>JAVLVB010000374.1:4390412-4404454 GCA_032876305.1 Orestias chungarensis
TCAAGACTGAGTTCCTTCTCCAACCCCAAGTAATATTGTGTTTTTGGGCCGGAAATGAATTACATACCATCCGTTAATAGTTGGTGAAGGGATGCTGACCTTTGCAGACTAGCAAATTGTCCCTAAACACAGGCCTGTAGAAACATGTTTTCTATTTGTCTATTTCCTCTGAACAGTTTCGCTACAAAAGCAGAGTCTACAGACAGTCCAACGTGGATGAGAAGCAGATCGCCAAACTTCATACAAAGGTAAGGATAATCGGAGGAGATCCTTGGTTTGAGTTTGCTGTCATCATGGGAGCCAGCAGTGACTGTCAGCCGAGGAGGGAGAAGTTAATACAGAAATTATCGTAACCCCAGACAGAGATGTTTAGCTTCATTTAATTAGGAACAACAATAAAAACAGCGTGGATACTTTTTTATTATCCCTTAATTTCCAAACACCACATTTAAATTAGTGCTTCCCGAGTTAGGCTGCTATGAACGTTGTTCTAGTTCTAAAATAACCTGCACAAAACAATGTGCTCTGAATAATAGATTTGTTTTATTTCTGTCCTAATGGGTCACATATACGTATATCACACAGCGTTTCAGCTCAGAAAAATACTTTCAAGCCTCTAAAGCAGATAGTTTGTCCGTCTCACTAACGAAACTGTGATAGATTCCCACTCTATATTTAGAAACTAAGCAGTCTCATAGCACAGCACTCCCTTAAGAACATGGAAAGTTATCAATAATTTAATACTCCTAATACATTATTGATTGTTTAGAGGTTTAAATTTTAAATGATTCCGTAATAGTCAGTGATTTTACAGGAAGGAAATTATATTGCATGATATCAGGAACAAACATTATTTAAAACCAAAACTGTGTCGGATGACTTAGTCGCGCGTTTCATTCCCTCCAACTCTGACCGTCCAATCAAGATTGATCTGATGTCTAATTATGTCAGATGGGCAGCAGTTTGACGAGAAAGTCAAAACGAGTCACTGTTTTCAAACTAAAGTGCTTCCGTTTCGGTAAAAACACAAACTGAAACAGTCAAACTGCAACAAAATGATCCATGACGGACAATTATTGTACTAATATTTATATTTATGTAATAGTAATACCCTTCCAAACTGTTATCGGTTGCATCCAAGCAGTTCTTTGCAATTGTTTTTAGCAGTTTTGAACAGGATTGCAACTCTGATCGCTTTTCAACACTTTGTCCAACATTTAGAGACCAACCCCCAAAAAGCTTAACGGCAAAGCAGTTATAGGACATGTTGTGGTGAGACCCTGTTTCCACAAAGGGAGGTATTATTTATTCTAAATGATTCAGCTCTGAAGCAAAACCTTTATTGTTATGTTTGTACTGGGATTAGTTATTGATCTTATTTATCTGACCAGTGAGGCTTAAAAATCGGTTTATCATCAGCATAAAGCGTAATATTGATCTGATATAAAATATTTTAATGTTATCGTATTAAAAATAATATGGCCAAACATTGAACCCTGTGGAAATCCTTAATAAACTGATTATCATGAAAAACTGGAATCTGTCAGACAGACACGACTTCTATTCGTTATTTATCTGATCAGTGAGGCTTAAAAAAATCTGTTTACCATCAGCATAAAGCGTAATATTGATCTGATATTAAATATTTTAATGTTATCGTATTAAAAATAATATGGCCGAACATTGAACCATGTGGGACTCCTTAATAAACTGATTATCATGAATACTGGATCGCTGAGCGTCTACCAGCCCGCCGTGGACTCTGCTGCCTCCAGCTGTGTTTTGATGAGCTAGCATGAGCACCAAATCATACGACGAAAAGAGATCACCTACATCCTCCCACCCCAGTCTTACAGTATCCAGGAAAAGCAATCCCAACACCTCAGACGAGTCTACTTCACACCAAAGGTGCTGCCAAAAAAAAAAAAGACAAAGAATCACAGACTGCAGTTTCTGTAAAACCTTCCTTCTTTTTGTTGCACTCAGACTATTTGTACGTGTTTGTTTTTGGTCATTTGAACTTCCTGGCAAACAAACAGCAGACTCCCTCATCCTCTGCTTCCATTCCTTTTATATTAATTGAAAATGAATTTTTTACCCTGCTCACTGTTCGGTTCTAGCTGCTGTCCTGCATCCACTATAATCTTGTTTGTGGGGCCAAAGTAGAAATGTCTGTGGCAGCTCTCTCCTACAGGACCTGCAGAAACCGTCTGACAGCAGCTCTAATTTCACATTGGACTGCCGGGAAGAGAGGAAGGAGAGTGACACAGGCAGGAGGAGGAAGATGCTCATAAATATGGAACGGGGACTTAAACACATGCAGTCAAGTTTAAAGAATGTTATTAATCTGAAGAAAGTGTTTCTCTGGCATATTTCTGAGTTTAAAAGGCGATGTTTTGTAGGAGCTCAACATTTGTAGGAGCTAATTCTGTTTGCTCTGCTGGCTGGCAGAAATATCACAAGCAGGCAGCAGATCAATGTCCAGACTCACGCTGTGTTTAAGAAGGCAGGCAGAGAAGAGGCGACACTTTTCCTCCTGGTTCTGATTCATCAGTCCTGCAGAGACGCTCTCTCAGGAGACAGGCTGGATTAAATAAAACACAGGACAGGCTCGCGTGGCCAGGGTCACGATCCTTTGACATTTCCGGATATTGAGCTGCCGGTGAGTCACTGCAGCTTCAGTCTGGGGTAAAAAAATCAGATCAAATGATAATAAAACAATCATTATTTACACAGAGGCTGATCATGTGTCACCATGTTGGGATTTAAACTCCTCGTTGGTTTAGTACTGCCATAGATTCAGTGTTTGCTGTTTCTGACTCATTATTCCAGAGGTTTGGGACATTTGCAAGTCTCTCCCAGGTGATTTGCATTTTTCCACATTTGAGTTCAACTCCAAATCTAGCCCTGCGCAAGCAAGAGAGAAAACATAACCTTTGGGTTTTGGTGATTTGTATGGACCACTCTTTTTCCAGAGCTCGACTCGATCTGTCAAAGAATATTCACATTTCCAATAGTAACTTTTCCGTGATCGACGGGAGACGTGCGTCATAATTGTGCAGCAGGAGAAGCCAGACATGGTAAACGTGGACGTAGACGACGTCCAAAGCAACCAGTGCTGAGTTTAACTTTCTTTTGTCCTTCACCTAGTGACGATACGGTCTGCTCCCCTCGCTCAGCGACTTTAACGTCCGTCCACAGTCGGCGGCGTCTGTCGTTACAGACGTAAACGTGGCGCCGCTGTTAGACGTCTGCTTCTCGAAATGGGACAGTTAAATAAAAATATTCCTTATAGTTCTAATATTCAGGTGTTCAATACATATTTGGAAATGTACCCGCCAGCCTGTGTTCCTGCAAAGTTACTCCTCGTCTTATTCTTGTACCTTTTTATTTCTAATCTTATTCTGCTCTCTCATTCTTCCTTCCTCATTTTCTGCCTTCCTTCTGGGAGCTGCTCCCTTATCTATTTTTATCACGCGGCCTGGAAAGAAAGCAGACAGAGCAGAGCAGAAAGGAGCAGCCTTTCCACTCTTTACAGTCGCCACACTCTCAGTCCTTTCATGTCCTTCGCTGTCCATCCTCCCTCTATTCTACCTTCTATATGTCTGCGCTTATCTGCAAATGTAACTTTATTCCCCACTTAGCTTTCAATTCCCCCTTTCACTGTTATGTTTGACCTTTTTACCTTTCCCTCCATATCTCTAATGGTATAAGTCTTTTGAAAGTCCCAGGGTGTCGTCTACCTTTTGTCTTTTTCTCATTTGTTCTTCTGTCCTTCTCTAAC
Organism: Orestias chungarensis; assembly: GCA_032876305.1. Taxonomy (NCBI): domain Eukaryota; kingdom Metazoa; phylum Chordata; class Actinopteri; order Cyprinodontiformes; family Cyprinodontidae; genus Orestias; species Orestias chungarensis. Next base: position 4,394,197 of record JAVLVB010000374.1, read on the forward strand.
AACCTGTCTCACCTCTGTGGTGTCTGCAGGCCAACCTGAGGAAGTTCATGGACTTCATTCAGCATAACCAGGTGGACAAAGTGGGCAAAATGTTGGAGAGAGGCCTTGATCCCAACTACCACGAGGGTGATACTGGGGGTAAGAATGCATGCTCCACCTGAAAAAAAACTTCCAGAACAGCCATGAAGTTTAAAAAAGCAAATAGCAGCACTTTTGCTCATACTGTCTGTCCATCCATCCTACTTGAGGTGAATCAATAGTTCAGACATCCATCTCTATGTATACAACTTGGAGTCCCAGAAGTCTCCTCCATCTACTACCCTTTTTTAGTACTAACTAGAGGTTGTGACCTTAGATGAAAATAGGAACATAGATTGGTAAGTCTAAACAGACTGTTACAACACCAAAGCCACAATCCATCTATCGACCGCTTCATTCTTCCCTTATTTGTTACAAATGGTGGAAGATACTGAAACCTTGGATAGGATCTTGTCCACAACCCGGAGAAGACAGTTTTCTGGTCTCTGGTCTCTGGTTTGTGGGTGCCGATTTTCGTCCAAACCGCTTCGCACTAGAATTCACCGTTTGATAAAGCCAGCAGGGCTTCATCAGGTGGTGGAAAATACAGATATCTATTTATTTGCCTATTGTGGCTGGGAAAAAAAGGCTCTGGTCAGTTTAGCTGTTGACCGCGGGCACACTGACGTAATTTATACACTGTTTATAGTGTTGATGTTTCTGCATTTAGCAGATGCTTTTTATCCAAAGCATCTTACAAAGTTGACACAGTGTTACAGTTATCAATCTAACCATAAACTATCTAGAGAAAACTCCCCAGTCAGAGTCAGTGGTGACAGTGAAGAGACAGAGGGAAGTACAGATAGAGCAGTAGAGGGGGTATAGAGGTCTGGGTAAGAGTTAGGATAGGAGATGCTCTTTGAAGAGGAGGGTCTACAAGAGTTTCTAGAAGACAGAAAGGGACGCTGCTGTTCTTGTGGCACTTAGGTCATTCCACCATCTTGGAACAAGACAAGAAAACAGTCTGGATTGTCTTAAGCGTGCTGTAGGCACTGATAAACGACAATCCATTGATGACCGAAGCGACCGAGCTGTGAGATAAACCTTTGCAAGTAGATGGGAGCGGTACCCTTAAACAGTTTGTAGGCTAACATCAGGGGCTTGGATTTGATGCGGGCTGCCAGTGGTACCCAGTGAAGCTCCATGAACAGAGGGGTGACATTGAACATCTAGAATTGCGCCGCAGGAGTGGCTCCTCAACTTTCATTGTATTCTTTCCTTTTTTTCAAAATTGAATTCCTGTTTTCTTGGAAAAATAGATTTTTTTTGGACAATTATTACTTGTTGGTTTGGATGCTGCACAGCTGGATTGATTTTTTACAGTACGTTTATACATTTTTCTCTTTTGTTATGATGAATAATCATAGCGACAGGGAGGTTTTACAACAGGGAGCCGCTGATTAACATTGGAAAAGCAGAAATATTTCGACAACTAAAGCCAGAAATCCCAGAGGAGTTAAAAAAAGGAGGCGTCATGGATGCAGAGCAGGACAAAAGAGAAATGAAAGGAGGAGAAACTTCAAACCCTTTCTCCCATCCATCATCAAGTTGGATGAACTTCAGTCCCTGACAAGGACTCAGTATCGGGAATGCAGTATTTTGTGTTTTAGTGAGACATGGCTGCAAGATCATATCCCAGACTCCCAACGTCTCTCTGGCGGGTTTCCTGACTATAAGAGCAGATCGGGGATTAAAGAGTAGCAGGAAACCATCTACAACAACTCCTTAGTTAAATGAGTCACTCCAAGACCATTTAATGACCCTTTGAGATTAAGTATTTTTCATTTTGATTTGGTTTGATAAAATTTTATAACGTTTTTAATGCAGAGTTGGTGGTAATCCACGTTAAGGCTACAAATGATCCAGGTGTGTGGGGAAATAAAAAATAAAGCAGTTCAAGAACTTTTCTTGTAGTGCAATAAAACAAATGTAAAACATTCTCAGAAGAGTCTATTCATGTCAAAGTTTCTGAATTAACAACATTTTCACTTTTTTTCTCAAAGATTTTCTCTCAAAATCTTGCAAAACCGGTCAGGTTGTCCGCCTGTGATGCAGAAAATGATGATTATTCTGTACCCAGAATGCATCAAACAATGTAAATCTGCTGATGTCCTGTGAGCTTTCTGACTGGAGTCCTACTTTGGTCAATTACACAAAATCAGCAAAGTTAGCGAATCTCCACAACTATGGAACTAAAATAATGAGACAAAGTTCTACTCTAAAGAATCCAGTACATAAATGATATAGAGTGATGTATTCTAGTGTTTGTATTGTATTGTATTATATTTATGAGGATCATTACCACCTTTGAAGTTAGCACTCTAGTATTGCCTTTGGTGATAACTATGTTATTCAGCGTTAGCAGAACATCATTTTATAATTTGCAGTTTAGGGTAGCTAAAGTTTTGTTAGCGTTACCAGCCACAGCCAGTTAATAAAAACTATCAAAACAGGACCATGAGTTTAAAAGAGAAACAATAACAGAATCAACAGTTAACTGTCCTGTGTGCTAGCTTTGACACACCTTAGAGAAGCTCTCTAAGCTACTAAAAAGCTAATTTCTCTTCCAGGGCTTGTAGACAAACTGCAGCCAGTCCACATATGTTTAAACTGTAGATGCACGAATTATGACCTCAATATCAGACTATATTAGTCATTTTTGAACATATCCTATCATATTCTTATCTTTTTGCTGTTTGTGTACATCTCCCTGTAAAGGAAGCCGAGAATCAATGGTGAAAAAAACTGAGCAACATTTCATGTAGTGGATGCTAACGCTAAAGCGCTAAAATGCTAAATTCCACCGTGTATGTGTCACAGAAGATGTAAATATAAACGGCTAACTGTTACCATTTGGAATCCAAAACACAAAATTTGAACTATGTTCAAGTAAATTAGCATTTTAGTGTGTATCCGTTTTTAAAGTTAGCAATTCGGTAAATCCCTAAATGAAAATCTCCTTTGTGGAGGTGTGCCAAGAAGTATTGTTTAGTTTCATACTTTTTTCAGAGTCAAAAGGATGAAATACTTATATAATACATCAATAAATAGTTGTTAGTTAGGCATGACAACAATATTAATATCAGATATCAATATTGGCCCAGATTTGAACTAGAATAAACATTAGATTAAATCAGCTTTATTTGCCAGGCACATACAGAACATGCTAGTAATTTGTTTTGGTGTAATTACACTGAGGCAGTCATTTGCGGCGACAGGTAGGCAGTAGCGCAAAGGGTCTTGCCTAAGGACCAACACTGGATGCTGTGGTGCATTTTGCCATGGGCTGGATTTGAACCCATGACCCTCAGGCATGATACCACTTGAGCTATCCAGCCACTAGCTATCCAGCCGCTAGTTAAAAGTACATTCTTAATAGTCACTGAGGGATGGCACCGTCGGTTCAGAGTCATTCATCCGTTTGGGAGCTGCTGTTCCTGGGGTTAATGATGGACCCCTTCTAACGTCCACAATTGACCAACTCTGTTGTCTGATCAGTTTAAACTCACCTGGAGGAAGGGTCTGGTTTAGAGACCCCGCAAGTTTTATCTGCATCCACACCTGCGGACGGCAATCAGCCGCTGAGGACTTTCTCATTCAGATAAAACACAGAGCTGTTATCTTGGAAAAGGAGAGCAATAAATCCTCCTTTGTGCCTGGAACGGTTTCTCTAACAGAGCAGAGAGAAGGGATTAGCTTCAGACGTGTTAAAACGTTTCCACCTTTATCTTGTTGGCCTTAGGCAGCCGGCAGTTAAAAGCTCATTGCGAACATTTGCTAAACCATGCTGGTTTAAGGGCTATCTACTTCGGTTGTGCTGGAAGGCTGATAGTTATATTTATTTATGACTATTTAATGAAAGTGTCAAAAGTGTCTCTGCTCTGCGGTTTTGCTTAAAATGAGCAGTATTGAGTGGACAGAGATGGTCCAGAGCAAAACCTTGTCTGCTGAAGCAAATAAAGGCGAAGCAGTAGGAGATAGAGCAATTAAGCTCTGGACTGAGCTTCGCCTGATTGGTTTTGGGGAACGTTTGCAAAAAGATTGGCCTACTACTATGTGGAGCGGCGCGTCTAACCAAACTTCACCATGTATTAATTTCATACATCTTCCACAGCTCCACTGTTGATCCTGCTGCTCCATCTCTGCTGTGCTGAAAAAAAAGTCAAAGTCAACTTTATTGTCAAATGTGCTATATGTTAGCATACATTACAGAATAAATTACAGACCCACTGTGCTTAAAAAACTATAAAAACTATAAAAACCTGTAAGCTAAAACATTACTATTTTAAATACTATTTTAAATACTAAGACAAGACAAATCTGTAAGCAGTAACAGTATAGTTGTTCCGATGGACAATAGAGCAAATAGCATGATGAGTGTATTCTTGTGCAATGGGGGGTAAAGTGATGTGTGCAGTAGAAGGCTTGGGGGGCAGAGTCCATTGGGGTAGAAGGAGGGGGGGTCAGGGAGGGGGCAATTGGGGCAGAGTATGGAGGGAGTTGAGTGTCCTAACTGCCTGGTGAAAGAAGCTGTCTCTGAGTCTGCTGGTTCTGGCCCGGAGACTCTGCAGCCTCCTCCCCGACGGCAGCAGGGTGAAGACGCTGTTGTCACCCGCGATTCTGGTGGCTCTGCAGGTGAGGCGGGAGTGGTAGATGTCCTGTAGAGAGGGTAGAGGGACACCGATGATCTTCCCAGCTGCTCTCACGATGCGCTGCAGAGTCCTGCAGCAAGATGCTTTGCAGGCTCCGAACCACGCCGTGATGCTGCAGGTCAGGATGCTCTCAATGGTGCCTCTGTAGAAGGCGTGCGTGATGGGGGACGGGGCTCTTGCTCTTTAATGCTTCCTAATGAAGTAGAGTCGCTGTTGGGCTTTCTTGGCCAGAGATGTGGTGTTGGTGTCCCAGGACAGGTCTTGGGAGATGTGGACACCCAGGAACTTGGTGCTGCTCACCCGCTTCACTTCAGCACCGTTGATGATCAGTGGAGCGTGCTGAGCAGGCTCTCTCCTGAAGTCCACAATGATCTCCTTTGTTTTCTCCACGTTCAGGTGGAGATGGTTGTCCTGACACCACGTGGCCATGTGGCTCACTTCACTCATGTAGTTTGTCTCATCGTTGTTGTTGATGAGAACCACCACAGTCGTGTCGTCTGCGAACTTGATGTATAGGTTTGAGCTGGATGTAGGTGTGCAGTCGTGGGTCAGCAGGGTGAAGAGGAGGGGGCTCAGCATGCATCCTTGGGATGAAAGTAATAAAAACTGAAGTTTGCGGATAAATTTGGGGGCGGACAGAAACAGAAACCGGTCGATAAAAGGATTGTTTGGTACTACTAATGTAAAGAAAGAGTCCAATAATCTCTGGATTATTCCCGGACTTTCATAAATTAGTACACCCCCGTTTGACTGGCTGCTGTCACTAATTTTTACAGGCTTTTACAGGCTCATAAATAATAATTTTCAGGCCGTTAGGGTTTTTGATCTTGCGACGATACGTTCTGCTCCCGTGGTTCAACGACTGGCGTAAACATTTGTACTTCATTAATTTAGGTTTTGTTTTTTATTTGACCACAAGATAATTTTCACGTTTAAAGATAATATCTGGTTAATAGGTTTATTCGTTCCTGCCAATAAAGCTGGAGGAGATTTAAAAGCTGCGTTCTTGGGAGGGTTGAGTTTTTCTTCTGGAACTCAAAGAACCAAACCGCTTGAAATGTCTGTTTTTGACTTGGACGGAGTTTTGTCCTACGTCGTGTATTTGCTCTAAAAGAATTAGCATCTGTTTCTCTCACCGGGAGAATGTTCTTCTAGGATTTACTAACAAACCCGTCGCTTAAGAAAACAAAAGCACCCCGGTTCACGGTCTGGATGCAGAGTATCTCTTGCTGAAACCCCGTCTGCCGCCTCTTCCTCCACTGACGTGCTGTTTTATTCTGTATTTTCCCGTCAGAGAGCCCGCTGACGTTTGCAGCTCAGCTGGACAACGCCGTGGAAATGATAAAGGTGCTGAAGAATGGTGGGGCTCATCTGGACTTCAGGGCCAAGGATGGCATGACTTCCCTTCACAAAGCAGCGCGCTCAAAGAACCAGATTGTCCTAATGGTGAGAATCAGACTTTCACTGCCAAAAGTCTGATACCAGAGTCGTTTATAGATGAAAAAAAAGTCCCTTTTCCTAATTTCCTGTTGCGTGAACATAGTCTTAGAAATCCCTCAACTATAGGTCCAAAAGTAAAGTTTAATGTAGACACAAACCTTTCCAGTATAAAACCCCCCTAAAACTATCAAGTTCCAAGTGTGATAAAAACTGACGCTTGCAAATAAATCTGCTCCCAGGTTTTCCCTCTGAAGATACCAAAGGGAAATATGGAAACGAACTTCAGCTCTAGTTTAATTAGATTTCATATCAGCGCTTTAATAATCCTGCAACTGAGCTTTCATCATGTCAGCAGTTCTGTGAAGTGCTTGATTTAATGTCAGCGAATGTGTTTTATGACATTTCTAATTAGAATTGCTTCAGTTTTCTCATAAAAAAACTGAAAAAAAAACTAATCAAAACAATTAAAGATGTCCAAGTTAGGTTAAAGATAAATGTTATGTCACTTTAGGATGATTTGTCAGAAGATGAGTACCTGACTCAGTAGCTGACTCAGTTACCAGGGATGTTGTTTTCGAAGGTTTCAGCGGCTGGATAGCTCCATTGGAATGTCACCAGATTTCCAATCCAAAGCTCATGGGTTCAAATCCAGCCCATGGCAAAAATACACCACAGCATCCAGTGTGGGTCCTTAGGCAAGACCCTTTGCGCTACAGCTTACCTGGCACCGCAAATGGCTGCCTCAGTGTAATTACACCAAAACAAATTCCTAGTATGTCCTTTATGTACCTGGCAAATAAAAAAAAAACTGATTTACATTTCTGATCTTTCACGCCAAAAAAATCCATTCGTGCCCATTTTAGTGATTAAACATTATAGCTTTGAAAGCGTCCGCGGTCTTGAACAGTCATGTCACATTTTATTCAACTTTCCCATCATTAAGGTAAGAAATGCGTCGTAATTGTGCAGCAGAAGAACCCAGACGTGGTAAATCTGGACGTCTGAAGCGAGCGGTGCTGAGTTTAGGTTTCTTTTTTCTCGGCTTCCTTCATCTTGTGACGATACGACGAGACGGTTCAGATTTATATTAGTTGTGTAAGATTTGATTTGAGCAACAAAAACAAACAAAACTAAAAATCACATGTGTGATCGTTTCCTCCAGACACTGCTGGAGTTGGGAGCGTCTCCGGACTACAAGGACAGTCGCGGTCTGACGCCGCTGTACCACAGCGTGGTGACGGGCGGCGACCCCGGCTGCTGCGAGCTCCTGCTGAACCAACACGCCTCCGTCTGCTGCCAGGACGAGAACGGCTGGCACGAGGTTCACCAGGTACGCATGCCCGCGCTTTCACACGCCAAACAGAGAGCAGCCATTCATCAGAGCGAGCCATCCTGCTGGGAGGAGCCCATACCTGGAAAACCAGCCGTTTCCGACGTCCGCTCTAGCTCACGGTCTTGGCAGCTGTTACCCGCTGTAGCAGATAAAGCCGTGCAGCCGACACAAGAGCGTGCACAAGCCTTCAGATTCATCAGATTGCTTATCTTGCAAACTCGAGCCGTCCTCGCTGCGTCCCGTTTCAGGCGTGATAACAATCAGCTGTCCACGGCGGAGGGGTCACAAGGTCAAGGTGACGCTCGCTCCAGTCAGAAATTTGACTGATGAACAAACCCATGAGTTTCTACCAAAGAGAGAAGAATCTCCTTTCATTTTTTCCTTTTCTGTTAAATTGTTCACAGCCAAACCTGCTTGATCTCAGCGACCTCAGAAATTCACCATGGCGATAAAAAATCAGCTCGCCAACTTGATATCTCAAATGTTTTGGATGGTTAATGAGGGCTATACTAGGGCTGCACAATTAATTATATTTTGATCTTGATCACGATTATTGGTGGCCACAATTAAATGAACCTCATCATCAACGATATTAACGTTAAAAATGCTGAGCTCTGCTGCAGCGACAGCATCTCTAGTCACATGTTCTCAACCAGAGGTCTGACAACCACCAGGGGGCGAACGCATGATGAAGGTCATTAAACTGCTGAATTAACAAGCGTGCAGTTGCAGACATCTTTTATTAACCAGACAGTAAATATGGCGGCGTAATCGTGCCTAAACTCCAAGAGTGCGAATAACGCTCTATGGCTTTACAATCCCTCTAGATAAATTGCGATTCTGCGATCGCTGAATATTCGGCAATATCAAGAAAAGGGCTCCTGATTCTTAAAGAGCCGTGTATTCACAGCATAAATAGCATCTTAGCCCAGAAATCAAGAATTATCAAAATTCCCCTGATTTTATATAATAAAAAATATTTCACATTTCAAAAATGTGAAATATTTGGTTATTTTCTTACTTTTCACTGACACTGACCGCTCCAGCCAAAAGTGAAGTAGTGATGTCATCACCTCCGTGCGCCACCGTAACAAACGCATGTTTTGGTCCCAGCAGCGACGGCACGTCAGCGCGTCGGCCATATTTGATGTGTCAGATCTGCCCCGTAAACTAATAAAAGCAAATGGACTGAAGTTCACTAGCACAAAGCGTTAGTTAGCATGCTTACACTAGCCTAAAGCATTAAGTTAGCATGCTAACATTTGCTTAAAGAATTAGAGTTAGCATGCCAACATTTGCTTAAAGAATTAGAGTTAACATGCTAACGGTAGCCTAAAGCACGAAAGTTAGTATGCTAACACTAGCTTAAAGTGTAGTCTTACTAAAAGAGCTTTAAGTGGCTTTGTTCTTAGACATTGACAAAAGAGTTGACTTGTGGTCAACTCTTTTGAGGCCGATTCCTTCTTATAACACAAAATCCCTCTTTTATTTTTACCTTTTTTTTCCTTTTTTATTTTTTTCCATTAAGGGATTTAGGATCATACCATTCTAGGGGCCAGATTTAGCAGCATCCAGGTTGACTGTGGAGTTTGTTCCTTGTCTTTAAAGGTCCAACGTTTGTCCAGTTTAAGAATTTATTATGCAGAAGTTCACAACACATCATATTGAAGAAGAAAAAAATTATCTCATTCTGATCATTAATATCTTAAAATTGATCCTAGTAATCTAAAAGTTCATAACATTTGGTTTGTTACTCACATTTAAAAAGTGTCCAATCCCTCACACTGAGCAAGCATGTGGCGACAGTGGAGAGAAAAAACTATTCTTTAACAGGAAGAAAACCTCCAGCAAAACCACATCCAGAACCTGGCTCGGTACGAACGGCCGTCCACTGCGACCGACTGGAGGTTTAAAAAGACAGAGAATGCAGAAACAAGCTGGACCTTGTCTGTTTAGCTGGAGTGAAAACTTAATAGCATCAGATGGAGAACGTTGAGATTCTGGCAGCATCACTAGACAATATCCTCCTCCAGAAACGTGTCTCAGCTGACAGAACGCCAGACCAGGTGTAGCTTCTATGTAGAGTGGAAAACACAAAGTCTATATCTGAAATAACTGCAACTAATGCAAAATTTGATAATATGAAGAAAGAAATTAGCAGAGTGGAGAGAAGTGGTCAGATTGTCCTCCAGCAGCCTCAGCTTAGATCATAAGATCTATAGAAATACATCAGGATAAACTAAGAATTTAGGAGGATGTCAGCTTGTCCTCATATATTCTGCTGATTCTCGCGGATGTGTCTGCTTAATGAAAACAAATATGAATGAATGTTTTATTGTCTCACGCATAATGTGACAAACAGGCATTAGATTAGTTCTTCATTTTTATCTTAAATAAATTCAAAACCTTCACCAAGAGACGTTTTGGTCTAAATCGACAAACACGTTCTGGATCCAAGAACCAGACTAGAGTCTCAAACCAACATCAGGTTAACCCAATTTAAATTAAGTTAAAACAAAATTAAGAGTGTGAAATAAAAACTGCAATCTGACATTACACAAATCAATAAATATTTTAATCTGAAATGTCGAAATATAGGAAAATTCATGAAAAAGAAACTAAATAAAATTACATTCAAACTGCAGAAACCTTTTGGTTTAAATTTATTTTCTTCTGTTCTGATTAAAAGTTTATAATGTTCAATTTATTTTTTCAAATACCCCAAAATATCTGGAATGTTTTCAGACTCTTGTTA
>JAVLVB010000374.1:4404554-4440252 GCA_032876305.1 Orestias chungarensis
ATATATATATATATATATATATATATATATATATATATATATATATATATATATATATATATATATATATATATATATATATATATATATTTAACAGTAAAAACCTTTGAAAAATGAACTATTTAAAAATTTAAACCACTTGCTATAAGAGGTGGAATAAAATAGTCACGCTGCTTTAATCCACTACAGTTACAGAAATATTTTAAAGTGTTTAAATATGTTATTCTTAAATAACAGAAACCAATCAGTGAAGAAAGTTCGAAGGTCACACACTAAAATCTATCCCGAGGTTTCATCTAAAGAAGAGTTAAGTCCACATGAGCTCCTCTCTGTGACCCCGTTATCTTTAACGGTGCTTTAACTTTCCTCCATCTTTCCACCACGGGGTTCAACCTGAGGCTACCAGCTGCTCCTCAGCATCACTCCCCCCTCCTCTGCAGCACACTGACATCTACTGGAGGAGGCTTCAAACTACAAGCAGCTCTATGTAAAAGTGACCTGCTGTGTGTGTGTGTGTGTGTGTGTGTGTGTGTGTGTGTGTGTGTGTGTGTGTGTGTGTGTGTGTGTGTGTGTGTGTGTGTGTGTGTGTGTGTGTGTGTGTGTGTGTGTGTGTGTGTGTGTGTGTGTGTGTGTGTGTGTGTGCAGGCCTGCCGCTACGGACATGTTCAACATCTGGAACATCTGCTGTTCTACGGAGCCGCGATGAGCGCCCAGAATGCCTCGGGAAACACCGCCATGCACATCTGCGCCCTCTACAACCAGGTGAGCGGCGGCGGGGGCGGCGCGCTGACCGCCCGCTTCCTGATGTTCTTCTGACCTGCTGCTAATTTAACCTGAGACAAATCTGCAGGATTCAACATTAGATGAAGCAGCGTAAGACATAAAAGTACTAAAAAAAAAAACAGGTTAAAATCTAATATTGTAAAAATCTTTCCCAGCCTGATCAGTCACAATCACAAAAAGAAACATTCTTCATACAGTACGTCCATAAATGCTCAGAAACTAATCCCTGAAACAAGCTTTCTTTGTACATCTCACCGTCTCCCTGGTGACTCAAACACGTCGAGTCTAATCTCACCTTTTACTAAATCATTCACTTATAGCTGCTTTATAAGCCGTTATTTTACTAGGCAAATATTTGAGACCCAGGTCTGGTTTAGAAACATGACCTGGCCGAGAGTTAAGAATCAAACGATAAAAATGTTCTCAGATTAACATGAGCCAGCTGGCAAAATTGAAATAGATGCTGGCTGATAACACTTAAAATGAGTGTATGAAAGTGACACAGAAATACTGAAGTTTTTAGCTGTTTCTTTTCTGAATATCGATGCTTCATGTTCTCCAGTCCTTCTACAGCTCTGCATCCGCAGCTCACGATTCCTTATCTCTAAAGGAACAGCGATCATTTACTTATTTTAGTTTCTTTTTGAGTGTGTAAAACAGCTGATTTAAAAGCCCACAACAGAACATCTAGATTTACAGAGCGTACACTCGGACATCATCTTTTAACTTTGAACACCGTGTTTTCTTTGCTTCTAGTCGTCCTGCTGTGAATCTGCTGCTGTTTCAGACTCGGTTTGAACTTTCTGACTTACTCTTACACATGCAAATGTTAAAGCACACATTTCTGTTGTTCCACTTCACATGTTGGGAACCCTTTGTGTGTGTTACTGTTGTGGTTGTAGTTAGGACTGACTAGCCTAGTTAGCTTAGCATCGGGGATGGCATAGCTAACGGGTGCCCGATACGTTGATCGCGATCGACCGAGAGGTGTGCGCACGACATTTAAGGAAGTAGATGACCACATCCGTCCTCCCGTTAATTTTTCTTTATTTACCTACTGTGTAGCAAACTGATGCGCATTTAAGCATGCTAACTCTACGTTAGCTTTGTGTTAGCCACCTTAGTCTCCCAGTCTCTCTCAGCAGAGACGGAGCTAGAGGAGTTAGAGGCCGGGTCAGTACCAAACCCCCCTGAACTCTATACACACACATTTATATGTTAACCTTTTTATTGTTATTGTAAAATACTTTGAAACGTTGTTAACAACAAAAAGCTAATTTTGAGAGTTTTTGAGGACTCTTGTGTTAAATTTCGACCTGCCCATGAGAAATACTTAATTTTTTTATTACATTTTAAATGTTTTATAAAACCCTTGAATATTGCATTTGTGTTTACATCTTGTTTTCCACTTTCTTTCGTTTTTCTACTTCATGTTTTCACATTTGAAATAAAGGTCTTAAAGGAACATGAATATAAAAGTTTAACTCCTAAAATAATTAATAAGATACAAATTCAGCGCAGATGTCAAAGTGACTTATTAACCTTTATGAAATATTTTCATAGCTTTTGTGATCATACATCGACTTACAGCTCGTTGAATGTCGCCAGTGTCAACTCTGAGGAGGGTGGCAGGAACCCCGCCTTCTACACAAAGCAACTACAAATGTGCTGACTGCTTTACTGCATACGTCACTTCCCCCGTTTCTTATCTCCAACATCATCATCTGACATTGTTTAACCACAATTAGATTCATCACCTCATCACTATTCCTCCTTCACACAGACACTGGAAACAGAAATGTACTTCAATCCAACTGATCAGGATTTTACCACGCTATGCACTGGTGCTCATGGAAAATGGAGTCTTCCTTCAGGCAAAACACAAAACACAACCGCTTTTGTCCACAGTGGGCCACCAAACCTCTTTATTATCGCTTTAAAAGAAAGTTTACCAAAAAGGCAAAGGAAAATTAATGCTGTACAACGTATCTACAGAAATAATTTAGTAGAAGTTTAGATGTTGCTGGGCTGCGTGTTAGCCACGTTAGCGGGTTTGTTTATACACCACTGTCTTAATCTTTAATTCGCCACCAAACGGCGTGGTAGGATGTTGAGATGATCTGCGTTCCATCAATGTTCCCCTCCTAAAAACCTTAAAAACGTGCACTCCACTCATGACCCCCTAACACGAAATCATATACTTGGAAATGTAATCAAAAGCTGCTGAGAGGTGAAGTTTTAACTAATTTAGATTCTCCTCGCTCGTTTCTGCTCTTATAAAGCTGAATGCTCCTTGTTTGTTTCTCCCAGGAGAAAAGTTATTTATTGTCTCTGCTAGTATTAATGGTGCTCCGATGTTTCCAGCGCTGGGCTGTGGAGTCCAGCAGATCCCAGGAGGAAAGTCGTGTTTCCAGGCCTTTGTCTTCCTCTAATTGGCATAAATACATGAAGTCAACTTTTGCTTTATCACTTATGCTAATCTCTTCCTCATATCCATCTGAAAGCATCTCGTAACACATATAAAACCCACCCACACATTACAGCTTCTGATTCTATTAATTTAATACATTTAGCTATTTTTTCTCTACATAGTTTTTATTATGGTTTCCCTTTGTCATTGTTTCGGTTCCTAACCTTTTTTGGACAGAAGTTCTCGTTGCAGCCAAAGGTGTTGAGAGGATCTGTCTTGGGCAACCTCAGGATCGGATCTCTGCTTTGTGCAGATGATGTGATCCTGCTGGCTTCATCAGACCGTGATCTCAAACTTTGGCTGGAACGGTTCACTGTGTAAGCAGTTTCATTCAAACTAAATAAATATTTAGTTAAATACTTTAATAACCCCATTAAGTAAAATTCAAAAGAATGATTAAAGTATTTTTAATAAAATTTTATTTATTTAAATTTTTTCAAAATGTCTATTTATATGTTTTATTTATTTAACAATGGAGTTTTTCATTAATTAACGTATTAATTTATTAACTTATTATTTAATTGATATATTTATTTATTTGTATATTTATTTATTGTGGTCCCTTATTTGAACACACAAATCGAGGTTTTAAAATAAAAGCCTTTGAAATAGTGAATGTCATCACAAAATAAAAGCGTCACGAAATGAAATAAAACTTAAATTTAAATTAAAAAGTTTATTTTAATGTTGATATCGATTGATTGATTGATTTTTTTGAATAAAACGACTTTCCGTAGTTCACAATCAAGTGTGAAGCAGCCAGGATGAATATCAGTATCTCCAAATCCAGGATCGTAGTCTGGTACTGGAAAAGAGTCGAGGGCCATCTCTTGGTCTGAGCCGTCGCGCTAACGCAAGTGGTCGAGTTTAAATATCTGCGGGGGAAACAGACTCTGATGGACACTTTGATGCGGCGCCTGCAGTTTACCGATGTTGCCGCTTGATGTACGTTCATACCCTAACCTATGGTTCTTGGGGGAGACTGAATAATGAGATCACAAATACAAACGTCCGTGTTTCCTTTATAGGATGTCTGGCTCGCTTTTAGAGAGAAACTGCTGTGAGCAACAGATAAGAGTTTCATTTTAAAGTATGGCTGATTCTTTACCTGAGTTTTTTTTTATAATCCGGACTTTTACTTTATTTAAAAGTGAAAACCTTTGCTTTTACTTTGTTACTTTGATGTTTGCCGCCTCATTACTCGTTACAAATCAAAATAAGCAAAGAATGATCTGGGATCACGCGGGTCGAAGATGACGAGAAGAACCACGTACGGTACCCTCGCCATGATTAGCGTTAACGGCGGGCTGCATGGGTTAGCGGCAGAGAGCAACAACACTATTGCAACTGCAGCGGAAGAGCATGTCGGCGAGGGAGACACAGAAGACGCTCAGCCTAAAGAGCCACGAGATAAAGATCAAGAATGTCCCATCCAACCTCAAAAAACACTTTGAAGTTAGTGAATTAAAGTAACGCTGCCAATGTCACTAATGTGATAAATATGTAAAACGCAGTTTTATCCAACATTTTGGCCTTTTCGTTAGCCAACATTACCAACAGTTTGCTAATGCTACATGCTAGTAAGTAGCCGTGTGCTGCATCATATTTTAGCTATAAAACTAAAAATATAGTTGACGGCTGACCAACCTTTTGTTTTAATCAATGGTGGGCATGCCCACAATTGGGACAACCAGGGTGAAGGTGGCTAGTTCAATCCAGACCTGTCATTGTGTCATTTAAAGTAATATAATTAGAAATGAAAGAGGGCTTGGGAAGCTGGGACCCCCACCCTCAAACAGACAACCTCGCTAAATTTGGCAAGAAACACATTTTTAGTTCATTTTTTGAGTTTTATTCTAAACCACATTTTATTCAGCTGAAAAAGTAAAATAAAAACATGAGGGGAGAATACATTTTTGTTGTGTTGCTGCTTGTTTTCATGCATACTATAAAATACTTTTACTTTTGATACTTAAGTATAATTTTTACAAGATACTTTTAATACATAAGAACATTTATTGTGAGCTGCTCTAAGACTTTTACTTTTCATGGGTGACTTTAACTTTTACCACAGTTGTTTTCAGTTGTGGTATTTTTTACTTTTACTTAGTTACCTTTTTTGAAGTACTTTATACTCCTCTGGTATTGAGGACTAATCATTCCTGACTAAAGATCCTGCCTGTTGTGTTATTTGCATCTTCAGGCTACAAAGCGTGTTAAAATCAAGACATGTCTGTGTTTTCGTGTCTTCTTCTACGTTTTTCTCTCCGTGGTCCTGGCGTTGGTCAGGACTCTGGCGGCGGCATTTAGAACTGCAGCTGCTCCGGAGAGCAGTAACAGACATGTCTGCAGTTATCTGACCAAAAGGATAAAAATATTTGCTCCCAGCGAGTCCGTCACATTGACCATTCCCAAAGAGCTAATTCAAGCTCACCGAAACAAGCGTTTTCACAAGTCATTCCTGGTTAAAGATCCGACAGATTGAGTCAAATTGACTAATTGTTGAGCGGTTTTTTTCGGCTCTTCAAAAAACTGTGATCAGGTTTTTACATAAAGCCTGAAAACGACTGTTTCACGAGCTCTGAAAGAAGTCTCTGTAACTAGAACGCTGAACCTCTCCAAACACTACTTGACCTGAACCCGGTCTTTGACTCCACTGGCTGCAGGTCAGCGGCATGTAAAGCTTGTCTGTGCCGCTTTCCATCAGGGACTTTAAAGATCGACTCCCCTTTTAATTCAAAGCAACATAGAAATATCTGTGGTGTGAAGAAAGCGAGAAAACTGGGAAATGTTTTCTGTTCCATCGTCCTGGTGCCAGTGACTAATTTTAGATACATTTGTCCAGTTAGTGATATAATCCAAGAAAGCTGATCACTGTTTTGTGATCCATCATTAATCTAATAGACTCATCCAGAAGGGACTCGTGGAGTTTTGTCTGCCCTTAAAAACTATTGCAGACTTCTGTTGACTTCTGTCAATCTCTAAAGAGTTTCTCGATAATAAATCAAAAAAAGTTAAATAAAACTGTAATTGTCCTCCTTTAAATGTTAAAATTTTGCTGCGTTCTCGATGGGCCCTTTAAATTGTGTTTGCAGGATCACAGAATGGGAGATAAGAAATTATGGACAATGAAACGTAAACACCTGGTTTAAAACCCCAAGGGCCTCCTTTTAGGGCCAATACAGTGGCAATTCGTCTTGGGAATGACATAAACAAATCCTGCTCAGTGGTCAGAGGGATTTTAAGCCATTCTTCTTTCAGGATAGTTTTTGAACCATTGGATGCACATGATCCTCCAGTATGGTTCGGTAGTCCTTGGGAGTGACGCGCCCATCTAGCACAAGTATTGGGCCAAGGGAACGCCATGATATGGCAGCCCACACCATCACTGATCCACCCCCATTATTTGGGGCTTCTCCACACCGTAACTCTTCTGGTTGTGGGGAAAACAGTAAAGGTGGACTCATCAGAAAACAATACATGTTTCACATTGTCCACAGCCCAAGACTTCCGCTCCTTGAACCACTGAAATCGACATTTGGTCTGAGTGACCCAAGGTTTGGCTACAGCAGCCCGGCGGTGTATATCAACCTTGTGGAACTAAACAGTCAGTTTTGCCGGAAACAGGAGAGTTGAGGTGCAGATTTAATTCTGCCGTGATTGGGGCAGCCATGGTTTTTCTGTTTTCTGGATACAATCCAAGTTGTCACCCCAACATCCCTTTCAGACAGCTTCCTCTTGCGTCCACAGTTAATCCTGTTGGATGTGGTTGGTCCTTCTTGATGGCATGCTGACATTACCCTGCATACTCTTAATACATCACAAACACTTGCTGTCTTGGTCACAGATGCACCAGCAAGACGTTCACCAACAGTTTGTCCTTTTTTGAACTCTGGTATGTCACCCATTATGTTGTGTGCTTTGCAATATTTTGAGAAAAACTGAGCTCTTACCTGCTAATTGGACCGTCACATTCTGATCTTACTGGTGCATTAATGAAGATTGGCCACCAGGCTGGTCCAATTTACCAATTAAACCTCCCACACTAAAATGACAGGTGCTTCACTTTCATTGTCCAACCCCTGTATTACTAATTAAATGAATGGTAGCTTTGTTTTTTTATTTTATTTTTTCCCACTCCCAGAACAAAAACCAAACGACATCCAAATTTACTGTACCCCTGTAGTGGGCAGGCTTTGGTCCCCATTAGAGACAGTTGGTCCCCACAAGGATAGTACTCGTTAGAATATGGTCCCCACAATGCAGCAAATACATGGTCACACACGCACACAAACACTCCCATTTATCTAGATTAAATGTTTTGATGATAGTGTTTAGTTGCTGACAGTAGAGGAACTGCAGCGATAATAACCTAGCTGCCTTTAAAAATAATACAATGAAGTTTTGAAATAATAAAATGGAAAAAAGAACAAAAAACAAAAGAAAGGGGGGTCAACTTAAAACCCAGTTCTCTCCAAAGCGTTTTTTAGTTTACAGTGTGGGATTGGTTACCTCATCTCAGAGGGGCCGGAAGTGACACTGGCTGAAAGTTCACGAGCATACTAAGCTTTTTTGTATTAAACAATAATAATAATAATGTATACTTTATTGATCCCATAGGAAATTGTTTTTGGTGTAAACCACACCTAGGCAGCTGTTTTGCAGGTGCCAGGTAGGCAGTGGCGCAGGGGGTCTTGCCTGGGGGCCCACACTGGATGCTGTGGTGTATTTTTGCCCTAGGCTGGGTTTGAACCCATGAGCTCTGGATTGGAAGTCTAGTGACATTCCAATTGAGCTATCCAGCCACACTTGTGCTAAACGATCTGACATCTGTAAATGGGATTTGTTGGTTAATACCCCATTTCCAAGTTTCTTCCTGGCAGCACGAAACAGAAACTGAGACAGGACTCGAATTCCATCAACCCAGAAGAAGTTTCCATGGTATCTAAGCTTTCTGGTAGAATTTTCAGTGTCATGAACCGTTTATTCTCTCCTCACACAGTTGCCTCCATCTTTGTCTTAACTGATAGGACAAAGACATTTTTGCCACGGTTTGTTCTGAATGAGCTTTTGAAGCCTTGTTTTTAAGCATCTCTGCAGAGAAGAGACAGCTTGTTGGAGGCCTGGACCCGTTCCAGGTGTGCAGAGTAAAAATAAGCCTGGAGGCGCCTTAAATAATAGGGGAAGCGTATGGAAGAAGCTGACTGCAATGTTCAGATCATGGTTGTGCTTCTCCCGTCAACTCTCCACAGCTCATTGTGGGTCTAAAAAAAGCACTGATATTCATGCGAGTGTGTGCGCGGTTCATGCGTGGTGAGGCGCATTGTGGGCGAGTTGTGCTGCAGATTCAAACCCCTCAGCTCTCTCCATCGCTCTTCCTCTCCGTCTCTCTCACCCTCACTGCCTCTGCCTCTCGGAGTGGAGCAACAGATTCACACTTAAAGCAAGCAGAAGCTCCACTCCTGACGCAGCTTCGTAGATGTTCCTGCTGGGTCTCGGTCCGTTCTGAATCGTTCAGACAGTTGAACACACACAACGGTTCCACTTTCACTCACTTCTGGGAAAACTCGCTGGATGATAATCGCTGTTCTTCCAGGGCAAAGTATGAAAACTTAAGTATTCGTTTCTTTATGACGTTGATAGCTTAACTTTACTCATTTTTCATGCTTTTTCTCCCTGTTCCTCTCAGGATAACTGTGCCAGAGTGCTGCTGGTCCGCGGAGCTGACAAAGAAGTGAAGAACTACAACAGCCAAACTCCCTTTCAGGTACGGTTAAAACATTTTTTTAATAAAAATAAACATGAAGTAATGGCAAATCCATAGTTTTCTGTTGCGGCTTTCAGAGTGAGGGGAAACATTTATGGTAGCAGCACATCTTCATCTCATTTGCTGCCATGGCAACAGTGTGAAACAGCCAAGGTCAGTTTCAACAAGGGATGCAAATGCTTTCTTGACCAATAATGGAAACGTAGTACTTAAGGTCGGTTTGGAGAAGAGCAGCGAGTGAGCGTGAGATGCTGACTGCCTTCTTCTTTTGTTTTTTTTGGGAGGAGATTCTTTGCAATCAGGGACAGAAAACACGATTTTCACTGCACTTTAATTTAGTCAACTTCGTGTGAAAAACAAGGATTTTACGGCGTGAAAATATTTGCTGTATCCCAACCATGCTGGGAGATTAAAGGTCGCTGCGTTTGATTGCTTGTTTGTAATGGTCGGAGTTGTTCACAAACTTGTTCTAATTGGGAATTTGCTTGAGTCGCTTTATTCATTTTTCAACAAACATTCACAAATTGTCTCTTTTGTTGTTGAAATAAAAGCTTTGGACAAAGTTTAAAGAGTAGCTTAACCACGAATGAAGATTTCCAATAATTGGCCACAAGGGTGCTAAGTGTGGCCTTAAATGTTGTTAGTGCTGCCCTGACGAAGGAATAACCACGGTTATCATACCTCGCCCATCCCCACATTTGGCAACGCCCCTCATTCTGTGTTGGCTTCGCCCGCTTTTGGGAAGTTTTTCAAGCTGCGTCCTTGTGGGCGTCGCTTTGTTGTCTAATCAGGGGAGCTGCTATTTGTTCTTTTTCTCTGTGTTGCTTGTTTTGATCCATATCTGACATCCCAGTGAGCCATCTTGCTATGGTTCACTGCATGCTTGGTTCCTCAAACTGGTGGAAACTGGTGTCGAACTTCAACGGCACCTGAAAATTCCCCTTGCTGGAAAAAGCTATGAATCAATCCAGTTCACGCTCTGGTGGTTCATTGGCTTTAAGGGAGTTTTCATAGTTCGAAATCCTTAAAATAAGATTCTAGCCATGGTTCTTCATTGGTAAGAATGATAGACTTGTGCAGCTGTGCACTGCTCGTCAGCTGACTGAAAAAAAAAAGGTTAAACTGTTTCTCCCACTCATGAGACAAACTTAAATTTGGATATTGGTGAAACTCAATGAACTCCATCCATGTCTAAATGTATTACATAAAGTTTCTTAAAAATGAAAGCGGTTAAATGATTTTGTATGTGTCTGTATGTCGGTGTTGGTGTTTTGTGTATTTTTTGCTCTCCCTGCTTTTTCTTTTTCTTTTTCTTTGCACCACCATGAGAGCTGCAATTATTTTAAGCTTAAACTTAATCTAATGTCTAGGAGATGAATTTGGGCAACTCTTGGACACTGCTGCCGCTATTATAAGCAACTTTTTCAAGGGAAAAACCTGCAAAGTGCTGAGAACTTCCAACTGGTATGTTTGACTCATAACCTACGCTTGAGTTACAAAAGAGCATCATCCAGGCATGCATTTACAAAAGGCAGTCCCACGGGGTCCTCAAGGTCCTCCACATCCACTCCAGCTGAGCGTTTCATTAGCTGCAGCGTTGCACAAAGAGCGGGAGGACAGGATGAACTGAGCGAGTTAGTCAGAGTCTGACTACAGCTTGGCTTAAATATCTCCCTGGCGCTTATTTGTACGAACAAACGGACCAAAACAGGATCAAGAATAAATTATAAAGTTTCATGGTACCTTGAAGTTTGACATTTAAAAGGAAATCATTAGCAGTTTAATACATGATGTACAGTTCGATGAGTATCTATAACCGAAATTAACTTTGTTCTTATGGTCGATAACAGGCGAGTAACAAGTTATTTACATATCTTATTTTTTGTCTAAAAGTCAATTCCAAGTACTTTAAATAAGAATTAAAAAGCGCATTAAAAAGTGTCAATAAAAAACTAACAATTAAGAAAAAGGATGACAGTTTAAAAGCACATTTTTTCATTAGTATGTTTTCTGTTGCTGTTAACAATACAATACTTTTAAGGTTCAAATACTTAGCGTAGCCTCTAATATATCGGAAACCTTCATATTCCTCAAAGCCAGTTTGAATTACTTTAAATAGGAACATCTTTATAAAATAGCTGAATTAAAAACAAAGATAAGTTGCCTTAGCCGTAATGTGCACTGGTAAAACCGTTTTCAGCCTGGATTTAAACTTAACGTCATCAGAAAGATGGTTCCTGATCTTCAGAGCCCAACTGAAACTAGAGTCGCGTTGTTTGGTTCTGATTCTGGGAACCAGCAGCAGAACCTGAGCTTCTCGGAGTCCAACCCGGTTCATACAGCTCCAACATCCACAGATGGACTCTGACCCCTAAAAGAGACAAAAACAATGACGAGAAAAAATGAATAAGTCCTGTAAGATATCAACCCCTATGGTCAAGATGATGTTTTTTATGCTGTTAAAAATAAATATAATTATTCTATGATTTAGTAAATTATTTTATGTTCCTGTACTGTGTGTTGGCAATTTCTTAATTTGGGCAGCTTCTCTAGAGACCTTAACGTCTGATTGGCTGCTTTGAACAGGAAGTCAAGACAATTTCCTTAAAGTTTAATACAACTGGAAAACAGAAGATTTGACTTCAATAGCATAATCAAAAGTTGGATTGTATTTTGTAGAAGTTTTGGGTGAGCAACTACAGTCTTTTCGTCTAGTTTGGTCTAAATTATCTCTTCACAAGAGAGCAGGTTAGTAAGTTGGCGGATAGTAAGCTGATCCTGTTTAAACTCTACGGCAGCTTCCTTTGCTAAGGACCAGAGTAAGCGTTGTAATATTCCAATGAGAACACTGGAACAAAGTCATAGCAAAATTGTTCTAGCCTGCTGTTTAAAGCAGCCATTCAGACTTAACTGTCATAAACTTCCTTAATCAAGCCCCCTGAATTTGATGGGTGAAATTGAAGTTATCTCTACAAGCCAAGCTGTTTAAAGAGAGAAGTGCTGAGAGCTGACCTAATGCAGTTGTATTTCCTGGTTTTGGTAGGAACTGTTTAATGTGACTGCCAAAGATTAGCTCTGTCCAATATTACTCCCAGATTCCTAACCTGATTATTAGACTTAAAAGAAATAGTCACTCTGTGACTAAGTTAAAAAAGGACTAACTTTGTGTAATACCAGCCTTAATGCATGTATATATTTAATATTCCCACAGATGGCATTAGGTAACCCATGCTTGGGAATGGGTCTCCTGCCTATGTGTCCATCTTAAATCTGCTAGTCATCTCGGAATTTGACAGTTTGGGGGTTCGTCCGGGATCTGACAGCAGGACTTAACTGGTGTTTTGGTTGGTGATGGGTTGGGTCCCTGTTTTTCTCTCTTTGTCTTGGTGTTGTTAGGCATTGGCTCTCTTATTAAAAAGTGAAATTGTTTATGATATAACTTTATATGTATATAAAATTGATTTCATGTAAAACTATTCCTTGACTGTCTCAGATTTTTCTTTTACAATTTTACATCTTTACTTTAATTAAACTAATTGTCTAATTATCCAGGAAACTTTACAACATTAAAAACACAAATAAAACTAACAAAATAAAACAATGTGCAGAAGAAGAGCATTTGTTTTTCCTACTTAGCACTGCCCCCTATCAGTTTGTCACCTTACATTCTTCCTTACCCCGGGTATTTTTTGCAGAGTAAATTATGGAGTGAGGAGGGCAAAATTATAGCAAATATTTAACTTAATAATGGTAATTTAAATTTTTTTTAAATGTTAATTAAATTATTAAACTGGGAATGCAAAATAATTTATTAAACATAGAATTTGTTATATTTGCCTCAATTAAATATGTTGATTTTACTTTAAAAACTAGATATAACAATTTCATTTAATAAATTATTGTTTGCTGTTCTGAGGCACATCATGAATTAAATCTGTGAATTTCACCCATCAAAATCAGGGGGCGTGATAAGGGCAGTATATGGGAGACCCAGACTGCTGATTGGCTGATTTAAACAGCACGTTAGGACAAGTTTGCTATGACACAGTGTTCTCATTGGTCCTACCCTGGTCCTCAGCAAAGGAAGCTGCCATAGACTTGGAATAGGATCAGCTTTAGCTCCGCCCATTTATTAACGAGCTCTATTGTGATCTGATAAGCGATAAGCGATTTAGACCAAGCCAGACATAAAGAGACTGTAGTTGCTCACCCAGAGCTTTTAGTAAATACATTCCAACTTTTATTTATGTTATTGAAGTTATTTCTGCTGTTTCCGGAGTCGTAACAAACTTTAAGGAAGTTCTTTGACTTCCTGTTTAAGGCAGCCAATCAGACATTAGGATCTTTTGAGAAGATACCCTAATCAAGAAACTGACAACACAGCCAGGAACATCAAATAATGTATTAAATCATATAATAATTATAGCTATATGAAAAAAAAAAAGAATAACATAAAAAACACAATGTTGATCATATGGATTGATATCCATATGATTGATATCAAAATTCCTAGTATGTCCTGTATATACCTGGCAAATAAAGTTGATTTAATCTTTAGTCTTTAGTCTTACTGGACTCTCATGTTTTTCTTGTCATTGTTCGTGTCTGTTTTAGTTTCTGCACTTCGCTGTTGTTTGGTAAATAAAAAAGTCACCGTTTTAGTGGTGATGTGGGTCGGCATGTGTGTCCTGGTTTTTTTTTTTTTTAGATTTTTTGTTTTAGTCACACCTTATAAACCAAAAATGAAAATCAGAAATGCTCTAACGCTAACATAAAGGTATATGCAGAGCAGCAATGAAGGTATTCTGTGGGGCTTGTAGTTTATTGGAGTTGAGGTTAAATATTGAGCAACAACTTCTTTTTGTAAAACCCACTGTGCTGTTTTATAAAGCATAGCAGTTTTTAGTCTTTAGCAAAAGCGCAAAGATTTCTGACAATTAGACCCAGCAGCTGCTGTTCCTCAGAAGTGAGGACACTCCAGGTTGAAATCTGTTGCAGAAGAGAAACAAACAGCCGTTATTTTACTGACAGCAGGCTCAACAGCAGAACATCAAGCAGCCACTAAACATGTTGGACTCTCACTTGTTGTTGAGTGGAGGAAAAAAATGGCTCGCTTGCTCTTACTATCTTTATCATTGTTGCACTCTCCTCCTACACATGAGGCCCAAAGCTGAATCTAACAAGTTTATGCCTGTTTTACAGATGGAGGATCAGAAAGCAGAAACAGGTAGAGATGCTTGAGGAGTCTTAGAAACAGGGAGATTCGTGTCACGTGATAACTTCAGTCTCATGTCCAGGTCTATTTTCCATGTGATTTTTTTATAAATGAATAAAACATATATATCTTTCTGATCCATTTCCCTGCGAGTGCCTGACATCCAGGCTGAAAACATGTAATAATCTCATGTATTTTAATCTTTTTGACTGTTTTGAAGTGTTTTCCTGTACATTTGTAAAAACAGTCAAAGTAAAAATAGAAATGATCCATCAGTTTGTTTTAGGGTTTAACGTCAGGATGTGATAAACATGATCTGGGCTTTAATGAACTCTGACCTCATGTAGGAAAACAACAGACTCCACATTCAGCTTTGCTTTAGTATATGAAGGCTTAACCAACTCAGCTAACAGCTTTTCAGGTAGTTTGATTCTGGATTTTGACTAGGCCATTAAAGTTGATTTATAATTGACATTTTGGTGGTCGTGATGTACACCGACTGCGGTGTTGGAGATAATTTTCCTGTTGATAACGCAGTTTGGTCTGAGGTGTCAAAAAGATAGTCTTAACATTTCCCTGTAGAGGTCACGACCCCCTGAATGATGGCTAGTGCCAGTGCTGGGTACACTTCCACCAATGGATTAACATGCTGACAGCTAACATTTAGCTTTTTAGCCAGCTTTAGAGGAGTTAGCATACTTAGCTTCATCTAAATTAACATTTCCAGTTTATTTTTTTAAGTCCTAATTTACTTGGCAGTATTGTAAACTCACATTTGAAAAATGTTTAACCTCTGTGTTGATGTTTACAGCATCCATGTTTTCTGCCTAAGGCCAGATTGTGGTCAGTTAGGCAAAATCAGCAACAGAATTAGCAAAACTAAGGTTTTCAATGGATGGAGGCAATAAGGTTTTTAGTAGTACATGTTGCGTCACTGATTTATCTTTATAGCATTAGCTAATAGCTAATAGCACTAGCTATAAGCTGATTAGCTATAAGGTAATAGCTAATAGCGTTAGCTATAGGCTGATTGGCTGTAAGGTAATAGCTAATAGCATTAACTATAAGCTAATAGCATTACCTATATCTAATAGTATTAGCTATTAGCTATTGCTACACTTGATTTTGGTTTCACAGTTTAGCTTTATCTGAACCAGTATTTCTGATTAGCACAGCTAACCTCTGAGTTAGCGCTGCACGTTACCAGCTAGTATATGTTTGTGCCACGAGTTGTGTTTGGGTTTCCTCCATTATGGTCCAGCTGCTCCTCCTCATTCTCATCTGTCAAGAGAACATTTTCCCATTAGTCATGTCCTTCCTCCAGATCAGCTCTGCTAACCTCAGTCCTGCCGCCATCTTGGGGAGTCTTTCTCCTTCAACCCTTCCAAGCAGCCATCCTGGTCCTGGGTCATTCATTTTGACTTTCAACCAGTAGAGTTGGAGCTCTAGTTTTTTTCTCTGAAGAATGATAAATTTCAGACGGTCTTATAATAATTATTTTTTGACTTGCTTCAGCTCACTGGTGAAGGTACAGTGCGCCTGTAGCTTTCATTTTAACAAGGTCAATTATTAAAGCACAGATTTATTTCATCTGCTGGTTTCGTGAGTTTGCATAAGACTATTTTAAAATGTGCTAAACAGTTGTAGCATTAAATTGCAGTCAAGTGAAACGTTAAATTCAATAAAACTGCTCAAAAGTAATTAAATATCATTATAATAGTTAAACACGACGAATAAATAAATTGGGTTCAAGCCGTTGTGTGATTGCATTTTAACACTTTAACAGGTCATCCTCTTGAGAGGCTTCATCTCATTTTTAATGGCTTCCTGAAAATCCTGAATATCATAGCAGGAAAATTACATAACTCAAAACAGGAATACATGGAGACAGAGAGCTCGAACACACATTCCCACCCACACGCCAAAACCTCAGCAACAAGCTCAAACACATAAATTAACCACAAATACTTTAAAGAATCAGAAACAACAGGTTGTTGGTTTTTTTTCAACTGATGCACTTTTAAACTAACAGAAACTTAATTTCCTTTTCAAAACAATTTTTTGACTTCATATCAGTTTCAGTTTATTTAAAAAGCGCCAATTTACAACAGATGTCGTTTCAAGGCACTTTAAGAGAAAATCAATTAAAATAATAGATACATCATAAACAAATCAGTTTAAAAAAGTTTCCAATCTAAGGAACCCCAGCAGATTCATGGAGTCATTGACTTGCAGCATTCACTCCTCTGGAAGCCAAATATCTGATACTGTATATGTGATAGCAATGAGCTCTTAAAGGATGAATCAAAGTTAATATTAGGAATAAGATTTTTTTTTTAACCATCAGAATTTCTTCAGGCAAAGAAAAAACTGCAATACCTTGGAAGTGATTATTAAAATTGTTTAAATATTAATATTTCATAAGCATTTACAGACAAATTTAAAACATGGTCCAGTAAAGTGGGTGTGGTCAATATATGCTGGTGGGCGTGGCTAATCGTGGGATTGGGGAGATGTTAAGCAGGGCTGAATGGATCCAGTTTCTGAAATCTAAAATCATGTTAGCCGCACCATTGCTAACACAGGCTAACATTTAAAAGAGTAACAAAGTCGTTAGTCACGTGAACTGAACGTTGTATTTGAAAGGCCTGTTTTGATTGGGTGAAAAGGCCCGTCTCTGATTGGCCGGAGGTGTGGCTTATTTACGTTCAACTCTGGCGTTATGAGCGACTTCTCAAATCTGTCACTGCGCTCAAAAATCACGCCTTAGATGAACAAATTCAACTGAAAGTTTACGAACTACCAAATAAGTTCAATTTAACCGGAGAACTACATTCAGGGGATGTTAATAGGGATAAAAGTCTACAAAGTGGAAGCAGACAAAGAAAAACTGGAAGAGAGCAGGAAATCCTGGCTGATGCTAAGCTAATCAGGCTAGCATTCGTTAACACTGCAAGAAAAACAAGTAAAACATAAAAGGTTCAAAAAGCATAAAGTGGAAGAACAGATAATGTGCTGAAGTGTTAAAATGTCTCCAAGATGAACGTACAGATGTGGTTGGCAGAGCTTAACGAGGAATACTTTCATACCAGGTATTTCTGTTCAGGGTCACGTGGTTCTGGTTACGAAGTTAGAGAAACATCAGCCTGAACTCATCTGATATTTCATTTCTAAGTCAATCCAACAGTTAATATGGACTGGCTGCTCTGCGTGCTTCTCAGTCCAGTAGAAATCACTTTCACCACCATCATTAGAAGCCAAATGAACAACTGGGGAACGGCGTTCCTGATAAGCAGCTGTTGGCTCGGCTGAATGAGGCACGCTTCCTATGAGCTGCTGCTGTTGCCGCACATTTAATTAGGATGGTGTGTGGGCGTGTTGCGGCCATGCCATCCTATAATATCATGTGTCAGTTCAGCATTTGTGTAAAGATGTGTTAGTGTTTGCTGTACTTTAAAAGCTCCATTTATTTGGGCAATAAAAGCAGGAAAAACTGAAGACTTCAGAAAAATTCAGTCATTCTCTCTGAGTTCTATATTTTCTCTTTTTAAATAGATGCAGATTTTAAGCGGTTTCTCAACAAAAGCCACCCAACATTTAGCCACGCCCCTTTATGCTTTCTAACCATATCGTGTTATCTCTCTGCTTTCTGAGCTTTAAACTTTTAAAACACATTTCTCTGTTAGCATCTGCTCTGTTTCCAAACTGTTTGCATCTCATGTAGGTCATAAAGGACAGCCAGAATTTTACTGAGCTAGTTTATACTCTACAGAGCCACAGATGGGGCACACTTGTTTTTATACAAATTTACCAGAGGCACTTTACAAGAAAATCAATTTAAATCATAGATACATCATAAACAAATCAGTGTAAAAAGTTTCTAATCTAAGGAACCCCAGCAGATTACATGGATTTGCTGCATTCACTCCTCTTTTATCAGCAGACAGAAACAATGGCTTGTGTTGTCGTTGCCTTTACAACAATCCCTCATAATGAGCATGCATGTAGCGACAGTGGAGAGGAAAAACTCCCCTTTAACAGGAAGAAACCTCCAGCAGAACCAGGCTCAGTACAAGCAGCCATCTGCCACGACCGACTGGAGGTCTAACTAAAATAGATACAGAGGATTTTGAAAAAAAGAGTTTATAGCAGCAGTTGTAGAGCGTCGATGGGCCAAAATCTATTGTGGGAAATAGGTTTAAATCTAAAACGGTGTGCTGACAAAAGCTCATTTTTGAATACACACCTTATAACAGGGGTTTCAAACTCAATTGCACATTGGGCCAAAATCCAAAACACACATGAGTTCGAGGTTCAAACAGGATAAACATTAAACTTTTTTTTTAATATGAATAAAAACAGGCAGGACTTTTATTCTGAAATAAATTTACTTAAACCTTAAATATTATAATCTCCATAAGATACATATATATCCAACATAAATTACACAAGTTGGAAGCAAAAGTAGACGTTAAAAGAACAAACATTCAAATGTATTTACAGTTATGTCATATTATATTAAAAATGAATGAAAATAAAATAAATATTAAAGAATAAACTTACTAAAATATCCCCAAAATTTTAGCTCTCAATGAAAATATATCCTGTCAAAATTATATAAAATTCTAAATTCGAACTTGCTGCCTAACAAAACTTGGAAATATAAATAAATTTAACAAATCAAATCTTTCAGTTTTCTGTGGTCTTATGTCGTTTTATCAAAGATTTGTTTTAACTACAAGTTCGTTTGAGTTTGTCATCACTGAGGAGAGCTGCTCTCACAGATATGAGCTACTAAACATCCATGAAGGTCAGGCCATTAGGTAAATGGTCAGCTCGGTGAAAAAATGGACTAATGAGGCTAAAGAAAGGCTTCAGGACTGCATGGTTGTAACAGACTGGTGTGTTTTTGATGATGCCACAAGCAGCCTGGATGAATACACGGACACTGTGACATCTTACATCAGCTTTTGTGAAGACATCTGTGTTCCCACCAGGACTCACATTAAATACAACAATGACAAGCCCTGGTTTAATGCCAAATTGAAACAGCTGCACCGGTCTAAGGAGGTAGCATACAGAAGTGGGGATTGGGCGCTGTACAACCAGGCAAGGAACACCTTAACTAAAGAGATCAAAGCTGCAAAGAAAAACTACTCCAACAAGCTAAGCAGCATGATGTCCAGTAACGAGCCATAAACTGCCTGGAGGTGTCTCCAGAACATCACCAGCTACAAAAGGCCACCTACACAGACAATGGGAGATCGTCAACTGGCCGACAACCTTAACAGATTCTACTGCAGGTTTGAACAGCCCAGCAACGAGCTCCCATCCAACACCACTTCACACCCATCTGACCATCAGCCACCCATGCAGCCTGCCCTGAAGATCTGCAAGGAAGATTGCAGAGACCTTTTAAAAAACAGAAAGTCAAGAAGGCCCCAGTTCCTGATGGAATCTCTCCCTCCTGCCTGAGGACCTGTGCAGACCAGCTTGCACCTGTCTTTACTAAGATCTTCAACAGATCACTGGAGCTGTGTGTTGTTCCGTCCTGTTTTAAAAGCTCCACAATAAAACCCATTCCTAAAAAGACAACTACCACAGGACTAAATGACTACAGACCTGTTGCCTTGACCTCTGTGGTCATGAAGTCCTTTGAAAGACTGGTTCTCAACCACATTAAGGAAATCACGGACCCCTTACTAGACCCCTTGCAATTTGCCTATTGGGCCAACCGTTCGGTGGACGATGCAGTGAACATTGGTCTCCACTTCATCCTCCAACACCTTGAACACCCAGGAACTTATGCAAGAATTCTGTTCCTGGATTTCAGCTCAGCCTTCAACACAATTATTCCAGGACAATTACACACCAAACTGACTGAACTCAGCGTACCAGCCTCCACCTGCCAGTGGATATTTGACTTTCTTACTGGCAGAAAATAGCAGGTGAGGCTGGGAAAGAGTACTTCAGTGACCCGAACCATCAGCACGGGTGCTCCACAGGGTTGTATACTCTCCCCACTGCTCTTCTCGCTGTACACAAATGACTGTACCTCCATGGACTCCTCTGCTAAAATCCTGAAGTTTGCAGATGACACAACAGTCATTGGTCTCATCAAGGACAGTGATGAGTCTGCTTACAGATGGGTGGTTGAACAGGTTGTCCTCTGGAGCAGTCAGAACAATCTGGAGCTGAACACAGCAAAAACAGTGGAGATGACCTTGGACTTCAGGAGGAGCCCCCCAACCCTGCCAGCACTCACCATCCTAGACAGGACTGTGATGGCTGTGGAGTCCTACAAGTTCCTGGGCACAACGATCTCCAAGGACCTGAAGTGGGACAGCAACATCAACTCCATCATCAAGAGGGCTCAACTGAGGATGTACTTTCTGTACCAGCTGAGGAAGTTCAACCTAGCCCAAGAGCTGATGGTGCAGTTCTACACAGCCATCATAGAGTCCATCATCACCATATCCATCACAGTGTGGGGCAGTGCTCTCTCAAAACACGACACCAAGAGACTGCAGCGCATTATCAAGTCTGCAGAGAGGACCATCGGTGTAAAGCTGCCCGCACTGCTGGACCTGCATGCCTCCAGAACCAGGAAGCGTGCAGAGAAAATCCTCACCGACCCGTTTCCCCCTGGCCGTCACCTGTTTTGGTGCTTTCCATCAGGCCGACACTTCAGCCACATGAAGACCCGTACGACCAGCTACAGAGAAGCTTTTTCCAACTTCCATTATTCTCATGAACAATTGAACAATTCATTTATATATTTTTATAACTTCTATAGTTTTTATACTGCACAAAACTGCACTTCTCAAAATAATATATAAATTACACATGCTACATGTTACAAATGATTCTTTACTGTATTTCTCGTGCCTTTAATGTATTTTTCGTGCACTGCAAGCATCTATGTAACCAAAAACAAATTCCTTGTATGTGTGAGCATACTTGGCCAATAATGCCTGATTCTGAAATGAAGGACCGATTGGCATTGCAGCTGAAGTGGTGCATTGTGGAATCTGTAGTTTTTTTTAATGTTACATGCGCTTTGCTATGTTGTCATGCCAGGCCGGATGTGGCACGCGGGCCGTGAGTCTGACACATAACCTTCACGTGCCAAATAACAGTCCTGATTATTTAACTGGCCTTCTAGACTCCAGACGGCCTCATTAATAGAACCCTGAAGGTTTGATTCTTTATTTAATTATTTTTAATCTAATCAAAGCTTTATCTGAATACTGACTCCGTTTAAGAAGCTGTTATCTTATTTTTTAAATGCATTTATCAGATGCTGACAGAAAGTTTAACCAAATCAAAACTGTTATAATTAGTGGGTAAATCAAGACTCCTGTGACAGACCTAGTCAGGCAAACATTTCCAAAACTGGTTTCAGGAATCGGAGCAGAAAGAGCAACATAACTGACCACTGACTTTTAGACGCATGAGTTCTCTTGATCTCAACAAAAAAGTTTTTAAAGCAAGACTAAGTAACTTTCCAACCTTCATAAAATATTTTCATAACTTTTGTGATCAAACGTCGACAGAGGGTCCGTATCGTTTTAACCGGCGCTAAGACACCTTGAGGAGGTTGGCAGGAACCCTTTCACACAAAACAACTACAGATTTGCTGAGTGCTTTACTGCATATGTCACTTCCCCTGTTTCTTATCAACCAACATCATCATCTGACATTGTTTCACCACAATTAGATTCATCACCTCATCGCTATTCATCCTTCCCACAGACACTGGAAACAGAAAGCGCTGGTGCTCATGGGAAATGTAGTCTTCGTTATGGCTAAAACATTACCTCATTTGTCCACAAAATCGAAACTTCTTTAGTGTTGCTTTGGGATAACTAAACATTTCTTTGGAGCTTTCCTGCTCCAGTATGACTCCAGTTTCTCTCATCCTCACTGATCTCTGGTTTAGTTTTGTCGTAATCGCTTCTCTGTTGCACCTTTGCTGCTGTTCTGCTTTGGCTGAAAGTGACTCTGAAAGCGGCTCCACATCTTCATCCTCCACACCACCCCACCCCCTCCAGTTATACACAACCACCCGTCTCCGTGGCGACCAGCGGAGACCAGGAAAAGAATGGATGTGGGGGCGGCCGTGCCGGTGATGGTGCTGATTGTGGGCAGCAGGATGATTTTGAGAGATAAATTATGACTGTGTTTCCTGAAGCTCGTTGGTTATTCGCTTCCCGATCACACTCGGCTAAAAAAGAGACGCCAAAGCGCCGCCTGCTGCTCTGGTTTACCAGCAAAAAGCTGTTCATATTCAGACTTTAATATTAGTTTACCTTTTATTAGAGTCGGAGACATCGGACATTTGTTCAGCACATGTTCATCTAATCAATGAAAGAAACTTCTAAGACTTTAATAAATGTTCGGAGTCTTTAAATCAGTTATTAGAGGACAACAACACTGTCCGCCAGAACATGATCGTCCATCATTAAGATATTTAGGGTACCTGCCAGAAATGCTCCTGCTGCCACATTTAGTCTCTATTTGAATATTTCACACATTTCTTCTGAATCTGTTTCAGCAATCATTTAAATAGAGATCAGGTGTGTATTTAACAGGAGGAGGGCAGCGTTGTGTGACGTTACACGGTCATTAAGCACTTGTTCCGACACACTCCATATAAAGTAGAGCTGGTTTTCTTTCCTGCTGTGGATTAAGGCCAGCTCTTGCAGAATTGTCTCAGATTCGTCACACTCAGCGGAAAATGGGTGATCCTCAGAATGAGTGGGAGACCCGGCACCCGTCCCCTCCTGCCCCCAGATTTTCCTCCTAGAATAATCCATAAATATACATTCATTGAATTTTTATTCTGAGATTTAAATATTTCAGGTAAGTCATGAGGATGGAAACCCTTCCTTTGTCTCTTCATCGCCTCCTTTCCCACTCATGTCGCTCTGCCGTCCAACTCTCTCCTCTCTGAATATTTATCCTCCACTAGTCGAAGCAGGCGTTGTTACGTAATGCTTCCCGTGAGATTGTGTGAGCGGCAGAGATTATATCGGGCCGATCTACACCTGGTTCTTTTAGGCCTCGGATCTTCCTGGGTCAGCTGAGCGAGCAGCTGCGCGGGAACGGAAGCACGAAACCATCTGTGGTCAAAGATCTGAGTCCAACTGTTTAAAATCTCTACTGCCTCCCGGTGGACAACAACTGCCGGTACCGCTGTGATGCTGTGCCTAATGTAAAAATCTTAAATGGAATAAAATAATAATAATTAATTGTACCCAGAATGTTTTTAAGATTAGGCCTAGAACAATGAGCCACCACGGGGGGGCGCTGAAGTCCAGCTTAACTGACTTGACACAGCTTCCACGTCACACATGCATTCAAAAACAATTGAAATGAAGAGAGTGATGCTGATCAGCAACGCGTCTCCCTGGGCGTCGTTTTCACTTCTCTATAGGGTCTGAAAGTTTGTATCTTAAACGTTCCAATCATGTCAAACACAAAAATGAAGAAGATTTTGGCATTTCAATTTTGTCCCTCTGCAAACAAGCTCAGTTACAAAAATGGCCTCGAATAATCTCAAGATTTCTCCCCAAACCAGATCAACAAACAGGCGGTTTAAACAAAAGCTGTTAAGTTACAGAACATCCTTCCACATCGATACAGTTCAGCAGATCAGAGATAAAAACCTGCTTTTATCTGGTTAATAAAATAATATCTAAGCGCACGTTTAAGGCTCCAAAGTCCGGAGGGTCACAAAATGTACGAAAATTTAGGTAAAACTTCAGAGTTTTATTTTGGATAGTGAGTTCAAGAGAATGTTTTATTATAGTTATTTTAATAAATTTGTTCATCTCTGTAACACACAGATCAACCAAGAAAGCTCGGGCAATTTTAGCGACAGATGTAGGAATTCATTTAACCTGCTGTCGCTCAACTTTGAAAAACTCCTTCTCGGGTATTTTTGTGTCAATACTCTGATGTTCTTGTTATAATATACACTGTTGGATTATTGTCTATCATTGTAAATGGAAAAGACTGATAAAATGCCTTGAAAACTGAAGGATATTTATTTAAATTAGTAGCAAATATATAATCAGCATAACGTGTATTTGTTTGACATGAAAAGATCAAGACAGGAATTTTCAGACTGATATAAAAACGTGGATTTTAGTGGCGTTTTGCTGCAGTGCAAACGAAGGCTTATAAACTGTCCTTGCAGAACCGCCTGCGGTCACATTTGTACACATCTGTAAAGTTATGATGGGTTGGAGATGATTTATATATTTAATTTTGCTTTTGCAAAGCTGATTTCTAATGGGAATGAATCCGTCCAATACCAGTAAGAGATTTACTGGTTGGAAATCGGAGCTGATTGGAAAAAAGTTTTAGTGTTGCAGCAGAAAAATGTGCAGACGGAATAAAAAATAAGATGGGATGCAGCTCCAAATAACCTTTGACCTTTAACACCAAAGTGAACTTTTTCTACTTTGTTGCTGATTGAGTTCACATTTAACTCGCACCTCATCTATTTTAATATTCTTTATATTCTTTTATATTTGACATCAGTCTCATGTAACAACAAGCGTAGGGGTTTAAGCTGAACATGTGTTATTCCATGAGTTTTGCACGTTAAAAAATGACTTGTAAAAACCATGTTCAGAAGTAAACATGTGGATTAGTAACCAAACTTCCCGTGTTGTTTTGAAATTTGAAATTTCCCGTGAGGTTCAAACGCGTTCCCATTTCCCATGTGATCCAGCTTTTACATCATACGTCTGATTCACATGTGGGAACATGGGATAGTGACATGCCCAACCACATGTGCATCGCACATTTCTACATCACTGTCACATGTTTGTTTTGGGGATTTTTTTCCCACCATTGTTGGGATCACAGGTAATACATGACAGGTTTTTTATTGACTCGTCACTTCACATGTGATTTCCTCTAAAAATGTTCAACATTTTTCTGGAGGGAGGGAACATCCGAATCTTGATTTCAGGTTTGTGTTTGTCAAACATGAACCCCTGAGGAAACGTTTCCTCCTCCTGATTCTTCTTCTTCTCCCTGCAGGTGGCCATTATCGCTGGGAACTTTGAGCTTGCAGAACTCATCAAGAACCACAGAGAGTCTGACGTAGGTGAGTTCTCCCCGTTCCTCAATCTCACTTGGGATACATTTCAAATCCCCCGATCTTTTCATCCTCCTAAATGACTTTCCTCTGTAATCCTCCGCGCTGGATTATCGGTATGTTGCCGTGGGAACCAAAGTTCATCCTCACGCCAGGACAATCCCGGTCCCTGGCGAAGGAGGTTGGTCCTGCTGGGGCTGATTGTTCTGATGGGAGAAGCTGCAGTGAACATCGGCTTTGTTTGTTCATTCAAAGGGAAATTTGGGAGTTTCTGGTTCCAGGCGTCGGTTTGGGAACTGCTGATGTTGGAGTTTTTATACGAGCTGATCCGATGAGTTTTGTTGAGGTTGACAAGCGTCAGTTTTACTCCGAACTCCCAACGGATGAGGAAGTTTCTCTACTTAGAAAGATGAATCCAAGTTCTATCAGCTGATTAGCTTCACTTTAGTCGCTTCTATGTTTAGGTTTATTGTTTCTGCATTTAGCAGACGCTTTTATCCAAAGAGACTTACAAAGTTGACATAATATTATTGGTATTATCAATCTGACCATAAACTATCTAGAGGAAACTCTCTAATCAGAGTCAGTGGTGACAGTGAAGAGATAGAGGGAAGTACAGAGAGACTATTAGAGGGGGTACAGAGGTCTGGGTAAGAGTTAGGATAGGAGATGATCTTTGTAGAGGTGAGTCTTCTAGAGTCTCTAGAAGACAGACAGGACGCTGCTGTAATTGTGGCGCTTGGTAAGTCATTCCACCATCTTGGAACAACACAAGAAAAGAGTCTGGATTGTCTTAAGTGTGGTGTAGGCACTGCTAGATGAGTATTCAAGTAGATGGGAGCTGTACACTTAAGAACTTTGTAGGCCAACATCAGGGACTTGGATCTGAGCTGGCAGCCAGGGGTACCCAGTGAAACTCAATGAACAGAAGGGAGACCAGATGCGGCGCTGTGTTCTGGATCATTTGTAAAGGTTTTAAAGTCCAAGCTAGGAGACCAGTCAGGAGATAACCATAGACTGAACCAGGAGCTGGGTAGCATGTTGGGTTAGGTAGGGCCGTATGTTTCTTTTGTTTAGTGAT
Source organism: Orestias chungarensis (assembly GCA_032876305.1). NCBI lineage: Eukaryota > Metazoa > Chordata > Actinopteri > Cyprinodontiformes > Cyprinodontidae > Orestias > Orestias chungarensis. The sequence goes on from JAVLVB010000374.1 coordinate 4,430,987, forward strand.
GAAAAGCGACAAGATCTTTAAAGGTCAGCAGGTCATCAACCATGACGCCCAAGTTACTTTCTTCCTTTGATGGAGTCAGAGACAGAGATCCAGTCTGGATGTGAATATTGTGGTTTATGGTTGGTTTGGCTGGGGGAAAAAAACATTTCAGTTTTGAGAGATTCAGTTAGATGTGATGACTTTTTTTCCCATTTTCATTGGCTTCTATGTTTCCCAACCAACAAGCTATTAAAAAATCATTTGTCACAAGTCCAGCTTTAGTCTTAGGTCTCTACAGACACCGAAATAAACATTTTCTGATCACATCTAACTCGGCATGGCTGGAGGTTTGGACATTTATTGAATTACAGCCTAATTAAGACATAGGAAGTAAATAAAGTGTTAACGTCTGAATGAACAGAACAGGAAGGGCTCTTATTTGAAAATTTCCATCAGGAAGTTCCACTTTTATGTAGCAGCTAGCAGGTGTGCATGTATGTTTGTTTGGTTCTGCAACGATCCAAAGCTTTCAGATTGAGAGACATTTTTTGGTCACTTTTAGGAAGCCGTTGTTTTGTTCGTTGTCCCTGAAAACATACGAAGCTCTTATTTCTGATGAGAAAAAAAGTGTGTTTTTTGTTGATTTTGTTCAGTTTACTGTTGTTGACACAACGAGCGGCCATATTGGATTCCTGTGGTGGGCAACGGAAACCATATATGCGCATCAACAGTATCTTTATCGCACATCTGTCTCTACTATGAAGGCACTTTAGTTGTACAGTGATGCATTCTGGGTAATGTCATCTGCTGCACTGCCTCACGTCTGAAGAACAGGGACAAGGGGTACGGAAAGCCGTTTCATTAAAAATTGAATAAATAAATATTTTATGAAATAAATTAATATCCCAATGAAATTAAATTAAAATTTATAATTAAACAAGATTTTTTTAAATAAAATAAATAAATAAAATTGTATTTATTTTTTTTGATTATTAAATAAGTAAGTAATAAAAACTCAATTGTGACATAATAAAATAAATCAAATTTAATTGAAAAAAACCTTCTTTACTAATTATTTTAATGTAATTTAATGGGGATATCAGTTTAATTAATGAAATATTTCTTTATTTAATTTTGAATAAAACAGCTTTGAAATGCAGCTTCAATAGTTTTCACCCCCTTCGAAATAAGAGCATAAAACTGAATGTCTTACTACGTGAAGAGTTTTTAACTGGAAATACCCCAAAACGCTCTGACAACTACTGAACTTTGTTCACAACAAAGCCAAGTAAATTAACGCTTTACAAATATCTGCGTGTTTCTATTAAAACCAAATTAGCTCTAATTTTTAGCACATCAGCAGAACTCAGTAGTAGAAAATAGAGTTATATTCACAAGACTTTGCACTCACAGCTTTTAGATTCACACCCTCATAAAAACAAGAGTTTTTATGTCGCTTTACTGACTTATAAATATGAATGTTAGAGTTGTGCAAACACCTTTTTACTCCATACAAACTCAGACGTTTCTGAAACTAAAATGAAAAGCACGATCAAAAGTCCGTTTACATCAAAGTTTTTTCTCGTTTAGCTCCAGAAATCATCAGCTGAGGTTTTTATGCTGATATTTGGAAACATCTTAAACCGAAAGACTCGTAAATATTTACTCCTAAACAATCATTAAACACAGAGTGATTTATTTTAATTCATTTTTCTTTTACATCCGATCGATTTAGACGCTCTTTGAAACAGAATCATTAATAATCTCAGTTATTGAGACTCAAGTTAACTCCAGTAAAACATTCGAGGTTAATTTGTACGATCAGAAACGGCTCCCAGATTACAGGCTCGGATAAATAAATAAAAAAGTGGAGGATGAAGGGAGGTGGAAGAGAAGTGTGAGGGAGGGAGGCGGTAATCTAATCTGAAGATGTAATCCTGCCGTTGTTGACCTCGTCGTGAGGCTCAGACAGGAGCGACCTGATGAAAACCTCCAGCTGTTAGCATCTGTCGGACCTCGCAGGAATTGTTCAAACTACGTAAATTTGGTTCCATCCGTAAGAGAGAGAGAGAGGGCAGAAATAATCTGACATTTTATGAGAACTATGTTGACATTTTCATTTGAAGTGACGTTCAGTCAGGTTTGAGTCGCTGACCTGCCGTGTCTGATTAGACGGTTATGGGCTGAATCCATCAGCCACTTCGCCTGCTTCTGTCTTTTATTGTCGCCCAGAAAGCAAAAATAATCAAACTCCTGTTTTAACGGTGTGTAGACTGTCAATTATCTCACCTGTGGGACCTTTTTCTAAATGAGGTCCTGTTCTCCCAGCGCAGTGAAAGCTTCTCGCTGAACTCTGTGAATCGTTAGGCGTAGAAATTTGAAAATGTTATCAAATAAACCCCAACAGCTCATTTATTTAAAAGCTGTGGAAACTCTGTTTACCCGTCGCCTTTAAAAATGGTCTAAAAATGCCTGGAAATAAGTTGGGAAGCAAAACCAAAACCATGTAGCACCCAAAGTCATGAAGTCATAGTGCGTTTCTATTTCCTGCTGCAGATTATCGTCACCAAAGACAATAGCAGATAATCTCTGCGGAAGGAACAATAGGAGCGCACAAATGAAAAAGTAAAACATGACGCTGCCAGACTGAGCCTCTCAGTCGAGCTGATTCTGCGTCTTTGGGATCAAATCGAACTGAAACAAACGCTGAGGGTCGGGCTGTCATTTCTCCTCTCCTGCGTCCAGATGTGAAGCTGTAAGGATGATTGGCAGACGAGGGAATTAGATCTCACGCTGCATGGGCGTGACAATCTGACATCATCCAACACGCACAGACAGTTGGAAAGAAACTTCCAACAGTTGAAGTTTCCAGGTTCACCAGTAGATTTAAAAGCTTGTACAGTCTAAATAATGTTGTATTTATCCGGCTTTTCCATCATTAACATGAGACGTGTGTTATAATTTGTGCAGCAGAAGAAGTCAGACGTGGTAAATCTGGACTGGAGCTGAAACAACTAATTGATTTAATTGTTTATTAAAATAGTCTATTAGTTGCTTTATGATCACGTTCTCCGTAAGCGTCTATTTTTAAATCTGTTAGATCTGTGGTCAATAGGAGGCAGTAATGAGCTTCCTAACGCTGTGATCTACCAGTGGAGCAGTAGAAGAAGAAATCAGCCAATCGTTAGCCTTGTTTTGCTAGCGCATGGCTCATAAACACATTTGCCCTGAGCAAGATGGCGGAGCACAAAAATGTAGGAAAGTCTTCTTTAAGTGAACATCTGAGCCCAAAACATGTCGGAGTGTCCCGATTAGGTTCTGGGTCTGGACCTTGTTCAGTTTGGGCTTTTAAAAGTTCCTCATTGGCTGATTCAGTTTGTGGCTGTTTGAATGTGGCTACAGGTAGGTAATCTATAAATTTCAACCTCAGTAAATCCAGTTGATGTCCTATAGCTGAGCGCTAACCTCTTCCGTCTTTTCTGTGTGGATCTGAAGGAACTCCTGATTGTCCCCTCATTCACGCTCTGATCACAGAGCTGGTTTCTGTGCGCTGAAGCTGCCAAATCACAACAGACTCATTATTTCAGACAGCAGGTGCAGTTGACGTCCTGTAAGCACGGGAGAGTTGAGGGATGATCCTCTGGTCAGCGTTAACAACCTTCTGAAGTTTCTCTCTGTGTCAAAGTGCAGCTAGAAAGCCTTAAACAGATAAAATATGTCATTAGACCCTTAATGTAGCAGCGGCTCCTGAAGAAGATGCTTTCATCCACGCTGGGAATAATCAACTAATGCAAAATTAGAGAGTAGAAGAAGAAGGACGTATCAGATAAGAGGGTGAGGTCGGATTTTCCTCCAGCGACTTCACCTTAAATCAGCAGAACAGAGAGTCCTGCCACTTGTTTTACTATTCAAAGTGTCTCCATCTAATCCCACTAAACCAAATGTGCAAAAATGAATCTCACTTATGATGTGAAACTTTTGCACATTTAACAGTTTGACTGCAGTTTGAGTTTGTAGTGTTTGTTCACTGGTGATCATAGACAGTGATCAGTGATCACAACACTTGTTTTCTATATTGTTCAACCTATTTTGCCAGCAGAGCTAATACTTTTTTATTCAATATTTAAGAATTACTGACTTAAAACAAGCTCCTTCATCTTCTTGAAAACCTAAAGTTTAGTTAGTTTTTTGTCTTGTTTCCGGTGTTCTAAGTCGTTTTCACCAGTAATCCGACAAGAGTTCTTGGGAAGTTTCGTGTTTTTCACTAAATCCTGCTGGTTTTCCTACCGTCTCTGATTCTTTCCTGTGGATAATTACTCCGTTTTTGTATCATAGCAGCAACATCCTTTAATTTCCTGAACAATCAGAGCGTTCCATAAATAACAGATTCATTTTCCTACCAAGGTCAGATTGTATAACACATTTTTCTGTATAATTGTTACCTTCATATAAAAGTGTATCTCATTCAATCCATTCTAAATAGAGTCTTATTCTTATTATAAGCTTCTAAAGCTTTAATTCCAGCTTTAGTTTGAAACGATTCGGTTGTTCTTGGTGCTGCTAACATGTTAACGCCTAAAATGTTTGTTCTCTTCGTTTTAAATCTTTGTTTATGTGCAGTTATTCGAATCATCCGTCTGCTAAACTGGCTTCGCCGCCTTCCAGCTGCTCTCTGTTTTTTATTGTAAGATGGTTATTTTCAGCTCCTCTTAGTTCAGCTGCAAGCAGAGGAGGTGAAGAAGTTGCGAGCATATCTTTACACTGGTTTCATTGTTTTATTACTCTTTTTTTTCCATCTTTTACTCCATATTTCAGTTTCTCTATACAGCTCCAAACCAGAGAGAAACATCATTTTAATCCATTCGCAACACATTCTGAATGATCCGTGATGAAACGCATCACATTCAATATAGCGAACATAATTTCCAATGTCAGGAAGCACAGAAGATTACATCCAGTCATTGACTTGGAGCATTCATTCCCCCCGACGCTCAAAAATTTGGAATCAGTTATTGAATTTCAAGCAATCCCTCATACTGAGAATGCATATAGTGACAGTGGAAAGGAAAAATTCTGTTTTAACAAGAACTAGAACCAGAATCTGAGCCTTCTGCAACAGACTGGCGGTTTGAAGAGTCAGAAAACACAAAAAAGAAGAAGTGAATCTAAAAAGAACCAAATAGAAATCTCCATTATTGTCCATCAGAAGGGAAATAGTTTTGTAAGTGTGTCCCGATCTGATATCGATGTCCAATATCGGCCTGAAATCAGCCAAAATCGTCCAAAATCTCCGATTCTCCAAAACAAGCAGACTCTACAAAAAAGTTTGCTAATTGTTGTAAACTGATGTCCTCAAACTGGAGTAATATCTCTTCACAAAGTCCTTCCTGACATTTAACACCCTGCATGATTCAAGCCAATGTCACATCTGGTTAATATCGGTATCGGCTCATACCAGGGACAGAAATATCGAAAGTGAAATCGGTCATAGCTGTTGTAAGCTTTCTGACCCAAATACACAGAAAACCCTCAGGAGAAATGGCAGCAAGTGAATAATGTTTATTGTGGAGAAATGTGAGTAGTACCTTGGAGGCAGAGACTGCGGGAAGGACTGGACGATGAGGACAGAGACGGTGAGTTGTCTGGTGAAGCAGGGAATACATCTTGAATGATGTGGATCTTACTTGAGATAAGGGAGAGGTGAGTGGGCTGAGGGAGTCGTTGCTGGTCCGGGCATAAATGTTCTGCTGAGGTTCGCTGAAGATGTTCTTGCGCTGACCAGAGATGTTCGCTTTAAATCCAGAGTCTGTGTGGAGGGATCTGAGGACAGACTCTCCGGAGAGTCTAGATCTGGCTTTAGCACACAAGGAGTTAAGCACTGGAGCAAACAGGGAGGAAGAACACAAGGAAGCAACGATGGAAACGCATAGAAGTAATCTTGGCTCTGGGAAGGAACGTTATCTGGTGATGCTAAACGATTCTGTGCCAAAAAAGCAATTCAATCAATATACCGGCACGTTTGTAATGTAATGTAATGCAGATACGCACAGCGCCCCCTACCGAACAAGACGGGTAGCTCAGTCAGAAGGGAGCTGAAGAAAGGCGGCTACTGATGCCCAGAATGCTCATTCGTTTTTGAGTTGTGGGCAGGACTTTGCGGGCAGACCTGGAAAACACAAAAGCAACGTAAACTTTGTGTTCTATGGGATTACGGGACAAATGTGCAGAAGAAAATGGAAATAGGATGATTGATTGCTGATTTTGTTGTCGAGTCAAATAATGCAGCCGCATATTTAAAATGAAAATGCATTTCTGGAAATGCTTTTTCTTTCTTAAGGAATCGGGTTTACACAAAATATAAAAAAAGAAGAACCGGATTAAGAAGATGACGTTTGTTGGGAGCAGTGATGGAGGAAGGATCTGCGACAGCGCTCCTTTGTGCATTTAAGGTGCAGCCGTCTGTCTCCATTTCAGCCACAGCTTCATCACTGAAGGTGGAGATCGCTTCAGACTCAGAGGGCGCTAACTGGATGGGGGCTTGAGATCTGTGGTGGAAAACTAGGCCCGTGGTTTGAGGGACAGAACCAGCGTCAAAGAAGTTGGACGTCAAGAGGACAAACCGGTGGGCGAGGCAGGAGTCTGTAGTCAGAAGGCAGAAATGAGGTCATTGTCCCGCATTCGTTTTTTCCTCCACAAGACTGAGGGGCTTCATGATTGGTTCTGAGTTGCGTTCTCGTCCCAGTGAGTTGTGACCAAAGGGTTGTGAAAGCACCTGGAAATCCTCACCTGTCCTCTTTGGATGCCGGGCGGCTGCTTCTTCTAGCTCCAGTTTATGCTCCTGCCATCATCTTTACATCTCAGAAGGTTGAAAAGAAAACCAAGACTTCGCCTCCCGGCTCTTAAAATAAGAATAAGTCGGGCCAAAAAGTTAAAAAGAAGCATTTAGTTGGTGAATGTGGATCGGAGGAGAGATACATGTGGGTAAAGAGTTAAATGAAAATGAAAATAGACTAAAGTTGGCTTCTGATTGCTGCGTCTGGTTTGTTTAATGGCTAAAGGATGATTCCAACCAGTTTTCCACAGAAAATCTTTAATCTGCTGTAGTTTCAAAACTCCAAAACTGACACAATTTAAGCTTGGACTGGATTTTTGTTAAGTCATACAAAAGTTTGTGTTGCAAACAAAGTGCTAAAATTATCCTTTCATTGAATTCTCACAAAGGTAAAAAGTAAAAAAAGTTGTAAATAATCACAAAAAAATCAGCACATTTTCGGCTATTAGTCCAGATTAAACTAATCTAGAGTTAAAATGTCTGAGTTATTTTCTTTTTAAAGCTTAACTTTAACTAAATTTGCTCTTATTGAGTTTTCAAAGTAAAAGTTTTCTTTACAAAAATCACAAACTAGGTTTAAAATGTGCAGCTCTAACGTTTTTTATAGTTTTTAAACTACAGCAGATTAAAGATTATTAGAGAGATGTAAAGTTTTTACTCTCTTCTCTCTCAAAATGCTTTTTATTTCTATAACATTTATTTGTGGAGGGGTGTGGTGGGGGGGGGGCACGCGCATGCGCACGCGGTGCAGCTCTCGCTGGTTTAAAGGCAGGCGGTGGCAGTTTGGCGCGAGCCAGGCTGAGCGCTGCGTCGCTGTCCGCGGTGCTGAACCAGAAACCCGCCGCGAGCAAACATGAAGTCCATCATCAACGCCTTAAAGAAGGAAGGTAGGAGAACCGAAAACACTCTTCCGAACCTCGGTTCCGAACCCAGCGCTCAGCAGCGGCTGCGGAGTTGGTTCAACTTGAGCCCGGTTCTGGTGTGACCGGACCGGGTCGGTGCTGCTCTGCGGAGCGCAGGCAGGAGGGACCTTTCTAGGTCAGGGAGGAAAATGGGACTCCGGCTCAGTGAGAACGGAGTCGGTGCCCCCGAACCGAACCTAGCAGCCCGAACCGAGCTGGCAGCTGATGATGCGCGTAAACGGCCAGTAATCTGGACTCCCGCGCATCTTTTAGTTAGTTGTGTGATTAAGGATGTTTTGTTTTTATTTTTCCTTCTACATGAAGCTGCAGAAACAGTGAAAACTGAAGAATCTGATCTATTAATGTTCCCGTTAATTAGCTGGGAATGAAAATGGCATCTAGTCGTATTTAAACCTCAGTTTCAATCTCTAAAATCAAGAGTTTTACTCGGTTTTTCCGACCCTCTGTTTGTCCAGTTGCAGAAGTTTTGCGCTCTGAGGTTTCAGAAGAAGAGAATCTTGTTTAGCGCTCACAGTTTTACTTCTGAGGTCCGTGGCTTTGAACCTTCATCCTCTGCTGAGGACCAACATGGCTGCTGAGGAGGAAGCCTGAAAACTGAGCTTTCTGAGTCACCTTCAGTTGGTGTCAGCGCTGACATGCTACTAACAGATAACCAAGTTACCCATCTGTCATCTGGTGAAATTTGAACCATTGGATTGTGGGTGTTCTACCAAACAGGATCTCATTTGGTGTAAGCAGGGACGTTTCAAGGTTTGTGGGGGCCCTGGGTGACATGATGTTTTGGGGCCCTCAGTTTTTATCAAACTAGCTAAAATTATTTTTACCAAAATTACAAAATGTATCATATTTTACAAGCATAACCGCTTACTGTTAAAATTAGACATCTTGTTTTATGGATTTTGGTCTGCTTAATAATCATCTTAAACTAAGTTCTGGATCAGCTGCTTCTGTCTGATGGCTTTTTAGCCAGAAAACGCTTCTCACAGTCTCCCTGGGATTTGAGTCTTTTAATCATGGAAATGTGATAAAAGTCTGACTTTGTAATCGTGTTTATGTTTGTTTGGGGGGTTCAATCTTGACTGAAGAATAAGCAGGATAAGAGTTTTTAGGGAGGAATGAGAAACATCAGTAATTTAAATCAGGGGGTTCCCAAAACTCTTCATCTTGTGACTCCCAAAATAACATTAAAATTAATAAAATACAGATAATAATTTCGTTACAGTTATTTAAAAGTAAATATAGATTATTTTCATAAATGATTAATCTGCTGATTATTTTTACGATTAATCGCTTTTTATTATTTATAATATTTAACATTTGATATTTAGAGGCAGACTTAGTTGGACATTATTGTTCCTAATAATCTGAACTTGTGTCTCTACCAGCATGTTTAGAACAGAGTTAGTAAGTGGTAGACATTGCTGGGGGTGAGCGTCTTGTTCCACATGTGTTCCTTTATTGTTGCTCCTGCAACTCTAAATGAATATGAACTGAATTCATTAACAGTATTTAGCGCCTTTATTTTCTTATGA
>JAVLVB010000374.1:4440352-4459504 GCA_032876305.1 Orestias chungarensis
CCCCCCCAAAAAATAAAATAAAAACCCTCCTTAAATTTCCTTTAAATCTGAACTGATGTTGACAGTTAGGTGGCAGGAGGCAAACAACAACCTGTCTGTTGTCAGAGTTAAACACTGCCTGTCAGGAACTTGATGCTCTGGAGCTCTGTCTTACGGCCGTGCTCTTTGTCTTCAACACTAATGGCAGAAAAGGTTGGTCTGGTTATCAAAAAATGTGACACCACAACCCCCACCTTGTCAGCAGCCGTACATAAGCATTAAAACTCTGTATGATCTGGAATATTCATTTGAGTTTTGGAAATTATGTATATAATTAAATCATTTTTGGTTTTTATAAGTACTACAGTCAGAATCTGAGTTGTTTTTCTCTCTTAGCAACAATTAACTTTTTACCTTCATAAAATATTTTGTGATCATACGTCCACTTACATCTCGTTGAATGACGCCTCTGTCATGGTCCAAGGGGGTCCGTATCACTTTAACCGCCACCCACCAACTTTGAGGAGGGTGGCAGGAACCCTGACACACAAAACAACTACAAATGTGCTACTTCAATCCAACTACAGGCGATCAGGAGGTCAGGATTACACCATGATATGCACTGATGCTCATGGGAAATGAAGTCTTCCTTCAGGCAAAAACACTACCGATTTTGTCCACAGCAAGGCGCCAAAGTCGACCGAAACTGAAACATCTCTAGTGTTTGTTAAAACTGTGATCAGATTAAATGGCTCAATTATGCAATTTATTTTATTAGATTTTATTTTAAAACGTTTGTAAATGTAAAAATAACTTCATCTCCTCTCAATCTTTGCTGACTGTAAGCAACTTATGTTACATAAAAACAGCAGCCAAATGCGACCTAAATTCGATCTTTTCACCCCCCCAGAACGTCCGATTTTGCCACTTTCCCTTGTGTTAATAACTTTTTTACATATTTGTTACTTTACAAAATGTATAAAGTCTGAACGATCATCACATTTTATCCAACTTTTCCATCACCACCATAGTGAGACGTGCTTCATAATTGTGCAGCAAAAGAAGCCAAACGTGGTAAATCTGGACAATGTCTGAAGCAAGCAGTGCCGGGTTTAGCTTTCTCTTTTCTCTTTTTGTTATTCTGATCTTGTGACGACACGGTCAGCTCTCATTGCTCGACAACTTTAACATCCATCCACAGACGGCGGCGTCCGCAGTCGCTGACGTAAACGTGGCGCCACTGGGGGACATCTACGTTACTCTGGTTGTCACCCAGAGCTTGGAGGAAATAAGTTACATTTTTTCATTTCATTTCCACACTTCCAGTGAAGATTGTTGTATCAGATTTATAGCTAACTTGGAGGAAGTTGTCTTGACTTGATGTTTGAAGGAGCCAATCAGATTTCAGGTTCTCAAAGGAAGCAGCCCTAGTCCCGCCCACTGAGTTTAGAGCTTCACAATATCTCACAAATATATCGTCATCACCATACCCCGATATTATTACAAAGAACTGTTTATTAATGTATTCTAAGCGTTTTGAGGTTTTAATTTTTGTGCTGATAAAATATTTAACCTGCATGGTCAGTAAAAGCTTACAGCAGAAACAAATAACGTTGTTAAAGATTGTAACGCTCACATAGCGCAGGAAGCACATATTAGAAAGAGAGGAACAATATGTAGCGACGCAAGGTTTTCCTAATATTGTTGCAGTCGTAGTTTAAATTAATTGACGTTTTGCTTCAGTACAGGGACAAGATAAGATGATAATAATAATACCGACATCAAGTTTTTAAAATAAAATCCATACGCTGAACTGAGGTGCAGATAATTAATTCTGCAGAGACCAGACAAGAAGATCACCTTACAGGAGGCAAGGATTCTGTTCTAGTGAACATCTTCTCTGTTTCAAAGATGTCCTCCACGTGAGCAGATTCAGGACGTCCAGTTAAATGTCTTTGAAAGACTTTGATGGCATATTGTGCGTCGCTGTCTCACCAGAAAAAACTCACAGTTTTCCCAAAACACAGTGTTTATTTTCTACTCACACAACCACAATCCAGACGTAGGAATCGAGTCTACTGGGCAGGAGAGAGGCACATATCTAGTTTCCTTATCTAACATCTTAACAGTCAAGCGTGCCATTGATTAGACCTCCAATATTTATTTTACAGGCAGATTGTAAATAAAGAATACAGTCAAAAATAACCTTCCAGTGATATTAGCATCTTTTTGAATACTTTATTATTTTGACTGAAATTGAGTACGTTTAGTTATTTACTTTCCTTTTTTTTCTTCTTTTTTATAAAATGTTCAAGAATGTTTGATAAGCTACTGTAGCTTGCCTTACACTTATCTTAAGTTAGGTGTTTGTCTTATTTCGGGTCTCTAAACACCAGATTATTGAAAACATTGTATGAGTAGTTGTCCAGTGTTTCCTGTTCTGTTTACCTGGTTATGGATCTGGTTATTGTTCTCCTGGATTTCTCTGCCATGCCTTGCTCTCTGGGCTGTCTCACTGTTTCTGATTATTTTGGACAATGATCTTGTTTCTGCGACCAAGAGTTTTTTTTTAAAGCCCCCTAGTTTTAATGTTTTGTCTGCCTTTTGGCTTTGTGGAATTTTGGATTTTTGGAATAAATCCTTGTTTAAATTATATGAGCTGTGTCGGTTGAAGTTCTGGGGTCCTTCTGCAATGCCTCGACGCATCTTTCGGTGTGTCTCAGGGTTACAAATGAGGAACGAACAGAGATTGACGGAGAGATTGTTGCAGCATCTGCCGTTCAACGTTCTATCATGTTACCGGATGGTCTACGCTCCAACCCTGATCAACGGTTTCGAGTTCTGGGTAGAAACCGAAAGGACGATATCGTGAGTTTCCTTCATAGCATCTCTGCGCCCTCCCTTAAAGAAGACTTTGGGTGATTCAGGAGGAGCTCAGAGTAGATGTGCTCCCAGCTGGTTAATTGAAAATGAGCAGACGAGGACTAAAGCCAGTTCTTTAAAGTCAACAAGACGCACTCAAATTCCTCTACATGATAGCAGCTTCATTTACAAGGAAAACACACAGAAAGTCTACATATGTCCACGTACCAGCACCTGATGTAGATTTATGAGTGTTCTGCAGTCTAGACTCAAAATATTTATTTTCATTGCATGGTTTGATGGGCCTGGGAAAATTTTTATATGTTTATGGACAAAAATGCTGTGGACATGGATGTAAAATGCTGGGAAACTGTAGTCTAACTTGCAAAAAATTGGAAACTGATTTAGTCTAACCACCTAAAAGACAGGAGAGGTAAAATTGAGGGTTGCCATAAACCCACCGAAACTTAGCTGATAGCTCAGGTGCTAGCTTGTGTGTCCGGTTAGCTTGTAGCGACACAGTTTGGGAATAAAATTAATTTGAGTACAGTGAATATATTTGGTTTCATGTTTGCTTCGGTTGCTGCGTCTGTGATCCAACAGGATGGATGGAGTCTGATGCCATCCCCACGCATTTAGCTGTGTTGCTTAGTTCACTGATGCAGAAACTTGATAAAATTCATCATGCTTTAACAAAGCATTGGTTAGTTGTTGTTTTTTTAAACGGGAGAAATTATTAATTCTATTACTGTCTTTCCAAATGACATTGAAACCTGCACGGAGTCCACACCATGCCCGAGGAACACGCATGGTAGCGCTGAAATGTGCGAGCTCATTAGACGTTAGCACTTCATCGACACTTCTGCAGCAGGCGGAGGGAGGGAGGCTTCAGATATTAGTGTGGCCAAGTGATGATGAAGATGATGACTGTGACTCGTCAGATCCCCCTTCAGATGTCCCGGCGGTCTACAGTTCAAGTGGGCCTCACAGAATGGACGTATTATTCAAGCCTCTCTGGCTGCAGGCGTCATAAATGTAACACTCCAACAGCGAGGTGTGATGGGCTTGGCTCCTGAAACGGGTGTGTGCGATGGTGCGGCTGGCTGAGGAAGAATTTAACTCATCTGATCCTGATAATCGCTGTAATGATGCTGAAACTAAAAATGACAGCAGTGCAGCTGGGTCCAGTGACCGTTGTCAGAACTGCTTGATGTGTTCACCGTACCGCGTGAGGTCCAAAACCAGAACTCACTGTTGTGTGATCCCTAAGAAAAGCTCCATTGGGTTTCTTTGGAGTTCTGCTGCTTCTTGTCTTATTTTCAGTTCAAGACCCAAACATTTTTACGACAATTTGTTTGTTCAGGAACTTAATGCAGACCTAAAAGGCATGAAAGGCTTTAAACCCAAAATGTAAGAAGGACATGAAAGTTGAACTATCTCTGAGATCTTGGAAAACTCAGTTAGTCTTCTTTACTTTAGCAGAGGAAGTCAATAAACTGCACCAAAATGAGGAAACCTGCGAAAAGAACCCCTGTAGCTCAGGTGAAGGCGATCCCATGAAGGAGCCTCCAGTTTGGTTAATAAATGTTCCAAATGTGGCCCATTGAAATCAAACAGTAAAGTCAGTGATGTGCAGACAGATCCGCTAATAGCGCTGCAATCCTTTAGCATAGCGCCTTAGCTCGTTTTCTAACTAAAGTTTTCTAACTAAGTATATCTACTGTACTTGGCTATTTTGTGAAATAAGTTGAAATAAGTGTGAAATGTGAGGCGAATTTCTTGACCGTTAGCTAATGTGCTAATTTTTAATTTAGCCCCTTAGCATTTTTGCTAATCTTAGAAATGTTTGGCACACCTAACATCTGCTAAAGTACTTCACTGGGTAAATTTAAAAGCTGTAAATTACATGGGGTTTTTTTGTACATTTTTTGTTCAATTAAGTTTGAAATGTGAGGTCAATTTTTGGTTTTTAAATTGTTGCTTTTTATCCGCGTTGCTCATTTTCAAAACATTTAACGCTGTTGAAGTCCTCCTTGACTTCCCCGGATTCGTTGATCTCAGAGTAGCATATTCAGGCGTCTGCAATCGTTCCGTGTGCAATCGTAATAACTCAATGTCCACACTTCTTATTGATCATCTGAGTCCTATTGCAAAAGGGAGAGCTGAGACCTTCAGCGCAATGGTTTTCAACTCAACTCTGGGCTCTCCCCAGCATCAGGCTGTTTTTATTCAAAATTAGGGAGTATACAGAATCAGATAAGCATTCATATTTGATTTACACAAGCTGTTTCTCACGCGCTTAGCTGGACATGCGTATTTTCCCACAAGAAGTTATTACTCTAGCATGAGAGGGAGTTTTTCTTGTTATCTACGACCTTCAATTGTAGCCCCCTCCGTTTCTTTCACACACTTACACTGTACCTTGTGCTGCAGGTTTTTTCAATAACACGTCCACTCACTCCAGCTCCAGAGAGAATGTGCATGCCTTATCTAAAAGTTATACCTACTATTATATGCAAACACTTCTAGTATTAAAAGACAAATGAATATAATTCCACAATTCCCCCTTTTGAACTCTATTAAGAGTTCACCAATTTAGTCTCTACAAAGCGCGTTACTGGCCGACTCATCTTCTCCTTCTGCGGCCAACAAGGGCATCATGACTCTTGGGTCCTGTTTTTAAATCATGGAGGAGATCAGTCGGACAGACAACGAGCGAATACATGGTATGCAACAACTACCACCCGTTACCAATATAGCTATAAAAACTGCTAAAGAGACATTACCAAAGTCTTCCATCTGGCAAACATTACCCGTCTTGGACGCCCCTTGGAATGCCTATTACATCTATGTAGGTGTTTTTAGTCAGATCAAATTCTTCACCTATGTCACGCTTACGTCGAGTGGAGGTTTGGGTCCCGGTTCTAGGTTTATTTACTTTTATTAGTCTTACCATGGCGCACAATCCTTTAGTTTGGGTCGGTATCCTGGTTAATAGGGTGTTACCCCCGCAATAATAATATAAGGTGGCCCTGCCCAGGGACCCACCGAATTATCAGACCCGTCCTGAATAACTGTGTGGCAGAATTCGCTATTAATTGATCCTACATCTTGGGCCGGTCTGGATTGATATCCGCCCATTTGATTAAAGCACGTGAAATTACCTGCTTCAGGGGCCTGGAAGGGTCCAGAGCCAGTTCTATTGGAGATAACCGGGGAAAATATTTGATAGAGATGTACAGTTAGGCGGACTGGCAATGCGATTTAAGTTTATCATACAATTAAATCCTACGGAATAAGGCTGCCGGTGTAATGTAAAGAGATGATCTGGCCCTGGCATAGGCTAAGTAGCCGTCCAGGACACTCTCCCGAGCCTGACCTGTTAACCATTGCAACCACAAATTAATAGCGGTGTAACCGGTGTTTAATTTAACGAGCATAAGTACACGTCATATCCTCTTTACGAGGTTTTTTCTTTCTCCCACCATTGATGCTTTTTATTCGGTTTCGAAGGTGTGTTCTGTTTAGTACGAGTGTGGTGTTCCGTTGTTTGATTGTTGTTATTAGCGGTGGCTGAGGTGTAGTTTCTCTGATTATTTTGTAGATTGTTAATGTTATTTCTGTAAATTGAATGCCACAAGCCCAAAGCAAAAGCTATCATAATAATTCTCCAAAACACAATAAAGAAACCTAGGACTTGATTTGACATTGTGGCTCGTCCCGCAGGATGGGCTTAGTGGGAGAGAAACTTCAACAATTGATGTCCTCTTCGACACCGAGGGTAGACTACCTCAGTGTCTATGTTGTGCTCACCACCAGGGGATTATTCTGCCCCTTCTGTTGAGGTGGGAGCTGCCGGGCGCTTCTCGCCGTCTTCCTCAGGTGCAGGGTCTGTCTGCTGCAGTGTACGCTGAGGTTCTTCCGCCGCGGTGCACTGGCTCCAATGGAACCACGTGTCGCCTTTCCCTTGTAGCCCCACAGCATGGGATGTCCTCTCAGTGATCCGAAAAGGCCCCATCCATCTTGGTTCCGACCACTTTCTTTTGATGACTTTCAGGAGGACCCAGTCCATCTCTATGAGTTCATCTGTGGTGTTTTCACGTTGGTTCTGCTCCAGCACCTGTTTGGAGAAAGCTGACACAAGGCTGCACAGTAATTTATAATATGCACGGTGAGTTAGTTTCATACTTTCATTTTCTAAACCCAATAGCCTGGTGTGTGGTCCAGGGAACGCCCTTCCTGTTAGGAGCTCATGTGGGGTTAATCCCATTCTTTGGGTTACTGAACTTCGGATGGACATTAGGGCTAAAGGTAAAGCGTCGACCCAATTCATTTCGGTCTGTGCACAGATTTTGGCCAATTTTATTTTGAGGTTTTGATTCATTCTTTCCACCTTTCCTTGAGAGACCGGATGGTACACACATCCAAGGATCAAGGATCAAGGAATTTTTATTTGTCATCACAACACATGTGGTACATGAGGTGGGACAAAATTGTAATCCCCCGGTCCAGTTTACACCCTAATAGCAGTTTTAAATAATATAATAAAATATAAATAACTATGCGAGAAATAGGATATCCACGGCTATGTTTAAGACCCAAAGGTTTCTCCACCCATTGTAATGTTTTGCTTGTAAAATGAATACCATTATCCGAGTGTTTTCTCTTTGGAAAACCATGCTTAGGAATCCAGTGATCGATCAACATTTTGCAAACGGATTTGGCATCTTCTTTGGTGGTGGGGATTGCTTCCACCCACCCCGAGTACCTGTCAACAACAACAAGCAGGTACCCGAGCCTTCTTACAGGGTCAATCACGTCGGTATAGTCAATCATAAATGGATGCCACCATTGTTTCAAAATTTCTTTCAACGGCCTTATTCTGACATGGCCCACAGCATGGGCTTCAACAAACAATTATTCTATGAGCTCTGGAGGAAATAATAATCTGCCCCTAGGACCTCTTCAACAATCTTCTTTACGAACTGGCCCTCTATTCTTCCTTCTGCCATGTTGATGCCTTAATGTGTGTAGGTGATGTTTGGAGCTTCCAGGATTTTACCCATCCTCTGTTGTCTTAAAGCCGTCACTGTAAAACTTTGTGAGATTACATGCTACCATGCTGTGTTGTCAAGACTGTTAGTGGGTGTCCCATCACTAAGTGTGCAGTTTTCTGTATAAGTTTTGCTATGCCTGCTGCATGTTGTGTGCATGGAGGATGTCTTTTTTCCATGTAATACATTAGTACTGATACATAAGTCAGTGCTTTCCTTACTCCCCTTTTTCTGAAACAAAACACCATTTACTGTTACTGTTTTGTGACAGAAACATCCAAGTAAAACATAGAAGAGTAATCTGGAGGAGTTACATCCGCTGCGACGCTAAATTAGTGTTTTTAAAGCAGTAAAAGCAGTTTCTGCATGTTAGGTCCAGTCCTAAATGGTGTTCAAGTTGTTGATGACTTGTGTTTTCACCAGGTCAATCAAGGGTAATGTAAGATCAGAGCAAGCTGTGACATAACTTCTGCTGTAACCTGTGAGACCCAAAAAAGATAACATGTGCTTGAACCTCTGAAGCTTCAGGTGTGAGAGGATACTTTGTTAATGTGTGGGGGACATGCTGGTGGATGCCACAGAAATAACTCTGCTCAAAAAGGTTACCTGTTTCCTGGAAATTTGTAGTTTATCTTTACTAACCTTCAGTCCATATTTACGCAAATGTTTCAGCACCTGTTCAGTGGATGGGTGAGGGAGCAGAGACATTTTAACATGCAGCTTCTGGGTGGTCGGTCTTCTCCCTGCCATGATGTCTCATGTTGGTAATGCTGGTATCCGTCCAGTCTGTGGCTGCACAGGAGCGCTTAACCACTCTCCCTAATTCTTTATCTTGATGCTCAGGATGCAGAGAGAGAGAAATGTGAGGAACAGCTTAATCTGACATCATATACCATTGATATTGTTCGTCTGTCAGCTCTACAGCAGCACCCACACACTCTGGTGCTACACTAATGTTATGTGATTTTATTTTTCATGTATTACCTTTAAGCTGATGGTCAAATGAATCTTAATACCATTCAGTGTCGTTCCAGTCGTAGAACAGGTTGACATGGGGCAGGTCAGGCAGAGAGGAGTAGGGGCGGAGACTTTGAATCCAGGGCTTCCACAGCGAGTAGACCGAGTAGATGCCATACTGCTTTGGAACATCTATAGTGAATGTCAGCATATTGTCCATGCGAGAGCTGTTGACAACAGCGAAGAGAAGAGCCATCTGGAGAAGGCACAATTGGTCCATCTGGGCCACACAATACAGCAGCTCCTAGTTTATTTAATAAGTCTCTTCCAAGTAAGTTCACAGGAGTGTTAGGTGAACATACAAATCAATGTTTCAGTCTCTGTTTCCCCACTTCCAGACTCTGTGGATCCTCCGAGAAGCTCATTACCGACACAGTTCCGTTTGAAAGCCGTGTCTGTTGTGGTATTGTAGTAATGGTGGAATATGTGGCTTCAGTATCAACCAAGAAATGTAGGTAGTCATTTCCCACCTTCATAGGCAGCATGGGATGCTGATGTTTTCCTCAGAGGTGTGTCAATATTGAGAGGGCGGGTACCAATCCATCTGTGAGTACTGCCCTGGAGGTGGAGCCAGCTGTGGATTGGGTGGAACCATCCACTGTCCAAACCCTGTTGGAGGATTGGGGCAGCCTCTCATCCAATGGCCTGGTTGTCCACAGTTGCTGCAGACATCGCCCTGGTAACCTCTGTTTCAACCCATTCCTCTCGGTCCCGGCCTCCTTGTTCTCTGTCCGCGTTGACCCCTCCCAAGTCCACTTCGTTCACGCCCCGAACCATAGTTCCTGTAATTAAAAGAAGGATATGGAGGCAGAGGATGGAAGGCTCCTCCTTGCCAGGAGTTATTAGCATATTCATAAGGAGCAGTTTGTGGAGCTGCAGACTGTGGAACTGAGGGAGGAGCAGCTTGCGCTCGAGCTATCATTACATGTTCAGTTTTGTTTTTTTGTTTTCAGGCTTCTTTTTGCTCATTCTAAATTTTATTTCTTGCAGCTGCAGCATAAGCAATTGAGTTTGCATTTGTTCATTACCCTACTTTTTCCTTCGCTCCACATCCTGTGCTGTTAACAAGTGATGTAATACATTTTTTTTCTCATTTAGCAAAATCAGCTCCTGGACAGCATCTGTAAACAAGTGCCCTGGGTTTGTCATGCCAGATTTTGAGTACAGCTCCATGTATCTCACCCAGGTCTCAAATGCCTCAGAAATAAATTCTATTAGGGTACTGCTTAGGTTTCCAGTCAAAGCGGGGATCACCCCTAGGGTGGTGGGATAATGATTTCTGACTGCTTTCCTAGGTTATCTGTTATTCACATATCTCCTCCTGAGGTTTTCACAAAATGATAGCAAAAATGTTTAATTGACACATTGAGCACCAACACTTATTGAGATCAGAGAGACGGATTAAGGAAACTTAATTTATGTATGTATGGCGTTTTACTGACTCCTCAGGCAGAAGGAGAAAAAAGAATAATCTAGAAAGAGGCCAAAGAAAAAAGAAAGACACAACTGCTACTTTATTCATCTCTTCATCTCAACCTTGCTTTCTTTCAACAAAAGTTCCACGCCCATTAAAAGAAATACAGATGCTAAGGAACGGACCCCGGTTGGGTCAGTCCGATTTTAGGGACAACCACACCCAAGGAGACAGTTCTACTGTTACTTTTCCTGGCAATTAGCAAAAATGCACATCAGCAAAGTGGAGGAGTACGCCAACTCTCGGTTTCAAAATTCTTTCTTATCAACCCCTTTATTTTTCTGTGTTTTTGCATGCATTTCATCTCATAACAACAATTTTAAAAGATTAGTTTCCAAAGAGATACACTTTTAATTTTATCCCTTCAATTAATTGTTCAACTTGTACATTCAAATATTTTAATGACGTATTCTGGATCTACTTCATCAATTCATTCATCCTTTTTTTTATCATACTCAATATGCAGAATTGAATTAAATACGTTTCTGCTCGCCTTATTCAGTTGGGGCCCCGGATGAATGAACAAATGGTTCGATCCTAAAGTCCGCTGTGACAACCGATCTGCATCACGTCGGGGTCACTAAATTGTTGGACTTACACTTTCCTTAAGTCCTGCTGCGTGCGCTTTTCTCCCAACACCACTTTCTGCTGCTCTTTTTCTGACAGTGTAGTTTTCACTACGCTTTCCATATTATTCAACTGTACTGCAAACGTCCACTATGGACCCCAACCATCATCATCTCTTTCTCGGTCAAATTCACCTTCCATTTTATATTTTGCGTTTAACTATGTGTCATGTATTTAATGCTGTAGGTCTGTACCGCGTCACTCATATAAATATTATCAAAGGTGATTAAACGTCTGACGAGGAACAGTTCATAGGAGTTATCTGATTGTCTGCGGAATCAGACTTAATATTAATAATAGTTTTTATAAATACCCGATCTTTATCCTGAGATCAAGTTATTATATTAACTGACAGGTCTGTATAATACGGAGTCAGACCATTTATGTAATAGTGGTTTTTAGTGCCTGATTTTATCTCGAGATCAGGTTATATTTTAACTAAATTCTGGCCAAGCTCACACTTCAGTCAGCAACGTGTCAATGTGAGTTCCAAGCGCACGCCATAGTATACACAGACACCAGAATTTTATACGTTCACAGTTTTGGTCATCATCTGCCACTGTGACACCGAAGCTGAGCTGTAATATTCCTCAGTTGTTCAGTGAGATAATTAACATTCATACAAACATTCATTCATGTGGTCCTTACCGAGAGTACTAAAAACTGAACGCCCTTTGGTGACTCTAAT
The DNA here is from genome assembly GCA_032876305.1 of Orestias chungarensis. Classification (NCBI taxonomy): domain Eukaryota; kingdom Metazoa; phylum Chordata; class Actinopteri; order Cyprinodontiformes; family Cyprinodontidae; genus Orestias; species Orestias chungarensis. Next base: position 4,452,054 of record JAVLVB010000374.1, read on the forward strand.
TCACGACGTTCTTTTCTATTACACGATCCCAGCCGTCAGCTGTTTCCAAACGTAGAGGGATCACCATTCACGTCTTATCTGATTCTTGCTTCCGCACTAGCCTATGTATTCTAGACTATTTCGGGATTCCCCAGTTCCCCGGGCCTTTAACCCAATTTTCCAATGCTTCGTCAAGTCACTGTGTGAGTCGCCACTCTCTGAGAATCTTTATTCCACTAATTCCAGGGACTGTGACCTTTAATTTCAATCTAATTCCAGGGACGCCGCCCTTTCATCCACACAGAACATTGCCAGACCCTTTCATTTACAGGCTTACACTACTAAGACTCCAGACACGATTTATTTTGGTTTTAAGCCAATAGCAGATTTTGATTTAAACAGGCTCTGCTCTTACCTTTAATAGTTGCGCGCTGTCGTGTCCGTTGTCTGTTCGTGATCAGCCCAGGTGCCGAATTATTTCACTTTCCTCCTGAGATCCCGGAACGATTCCCCAAATTGTTGAAGTCCTCCTTGACATCCCCGGATTCCTTGATCTCAGGGCAGCATATTCAGGCGTCTGCAATGTTCAATAATAACTCAATGTCCACACTTCTTATGGATCATCTGAGTGCTTTTGCAAAAGGGAGAGCTGAGACCGCCTGTGCAATGGTTCCCTCAACTCTGGGCTCTCCCCAGAAACAGGCTGTTTTTATTCAAAATTTGGGAGTATACAGAGTCAGATAAGCATTCATATTTGATTTACACAAGCTGTTTCTCACGCGCTTAGCTGGACATGCGTATTTTCCCACAAGAAGTTATTACTCTAGCATGAGAGAGAGTTTTTCTTGTTATCTACGACCTTCAATTGTAGCATCCTACGTTTCTTTCACACACTTCAACTGTACCTTGTGCTGCAGGTTTTTTCAATAACACGTCCACTCACTCTAGCTCTGGAGAGAATGTGCAGGCCTTATCTAAAATTTATACCTACTATTATATGCAAATACTTCTAGTATTAAAAGACAAATGAATATAATTCCACAACGCACTCCCCGAAATAACCAACCTGATGATTTGGTGGAACTAGTCGCACCACCATTGATTACATTAAACAGAGCATAATGGTGTAACAATCTGAAGGGATCGATGTAGATATTAAAAAGTCTGTCTTTTCGTTTCAGTGCCTTTCCGCGAGGCCCCAGCCTACTCCAAGCGCCGGCGGGGTCCGTCCTCCGGCAGCGGGAACGGCCAGTCCCCGTCCTCGCTGTCAGCTCCACGGGTCCTCCTGCGCTCCAACAGCGACAACAACCTCTCTCTGAGCCAGTACCAGCAGCACGGCTCTCCTGGAAACTGGGCCCCCCACCTGCAGCAGCACCCCCAACACGCCCAGGGTCACCAACACAGGGCCCCCCAGCAGGGCCACGCGCAGCCTGGCTCCGGAGCTTTCCACCGCAGCCTGTCGCCCCAGCTGGCCCAGCAGATGCCCAGCGGCAGCCCCAATGGGAACGTGGTGGTCCGAACAATGGGGAGGGGGGCGAGGAGCCGCTCACCCTCCCTCAGCCGGCTGGGGGACGACAGCAGACGGGCTCAGACTTCGCAGCGGCAGCCCAGGTGAGATTAAATAATCTGAGAGTGTTGTCAACCGACTGGCATGAGTCTGATTACTGTTAACATTATGCATTGTCATTCTGTTTAATTACATCCATGTAAATCTACCCACTGAGACTTCGTTCACACAGCAGACAAATGCAAACAATTCAGATTTTATTTTGCCCATAATCAACCTAAATCCAGCCGTTTTCCATCAGCCTGAACAACTTAATTTAGTTCTCTTTTGCCAACAAAACATCAGATTTGTACCAGTTTCATATGTCAAGAGAGTTCAGTTCACATGCAAAATCGATGTAGAAGTGCGTCTAGCAGCGTCGAAAAGTCTTGCACGTCCAGACCAGAGCGTTTGGAGCGTTTTGGGCGTCTAGAGCGGTTGACGCTCCATATGCTTGAATAGGGAATATTTAACTTTTGGCTGCTGGACGCTTGAGCGTGGACCAATCAGAGAGCTCCTTTTAAGTGACGTAGTGATGGAAGATCCTGAAGTGATGAATTCTCTGTAATTCCAGTGAAACTAGCGCTGAAATCGACCCTCGTCAGCGTTAAGCTCCTGGAGGAGAAAATCACCAAACTCTGAACGCTGCTGGATTTTTCCCCTAGTTACAGATATGGAGCCGAGGCAGCCGACTACCACGCTCTCTTGGTTTATTAGATAAAGACGAGCCGCTCTCTCAGTTTCATCCTCCATTGTAATTAGAGAAAACATCCTCAATAAATCTATCCTCCATCATCATTTCAGGATCTTCCACCATGTTGGAAAGTTTGTCACTACGTCACATAGAAGGAGCTCTCTTATTGGTCCACTCTAAAGCGTTCAGCTCGACTGTTTGGAGCATTTTGGGCGTCTCTCGACACTCCAAACACTCTGGGCTCAACCCGCTTAAGGCGCTGCGAGACTTTTAGACGCTCCCAGACGCGCGTCTACGTAGATTTTTCATGCAAAAACTTGACGCTCTCGATGCTGCAGACACTTCCGGTGTGAACGCAGCGTCATACGTGACGCTCTGATCTGTCTTCTGGCGGGTCGGCTGTTGTTGTTTTTTCTCTGATTTAGTCGGGCATCAAAACTGAAAATGGGAAACTCTGCAGCTCTTCCATCGGCTGCTGAAACTCTCCTCGTTTTCGTTCCTCTCATCAAGGTCAGATCGATTCCATGTTCCACTTCTGCTGTGAAGAAGTGAGTCATCATCTGAACTCGGGGACCTTGTTGTTTCTCGCCTCATAAACAAACACGAGGGACGGTCGAAAATTTGCCCTTGCGTTCAAATACTACCTCTCACTTTGCTGCTGTTACACCTGAATATTCCCAGTTAGGTTAAGTTCAGATTCATTTAGATCTGCTGCTAAAATCAAACTGAGAGCTACATTTTGACTGCATATATGGCAGCTATTGGCTGCAGAACATTTCTTCAATTATTAAACACCCGCCAGAGAACAAACAGAGAAAAACATGGAATACCTTTAGTTTATGAGAAAAAAGGGATTTTGGTTTTATTTTCTAAATGTTCAGTTTGAATCCACGAAAAACATCATTTAACTGCCTAAACAGCATTTTTTGCTTGAATTCAACTCGTTTTCAGATAAAATCTGTACCATAATCTTCATTAGATACATTTTATCAGCCGGTAAAAGTGGAAACGTTTCTGCCTTTTACTTTCTGGGTCAGGAATCACACCAATTAGGTAAAAATATATGGAAATAGTGCTGTTTAAGTGAAAGGACTGAGTCCTGTATCTGTAACTGGATACAAACAGCAAAGTTTACCCTTTTAAAAGCTCCTAAACTTGTATTTATAGCTAGTTTCTTCGTGAGTTCAACTAGTGTATTTAACAAAAATCCCGTCGAGAGAAGGTTCTGATTTAGTCTTTGTTCAACAACATGAAGAAAAAAAAAAACAATTATCATACCTAAGGAAAATCATACTACAAAATCTAGAGGGTAGAGCTCATATTTCTTTATCATCATAAAAAGTCCATCAGGAGAAACTGGACGCATGGAGACGGATGGACTCAAGATTCCTGCCATTGAATTTCTTAATGCTGGAAGAATTTGGGTGTAAAACATGTGCGATCATGTTTGTTTTAGTGGACCAACGTCTTTATGTTTGTAAAGTAAAGGAAGATTTCTATGAAGGAATCTGGTCCTGCTTAACCGAGATTTCATCTAGAAACCAAAAATATTGTTTTAACTGCATCAGTATCACATGCATGCAATTGTGAGCAAAAACTAAAATTTAAAATGACTAGATATACTGAAAAAATGTAGAGGATGATCCTAGATTTGTGTTTTTTAGTTGTGGGGGCTCATGTTCCTCAGCTACTGTACCTACAGTATGATCGCGCGCTGGCATCCCTCCCTGTGGTTTCCTATGGGAAACATGCCACTGGAAAGACTCCTTTGTAGCCGTAGCAACGGTTGCCATAGCTGCCCGGCTATGGGATGTACGCATGTAAATGTATGTTGGACGAGTTTCATTCAGAAAAAGACCTTCTGGCCGCTGAGTTTTGTAGCAATCGAGCTTTCCATCGACTTTTTTTATTCGAGAAATCGGGGAAAGAAAGAAAAAAAGTAATTTTAAATGCAAAATGTGTTTTTTCTCAATAATCGTCTGTGTGCTCCAGTTAACGATTAGTAATCGGTTCATTGTGATAAATCAGATTTATTGTTTCATTCAGAAACTGCTCTGTGCATGAGACTGAGACATGTTGACAGTTTCAGTTCTCTGCTGAGTGAAGTAACTGTCAATCCAGATTACGACACCTGATCCCTGACCTCCTTTTCCTCCTCCTCTTCATCCTCCTGTTCCTCCACTCTTGGCAGTCGGACGCATTCGGAGCGCCGCCCACTCCCTGTAGCTCAGAAATCGCCGACGTTCCTTTACATTAAGGCGTGAGAATGAGGCGCGATCCAAAGCCACAGAGAGGATTAGGAGGAGAACCATGAACATCTGATTCTTTAAGGTCAAAGGTCTCCCTTCATGAGGAAACCTAAACACCAAACTCTTCCTTTCCCACCATAAACAAGTTCACAAGTGGCGAATTCTGAAGGAAGCTGAGAAAAAAAGAAGCTAAACTCTGCGCTGCTCGCTTCGGACGTTGTTTTACGTCCAAATTTGCCTCGTCCAGCTTCATCTGCTGTACAATTATGACGCACGTCTCACAAGGATGCTGTAAAAGTCGGGTGAAGTGCGACACAAACGTTCAGATATAAAACAATATCAGATATTTCTCAGAATTCTTAACACACGTGGACGTGGTCCAACTTTGTTTTCCTGAGACCTCAGTGAAGTCTGTGTTGGTGGAAATCTTAAAGAAACAATACAAAAGCTTCAGTTTTGGTCGGTTTTGGCGACCCACTGTGGAGAAGAGCGTTTATTCTGGAGGGAGACTACATTTCCCATGAGCACCAGGGCATAGCGTGGTAAAATCCTGATCAGTTGGATTGAAGTTAATTTCTGTTTCCAGTGTCTGTGTGAAACATGAATAGAGATGAGGTGATGAATCTAATTGTGGTGAAACAACATCAGATGATGATCCTGAAACATCAGAAACAACCAATCAGAGCCAGGAGAAAGTAGAAATCGCACTCAATACGCGCTGATCGCATCCTTCCCTCCCCGCAAAAAAAATTGTGCGTTACATGGAAGCGCCGCTATTTTCAACGCAAAGATACAAAATAAACATAATGAACTGACATAATTATAAAAAAATATCTTTCTTTAGCACATTTCCAGTTGGGTGTTTCTATCTGGTATTTACCGTTTATTCCCTCCACGTTCAAACGTCACAGCAGACATACAACATTAAAAAAGAACAGAACAAATAAACAGGCTTAGCGTTGACGTGAAGTGTGGATTTACTTGATTCCTTCTTGCTTGTGATTTATTTGTGATCTTTAGTGAAGTTACGGCCACTAAGTCCTTTTGCTGAACCCACTTAAAGAAACAGCATCAAATATCTGAAATTAAGCAACGAAATCCTTCACACCATCAGAGGAAGCGCTTTAGTTTCACAATTATGAGTGAATATTTAGACGTTTTAGTCAAGTGAAAGTTGTGATACTTGGTAATAATATTATTACTTTTAGTAGACTCTTCAGAACAAACGTGAATTTCCTCCATAAAGTTACCCTATTAAATTAAACTGAGTAAATGTAAAGAGTTACTCTCCACCTCTGATCTCACCAAACATCACGTTACTGGAATAATCACTAATATTAGCTCAATAACTGTCTATAATTTCATAAAAGAGCCAAATTATGCAAAGTTTCCGTTAAATTATTGCGAAATTTCTATTGAATTGTCAATTTACAGTTTTGCTTTTTCATTTTCTTTTAAAAAAAAGGTCCCAGAATATTTACTGTTTTAATCATGTTTGGGCCAGAAATGGATTTTCATAACACCAAATCAAATATTCAGCCATAATAACGCCCAGGTGGTCCTGTTAGGCTTTCGTCTCGCCCAACTAAACGTCTCGGCTGTTTGTCGGCAAGACTAATCAAAAAGTATTTGGTTTATCCGAGACATCCGGGAACATCATCGGAGAAATCACAGCAGCTCCTGTCTCCTTTATTCACGCTCACAATTCTTCTCCACTTCTTTCCATGTTAGATCTCTCACCTCCTACAACCGAACAACATCTAAACAAATAAGCCACTTTATTGTCACATAAACCTACATCATGCATGGATGCCTTTCTTTTTCTTTTTCTATATGGAAATGTTGTTAAAAACCTGCAGAACTTCCAGCGTGTGAAACGAAAAACCTGTTCATGAAATCTGCCCTTTTCTGAACCTTCAGATTATTGAAATCTGAGAGTCACAAACAGAAAAGACTAGAATAGAATAGAAATATTCTCTATTGTCCGTAAGTAAGTAACTAAATAAAACATACAGTATTACTTCTCCTTTTGCTGCATTGAAATTTAAGACTTGAAAGGTTTTTTTTTTAGACTAAAACCATTAAAGATGACGTAAATATCTTTCTTATCATGTTATCGTTACAGGCTCATAAAGGAACCTCAGTTATTAGAAGCTGTGTTTTGTTATCTCTGCAGAGGAAAGGATCCGTTAATGTGCTAATATTAGCGCTAACATCTTAGATACTTGACTGTTATGAATTCATCAAGTAACCAGGCTTTTATTTTTAAACACCGAAGACCGTTGATGCTCCGTTTCCTCTCGGCGCAGCAAACGTCGTTGTTTTGTACCCAGAATGCATTGGTGTGGTTGTATGGAAGACAGGCCGTGGTCAGTTAAGCAAAATCAGCAGCAGTGTTAACGACGGTAGCATGAGGCTAACAAGACGCTAACGAGAGCTTCATAATAGAACTGCAACCAATGATTATTTTCATTATTGATTAAACTGTTGATCGTTTTTATCGCTGTTCATTATTAATTAATTTAGCATTTACTTTTACATATAAGCTATTAAAACTAATTTTCATTAAGAAAAAGGAAAAAAGAGAATTGTGCCGTTCGCTGTAATTTATTCAACTTTATTTAAAGGAACAAATGAGCTCAACTGTGTAAAATATTTATTCATTTTTAGGCATAAAATAGAAAAATGAGGTAAAATTATATAAAACTTATTAAATTTACAGCATATTAATAATAATCTGAGCCCTTATTATTCTCTAAATTTAAATTCCTATTTAATTAGATGTTTATTGTGAATGTTGTTACTTAGTTGGACATTATTGTTCCTAATAATCTGAACTTGTGTCTCTACCAGCATGTTTAGAACAGAGTTAGTAAGTGGTAGACATTGCTGGGGGTGAGCGTCTTGTTCCACATGTGTTCCTTTATTGTTGCTCCTGCAACTCTAAATGAATATGAACTGAATTCATTAACAGTATTTAGCG
>JAVLVB010000374.1:4463660-4475462 GCA_032876305.1 Orestias chungarensis
AGGGGCAAGGCTAGGAGCAACAAGGAATACCAGGGGCAACAACAGACGATCCAGCGGTGAGTGCATGATTGCATGTGGCTAATATAGTGAGAACCGGGGTGTGATTGGTTGAGAAGGGGAGTGAATTATTGCAGACAGCTGTGAATGAATACGGAGTGACGAGACACAGGGAGGAAACGGAACCAGACAAAACACACATCATGACAAATATGGATTATTATGAGGAGCAAGATAGCTGAAACTGAAACACGTCCTTTCACTGCTGGGTTCCCTTTAAAGCTCAGAGAAATAAAGAAAACGACCTACTGGGTGGTAATTATAAAGCAGAACATTGTCACCAATGTAGGTCTGTAACCTAATCACTCCTCGTCTATCAGGGTTAGGTATCAGGGGCGTTCGGCGCTCAGATTGACCCACTTACAGGAATCAGGAGATGACATCGTGAACATTGTCACAGCTTCTCTGTTTCCTCATATTGGAATTAAAAACAACTAAATCACATCATAAAGTCTTGAATCTGCTAAAAAACACATCGGATTCACACATTAAGGCTCATTATTTACATCGCGCTTAGGGGCAATGTTTGCTAAGGCGGCTAACGCAAAGCTAACGTAGTGTTAGCGTGTGTTTGCGTGCTTAAATGCAAATGCCTGATCTAATGTCTATTAATATTACAAAAGTTAGTTCACCCTGCCGCAGAAAGCTGTGGCAGGACTTAAAGAGTCGTGACATAGCGATACAAACGTTGAGTTTGTGCGATGCGAGATTTTTTTAACTTGTTAACAGCCAATGTTTATTTCCAGTGGGGAACAAACGTCTGCTAATCCATTAATAGTGAGCTAATATTGACTGTAAAAATATAGCATTTTCTTCAATATCTTGAAGTATAATGAATGAATTATGGAGGATGAACCTGAAAGAGCGGCTCGTGTTTATCTAATAAACCAAGAGAGCGTGGTTGTCTGCTGCCTCGGCTCCATATCTGTAACTAGGGGAAAAATCCAGCAGCGTTCAGAGTTTGGTGATTTTCTCCTCCAGGAGCTTAAAGCTGACGAGGGTCGATTTCAGCGCTAGTTTCACTGGAGTTAGAGAAAACAGCCTCAATAAGTCAACGCTCAAACGTCCAGCGGCCTTAGTTCAGATTTTCCAACTTAAGCGTTTGGAGCGTTTTGGGCATCAGGTGCTGTTCAAAACGCTCTGGCCTACACGTACGTAACACGCCGGTAAGACTTTGTGTCTACATGGACTTTGCATGTAAACTGAACGTTCTGAACGCTGGACGCTTTTGGTGTGAACGCGGCATTAGTGTTCTTTCTTGATAGTTAGTGTACAAGTATGTATGTGTGCTGGCAGCTCCGTGGTTGATCAGCTGTGTCAGTGTGTTTGAGGGCCTCTAAGTGTCTGGTCCAAGTGAATTTGCATATTATTTTATTTAGAATGTAGGTCTAGACCTACTCCGTATGAAACCTGTCATTAAATAACTGATGTTTTTAATTTGAGATATATATTGATAGATTTACTAGTGAGTTGATGAGGTGAGATTCAACTATTATCAATTGATTTGATGGATTGTGGGGACTTTCTTTGTTACCAGCCTTGGACAGCAGCAGGTGGACAACCAGAAACTGGTTTAGGGACAAAAAGTGGCCCAATGCAGGTGTCCCTCCCCCAGTACCCCCTTCATTCAGTTTTGGTGTCTACTAGAGAGCATTTAACATAAAGCCTGTTTGAGAGATTTTAAATATTTGGAGTACTCTGTAACCAAGAACTATTTTGCAATTAAGTACGAAGCAAAAAAAAAAAAGAAAAAAAGATTGGAATAAAGAAATCAGCATCTGCACCCTCAGGGCAAAGCCCCCTGATCTCCTAGAATCCTAGATCCGCCCATGTTACTGATACTGTAAATACTCGGGCTCTCGTATCTTTTAGTTTCTGTTTGGCTGTCTCTTTTAATTTGAGCTCTTTTAAATTTAACTCTCACTGTGGCGCTTCATTTATGAAATGTAATTTTTTTCATATTAGACTTTGTAGATGTTAATGTTCTGACACGTCTGATTGTCATCATCAGGGGATTTTGAGGAACCTAATGTTATCGACAGTATAACTGAAATTATTTTAGTGTCTTTAGTAAATAATCTTATCATCATCCTAAAAATAAAAAAATTTATCTGTATAATATCAGCTCTAATGTAATAAAGTTGGTGTTTTACAACCTGACATCAATATTGGCCCAGAATTTAATATAAGTTAATTCAAAACAGCTACGAATTGAACTAAAGCCAAAAAGTCAATACGATCCTGGAAGTGTGGACAACGCTAAACCGAAGCAGCTCCTCCTTGATCCGTCTGTGATGTTCTCCACAGAACCTCCGAGGTCAGAACGTGAACATCTGCGGTCACATTAAATTACACATTTGGTGATTTTTGTGAGAGTGATTCCGTTATTTTAGATTTTAATTTCTAAAAGAAAATCATTATTAATATAACACAAACCAAACCAAAACAAACTCTACAGACCTTAGGTGGCAGGTTAAAGGGGAAAGGTCATGACCTTTAACCAGCATGATTGTTCGGGTTGAAGGAGGAAGCCTAGAAAAAGATGACGGCAGAATTAAGGTTAACAAAGTGGAAATGTTTGTCCATGAAGCAGAGAGGAAAGCTCATAGCGACTGTGAAGCACGGCGGTGGGAGGAGAGTGATGTGGGCTCATTTACAGTCAGGTGACCTGAACGGCCTGCAGCCGCCATCAGCTTCTCTGGACGCCGAGTCTGACGAGTCCATTTGTTCTGTCAGCAGAACCGTGAAACCAAAACAGCAGCAGGTCAGAAATGAAAGAATCAAAGTGTTGGTCTAGTCAAAGTCTGAGAGTCACTGCTCCTGAAGGCTGTTGGGGTGGGGTTTAACTCTGGTGTAGCTTGTTTCCTAATAAAATCATCTGGGTTTGGTTCTGTGCAGGTTTAGATTTAAGGTTTTGTCACGTCGAGCTCTTTTACCCACATCTCCCATAATTCCCTGCTTTCTGCCCACACATGACAGCCTTCTCCGTGGCTTTCCCTTCGCTCCCACTCGACATGTCATTTTTCTCCAGCGCCGTTTCCTTTCTGCTCCAACAGTGACAGCTGTCTGTAAGACCCACCAACCTCCCGCTCCTCCTCCGGCCATCATGGCCGCCAACTACATCTCAGCGGCTTGAGAGATGAGACGTGTCCTCCGCGTTCGCTGACGCTATCAGAGCGTATGAGATGACGTGGATCCGGCTGTTGTAATTTCCCCGGGATTTCACCAGGGAGCGCTTCGTTTCCCTGCCGTGTCGTCTCCTCGCTCCTCTGCTCAGAACTTCATTAGAAGATCCCGGTCTGATGAAATTCAGCATTTATACGGCGAAGCAAACCTAATTACAACACGCAGCAGATTTCCTCTGTGGGTCTGATGCAATTATGAAATTCGCCCTGATTTGATTTTATTGGGGCCTTAAAGTAATATGCACGCGTCACGTTGGTGAACGCGAACATCGCCCAGAACACGGAAAACACAATTAGAAAACCTAGTGGGCGCTTTATGGAAAATTATGATTTTACATTAAATGTTGATGTAAGGCTAAAACCAAAACAGCAAACCAGTTGAGCTTAAACAGCATGGCGGGAACGTCCTGCCTGGTGAAACCGAACAGAAACATCAGGTCTGAACTCTGAGAAATGCAGAAAAACCAGCTTTCGAAACTCACCGTATCAAAGTCCGACATCGGAGAAAGAAAGGTCGGAAAGACAAAGACCTCCTCCCGACTGAATTGAGCACCAAGAACTGCCTTGGGATCGTAGTCTAACTGTTGCAGGAAACCAAACGTTAGCCTCCATTGAATATGATGTTCATGTCACATTTAAGCAATTGAGTTAGCATTAGCCTACCCTAGCTATGATGGTGATTTCGTTCTTAAGCCTCAGCAAAAATAACCTTCAAAAATGTTAAAATACTATGTAAAGCTAATGCTTTAGCATTAGCCTCCACTAAATACGATGTTTATGTCACACTTAAGCATTTATAGATTTGATGTTTATTATTCGTGCTTTAGCATTAGCCTACCCTAGATATGATGGTGATTTTGTGCTTAAGTCTCCGCAAAAGTAATCAGAATCAGAATCAGGCTTTATTGGCCAAGTATGCTCACACACACAAGGAATTTGTATTCCTTGTGTGTGTGATGTATGTTTACCTTGTAATGGTAAAAATGTTCACAGCTAATGTTTTTGCATTAGCTTCAACTGAATATGAAGCTTATTTTACAGTTGAGCATTTGCGGAAGTAATCTTTAGGATTTGTGCTTTAGGGTATGCGTAGCTAACTTTTCTTTATGAGCCGCTCTGACATCTGTTAGCATCGCTAACATACCAGATGCTCACTACGACCTCCCAGTCGACTGAAGACACACAATGTTACGTCATGAAGCTCCATCAGTAACTGGTGATGCTGTGTGAAGCTCCAGGAACTTCCTGTAACACAGCGGCTCCCCTTATGCCCTCTGATGGCTCCTGTAGACATGTCGGCTCATCCAGCTCCTCGTTACGGACCTGCTAGATAAACCCAAACTGAAGCAGTAACCTGGATCAGTTTTTCTCTGTGGTGAACTTCCAGGTTCTTCAATTCACTCTTTAGGTGCAAAAACATTTAACTTCAGTTTTGTTTCTGTTAAGGTGAAAAAAGTTTTGACACCTCAACACATAATTAAATGACTTATTAAAGCTAAAAATAAAAAAAGAAAGTGTCTGAATATAGACGCCATACTGCGACGACAAGGACTGTTGACTTCTTCCCGCTGATCTCAGACGACATTCAGGAAAGTTCGGATTTCTTTAGGCGTTTCATTTTGCCCTGAGCATTTCTTGCAGAGATTAAAGTTGAGTTTTCAAACAAATTTACCTAAACCCTGGAGATTAGATTCTAAAATAAATGTGGAGAATTAATTAACTGACAAATCTTCTTATTAAACAGCTTTTCCACCTGAAGAAGGAAAAACAAATCAATAAATGCAGGTAAATCAATAAAAATGCTAAATATTTAAAGCAGTTGTTCTTCTCACCCTGTGCTGGTTGCTAGGCAACATATGTAAATAAATTGTTAAATAATTAAATGTACGTTTTATAATGAAAACAGCAAATTCAATTGAGCTAACTGATTTAATTCTATATTTATTAATGATTTTCATGTTGAGGTATATTATTATTTTATAACTTATTTATTTATTTGTACTTCTTGTCCTCCGTAGCTTCAAGCTGAAACTCGGAGTAAATGAACGGAATCAGGTTTGAGAGCAGAGCGACGATCCCAAGGCAGCTCTGCGCCCTAAATGATGGTTTCTGAGGTTAAACAGGGTTCGGACTCGGCCCGCCATCCTCCAAACTGAGCACTCATCGCAGCCTTCTATAATTCGCCGCGCTTCAGTCCTGCAGTATCGGCCTCTCGGCGGCACCAACACTATTTCGAGGCGCTCGGCCGCAGTTTTGTCCGTGGCTTTCCCTTGGAAAAACGTGTGAGCTGTCTCAGTGGGTTATGAATGGGGTTAGCTCTCCGAAGGCACACAGAGATTTGACTGGAGTCTGCAGGACAAGGTGACCCACTTACTGGAGCGGTCCCTCCCTCCTGCTCTCCATCTTCCTCTTTTATTCTCCTAATTTTTCCTGCTGCCTTCTCTCGTCTCCTCTCCTAGGCTCAGCTGGCTCCTCTGGAATGATACCGTCACCGTTTAGTCTAATAAAAGCCTCCTAAAGTTTCTTTTAATCTGATTTTATTTTACTTGAAATGTGGTCCAGTCACACTCGAAGCTTCATCTTTCAGCTGATTATTACGGTTATATTGAGGCCATGTTTTTATTTGGTTGGTGAAGGTGTTGTTATGAGGATGAACCACTAAGTGGCGCTATATCACCATGTTATCCTGCTTTTATCCACATCTAAGCTCTAAGATTTAAAGGTTTGTGTTTGTGGAAGATCATAATTTAGCATTTTGTCTTCCTCACGTTTCAGGTGTGTCTGAAACATCCTGGGTCTCAGCGTTGCTCCTTTACAGGCGTTTGAGGGATATCAGCTGACGATGTGCAGCAGACGTCTGAAAGTGAAGCGTCTCGTTAACAACCACAGTTTTCACAAGTCACTTTTTACACCTGAGAGTTGAAAGAGCTTGATAACATTTCAGCAACGCGCCGGTTCCACGTGTTTCATGTGACCAAAACGTAACACCGTAATCGTTGGAGCTCTCGTTAAACTTTTAAAGCGTTTCAGAAAAGATAAGATTGGATTTTGTGAAACAGAAATCTGTGTTTAATACCAAGTAAAGACTTTAACTAATAAATCAGTGGAGTTCCTTTTAATCAAAGGCAGTTGTAAGTAAGTGTGTTTCAGCCTTGATTTACAGAACTCAGTGTTTCAGCTGTTTTCAAGAAATTTAATCCGGTTTATAGGAAAATGATGAAGAGTAGACTAGAACCAGAAGACCAGAGTGTCGGGCGCCAATCTTTTGCCGCCTCACAATCTAATTCAATCCAGAATTTTGAGCCCACCATTCAAAATTGCTTTTAGATTGAAGAGAATTACAGTCGTGATTTCTGCTTATTAAAACAAGAAATCCTCTAAGTTTCTTGCTGCTGTTCACGAGTTAATTTTGGCAGCTGGACAGATGGAACAGGCTGAACATGAGATCATTTCTCATGACTCCACACTTTTGTGTTTGTGTTTTTTTTTAACTTTTCGACAGCCACCAGATTAGTTTTGTATTTTAAAATCGATTCTGAATTGGAGTGTATTCTTTTTTGGCTCGGCCCTACATGGGTACTCTGATCTTCAATATCTTTTACACGGAAACTGTTGCATTAATAAATTAATAAATTCCTCTACAGATGAACGCAATCATGTGTCTCTCATCATCTTTGCTTGGACATTTGTTGTTGAATCCTTTAAATGTTCTTTAAAAAGGTGACTTTGCAGTTGTCTTTTGTCTCCTGAGCCATGACTACACCCAGAATTCAGACCTGATCAGTAGTTTATAATTGAAGGTTTCTGCTAACTGTGGATCGTTCCTCTTTAGGTCCAAAAACATAAAACTTCAGTTTTGTTATTGTTCAGGTGAAGAAAGTTTTGGTACCTAATAGCTTTTAATTGTTCAATATAATATATAAAATATAATCTAGAGCTGTGTCTGATTTATGTACTTAACTGATCTGATTACTTGTCATAATCAGAGAAGGAAGATCCTATGTGTGCTGAAACCAGAGAGTCCAACCCAGCTTCTATAGTCGTTTCAATAACGGGTCCTCTGATCCGTGTTTTCTGACTCCTGTCGGTTCCACTAGTCCTGACTTACCTCATGTCTCTGACTCTTCTCGGTTCCTATAGTCCCGACTTACCTTGTGTTTTCTGGCTCGTGTCGGTTCCACTAGGCCTGACTTACCTTGTGTTTTCTGGCTCGTGTCGGTTCCAGTAGTCCTGACTTACCTTGTGTTTTCTAGCTCGTGTCGGTTCCACTAGGCCTGACTTACCTTGTGTTTTCTAGCTCGTGTCGGTTGCTCTAGTCCTGACTTGCCTCATGTTTCTGAATCGTGTCAGTTTCTCTAGTTTTGACCTGCTCTGGTTTTCTGACTCTTGTCGGTTCCACTAGTCCTGGCTTACCTTGTGTTTTCTGGCTGGTGTCGGTTCCACTAGTCCTGACTTACCTTGTGTTTTCTGGCTCGTGTCGGTTCCACTAGTCTTGACTTACCTTGTGTTTTGTGGCTCGTGTCGGTTCCTCTAGTCCTGACCTGCCTCATGTTTCTGAATCGTGTCCGTTTCTCTAGTTTTGACCTGCTCTGGTTTTCTGATTCTTGTCGGTTCCACTAGTCCTGACTTACCTTGTGTTTTCTGACTAATGTCAGTTCCTCTAGTCCTGACCTGTTCTGTGTCTCTGCTCTACTCTCTTCCAGCCCCAGCGGTCACGGCGGGGCGGTCGGTCCCAGGAGGAAGCTGTACAGCGCCGTTCCAGGCCGACACTTCGTGGTGGTTCGCTCTCACAGCCCTCTGGCCAAAGGAGAAATAAATCTCTACAAAGGCGACAGGGTCAAAGGTGGGTCGTTAGCTTGACAGTAGCTGGTGGGACTTAAACATTAGCCTGCCCTGACTCTGAGAAGGTGATAATAGCAGCATTTATATTTTTTTATGGCAGTTACAAATATAATTTTATTTAGAACAGAAAAACATAAAAGCAGCGATTTAGGGATTAATTATTCCAGCTCTGCTGTTCACTTTGGAGATCTGTCTTATCTGGGAGAAGCTCCTCTAAAACTCGGTTCTCCTGAGGCCAAAGGATGAAGATGCATAAAAGTTTGAAAAGATGGAATCTTCCTTAGCTTAATATAAATTCTTAATCCCAGATTAACCTTTAAACTTTAAAGACGTGGGACTGTGACTCGTATTTCTGTTAGCGTGAGGGTAACAGGGACAGATCAGTTTTTTTATTATTATTGTCTTGTGGGACATAAAGTTTATTAAACTCAGTTTGAATTTGTCTTTTTCCTAATTTATTTGCACCGGCGTGAAGGCCTTTCTGATCAAATGTTGACTAATGTTCCTTAAACGTTGACTTTGGTGACCTTACAACCCTTAGATGGATCATCGTCTTGGCTTCCACAACAAATTAATCCTAGTTTTATGTAAATGTTTGACTCATATTATGTAAGATTCCCTATAAGAAGAGTAATTCTCATTATTATGGTGTTTAATCCGGACATAATTTGATCCTAATTGAAACAGGTTCTCCTCCTGCGTTATTCCAACCGCTGTGCATTGCAGATATAAAAGTACATATGAAGTATTTATAGGGTCAGATAATCGGGAAAGGACAGTAGAAGATAAAACAGAAGCAATAGTTCAGTCATTTTAAGTTACATTTTAGAGATTTTGAAAGGTTGGTTACTGGTAAAGTAAGTTTTTGGGGTTTGCATTTCTATTTTGACCACACTATTTTTTATACAGTGCAGTGCAATATATGCATATATATTTAAATAACGTTAGGAGACTGCACTGTTCAAGAAACAAATTAATTCTCAAAGTCCATGGATCCCCTGAAATAACCTTGGCCACCCCAAGAATAAAAGTCTAGCTCCGCCACTGAGCACAGTGTTTAAATGTAGAGCTGCGTTCACACAAAATGCATCTGCAGCGTCTAAATCTCGTCTAACGCTTCAAGTTCAAGCATTTGTACATTTTATTCTCTTTTTAGGGGTCAGACGCTTCAAACGCACGTCAAGCGTCCCCGCTTCCTGTCTTCTCCGGTCGGATTTTCCGTCTCTTTAACTGTCTTTTATATTATTTTGTCCAATGGAGGATGAAACTCAGAGAGCGGCTCGTCTTTATCTAATAAACCAAGAGAGCGTGGTTGTCTGCTGCCTCTGCTCCATATCTGTAACTAGGGGAAAAATCCAGCGGCGTTCAGAGTTTGGTGATTTTCTCCTCCAGGAGCTTAACGCTGACGAGGGTCGATTTCAGCGCTAGTTTCACTGGAGTTAGAGAAAACAGCCACAATAAATCTATCCTCCATCATCACTTCAGGATCTTCCATCACTACGTCACATAGAAGGAGCTCTCTGATTGGTCCAGCGGCCAAAGTTCAACTTTCCAAACTCGAGCGTTTGGAGTGTTTTGGGCGACAGACGCTGTAAATTTGTCGCCCAAAACACTCCAAACGCTCGAGTTTGGAAAGCTTAACTGTAGACGCCTCTGATGCCCAAAACGCTCCAAACGCTCTGCTCTGGTTGCGGGTAACACACCACGAGATATCTTCCACACTCCAAGACGCGCGTCTACGTCGACTTTACATGTAAACTCGACGCTCCAGATGCTTTTGGTGAGAACGCAGCATAAACCTTTTTCAAGGGACCTAAACGTTCGACTGGAAGTTGCGTTTTTTAAAGGATGTTTTTACTCTTTAAGTAAAATACTCTTCCTTAATATATCCTTACTCCCCCATGGTCCCCTCTCCTACCCATCGCTGTTCGGTCCAGTTCTGAGCATCGGAGAGGGGGGATTCTGGGAGGGCAGCGCCCGCGGCCAGGTGGGCTGGTTTCCGGCCGACTGTGTGGAGGAGGTCATGGCGAAGGCAACGGAGGAGAGGACCTGTGAGTATCATCATCGGCGCTGAAGGCGATGATTTCATCATCTGTGTTGGTCGGGTTAAGATGTATTTGAGTTAAATTATCTCAATAACAACCATTTATACGATTACAGAATGATTTAAACCAACCATGACGTCTGTTTGGAATCAGCAGTGGAAGTAATAGTGAGTTTGAGTCTTAATGGACCGGCTCCAGGTTCAGAGCCGGTGATCGGTTCAACGTAACATCAGACCCGTTGGGAAGTAGGAGGAACTGGATCACTATTGGCATGCACCACCACCTTCATTCAGATTACGATTTCTTTCTTAGCCAAGGTAGAAATTCAATCAGAATATTCCAGATTAGGGCAAATGTCTATGCAGAATCTTGCCTGAAACTCCACATCAGGTTGTTAGGGCGGAGGATAGCCTGAGCCCAAAGATCGGTCTGCTGTTACGTCCCTTTAAGATCACCTGTCCCAGCAGGGCTGAACGGTGCGACATATATGCCGGCTGTGCAATAAATCTTTTTATCCAAGTAGCACTTGTGCGACAGCTTTGCAAGCCATTTTTTTTCTACCAGAAGCAGCAATACGATTGCACGTCGATCACACGGCAGTGAAGGAGGATGAGGGTCCATCCATCCTTCAATTTGTCGTTTGATTCACATACTGGGCAGCAAACAACTTTTTGTTCTGTGCTAAAGAAACTGCAGCCTCTGTAGCACCAGTGATATAAGCTAAAAAGAGTTAGCGTACAGCCCAGAGAATTTCCTCGTACTCAGAACAAACATCTTAATGACTGAAACTATGCCCCGTGACAGCTGTTTTGTTGCTTGACAGCACGTTGCCTGTGTTTCATCTGCGTCTGTTTCTCTCTGTCTTCCCCCTCAGGCAGTGCCGAGCTTAGCGCTACGCTGCCCTGCTAACTCAGCTGTGCTCTTATTTCCTATGGGTGCAAACTAATGAACTCATCAAGCCATGCCCCCCACCCCCGTAAACGTTTCTGCGTCCATACGTTTGCATCGTGCCCGTGCATCCTCTCTTACAATGTTTGGGACATCGTTTGTCCCTCCTTCGGTCCCTTTTTTTATCTTCTATTGTTGTTGTTTAATTATTGAGGTTAGCGCAAAGCGGCACGCTCTAGATTCATCTCCAAACACCTATCAGCTCTGCCCTCCGGAGAATTGCAGCAATGATTGGAGGCTCTTCTGTCCATCCATTGCTCTGGCTGTTTGCTGGCTCACTTTAAAGTTTAAAACCAGGGTTTCCAAACTGCCCCCAGGCCTGCCTGGGAAGAAAAGCCTGTCAGAAAACCGGAGCCAAGTATGGCGTCCTGCAGAGAGGCATCCAGAGGTGGCTTCAGTTGACTGTGTGTGTGTGTTAGCGTTTCTGAAGGACCCATTTTCTATTATAATAGAAAATATAAAAGTGCAGGGAATTCTGCGGCATTTCCTGTTTTCTGCAATGATTATGCGGAAATATGCAGAAAATTGTTGTTTCCAAATGTAGAGAATAAACCTGCTTCTCCCTCATCTAGTAAACAGCAAACATGACATAACATAGCAGCATAGCTGAGCCAGTTATTTAGTCCCGTTATGCTAACTTAGAGTCTTGGACCATTTAAGGTCATCTATAACGTAGTATGAGCTAAATATGAACATTGCTTAGTTCTGAAATCCAGAATCTGTCT
>JAVLVB010000374.1:4496641-4531003 GCA_032876305.1 Orestias chungarensis
AGATGTTGGAGAAATTCACAGTCATCAGTTTATTGTTGTTTGTTCTGCTCAACATTTAGTCACATTTAGCTCTACAGACCTGAGCTTAATAAGCTGACAGGATGTTCCAGCCTTTAAAATGCACCGCTGTTCACTAAAGGCAGGGCTCTGCTGCGCCTGGATGTGGTTTCAGTAGCTTGATCTGCACGTTTCTGTGAGTGGCGAAAACGTACTGACATACTGACTCCCTCACACATGGCATAACTTTGGTACCATGCAGATGCATCTGCCCCCAGAGGTGTGCGTGTTTGTGTGTGTGTGCGTGTGCAGCATCTCCCTGAGGACTCCCAGCACGCCGCCGACGTTCAGTTGTGCAGTGAACTCGCTCAAGCAGCCCACGAGGGGACGCCTTTCACCTCACTGTGCACCGACTGCATCTCTTAGTAAAAAATAAATAAATAGACATCCTGACATGCCGACATGTTTACGTTTTTAATGACAAGCTCCGATTTTTATGCAGAATTACGAAGGAAAGTCTCAGTAACAATGATCCGTGGATATTTTACTCCAACGAAAACAAAAATCAAGGAGGTTTTTCCTCCAAAGAGGCTCTAGGCTGGTTTCTATTTGTGGGCGCTAATCTGCTCATGCGCTAAAATTTGGGCTAATGTTTAGCTTAGCGCATAAAAAGCTTTTAGCTAAGAGCAAAGCTCGTTTTTAGAGCTTCTCCTACACAAATAATCTCTTTGTTGAATAAACTTCAGTTGTTTCAGCTGTACGGATTATTATTTGTTCGTTTTGGAGACTTTTGGCCTTAATTTTAATAAACTTCTACATCTGCATGTGTAATTAATCTGCACATTTTCTCTTTATGTCCCTCAGTTATCTACATTTAAAACATGAAACAAAGGAAAAAAAAACGTATAGAAAGAAGATGTATAAGAGACGCACGATATAAATAAAGTTAAATTCATAATATAAGACACAAAACAATCTGTGTGAAAATACTTTAAGGTCAAGTTTGTTTCCTTGCAATTCAAACAGGCCCTTTTTGTTAAAGTAATATATTATGAAAAAATGTCCTCATATCCTTTCAGACGTTCGTACTATAACAACAATTTTATAGCACAGACTTCTCACGTTATCCTTTAAATGTGCTAATAGGTAAAATATTTGTTCCAGCAAATCAAATAGACAATAGCAGAACCACAGATATGTGCAGAAAGCATGTGTCATGTTTGGGACTTATTATTATGTAACACAGAGCGCATGGTTGAATTTAGAAGACGTTAGTACGAACTGAGAAGCATGCTGGATTTATGATTAGTGGTTTAGCGTTAGCGTAGCGAACCCTTAGCCTGGCGGGTCAGTTTTCCACATCCTTAGAAGCAGCAGGGAAGCACGACTCCCCGCTGATACTCCCTCCCGTATGTTCTGGCTTTATTTGGGGCGGACAGTAAACGAGCTTGTTTGTTGGGATTACAGCTGCCGCCGCTGCCGCCGCCCTTGACCCGGCGCCGTCTGACTGCGAGGCCAGTTTGCAGTCTGTCCACTGGGTTAGGGGCCAAATCTGTTGCTTTGCTCACCAACAGAAACGGAGCCATCAAAACAGCTTCTTATACTCGCGGCATTATCACAAATCCTTTATTTTGTTCCTATTTTTAATTGTAATCCAGATGTTTGCTGAAACATCGTCTCTCTGCTCTGTTACTGGAGCTGATCGTTGCGCTGCTGAAGGACTTGTTTGCGTTCATGGATTCATCTCTCGAACAATCGGCCGATGCCGTTAAAGTCAAAGTGGCAGGACTAATGAGGATTAATCGCTCTGCCCGGAACCGTGCGTGTTCGTTTTAATCACAACTGTCGGAGACCTCCGTCTCGTCTTGGGATGTCTCTTCATGACGTTGTCTTCTGGAGGACAGTTCGGACCTTAACGTCCCCGCACGTTCAAATTTACACGCTTGACAGTTATTAGAGAATAAGACGTGTTCAGAGACTACATACACGGGTTCATGTGTTATTTAGCTTTGTGTTTATGTTTGTGTGTATGGATGAAAAACATTTGTTCCAGTTTTATTGAGCGCTTGGGACACGTTTCAGAAATAGAAATATATATATATATACTTAAAAAACTTAAAAATATGATTATTTTAGGTGATATTTGTGTTTTCCATCAACTTTATTGTTATTACCATTGAACTAATAGACATCGTGATAACAGTTGAGATCCGTATCACCGACTTCTACGAGGAAGGTCGGCAGAAAGACGTCAGGCGGTTTGGAAATGACCTTTTGACCTTTTCCAGATCATTTTGATGTTTCTGGATGTCTCACTGCCATGGGTTCATTTTAACTCAGCTTTAACACAACTGCTCGCGTTAATGATTAGTAACTGATGGTGGATTTAAGATTTCCTGAAAGCTGAAACTGAATATTTCGTTGTGCATATTTGGGTTTGACTCCCTGTATCACGTTTTATATTCTGTTATTATTTTATTTTTTTGCCATAATAGAATAACATGATATCAGGATGTTTTATACATTGCAATACGAGGATTTGTGCTTAGAAGACGTCCCTCTTTTTTCTTTTGCTCTCCATCTCTTAAGCTCGTAGCTTGCAGTAGAAACCACGGACGTCTTCCACAATCCAGCGCCGTGCACGAGAACGTCCCCCACTAACCCACACCGATCTCACGTGGTGCCGAGATCTTAAAAATAACACAGAGTGGAACCGTTGTTTCCCATAAATAATTTATTTACAGGCACACAGAGCGGCATCGGCGCCCCGCGACGCTCGCAGAGCCGCT
Organism: Orestias chungarensis; assembly: GCA_032876305.1. Classification (NCBI taxonomy): domain Eukaryota; kingdom Metazoa; phylum Chordata; class Actinopteri; order Cyprinodontiformes; family Cyprinodontidae; genus Orestias; species Orestias chungarensis. The sequence continues at coordinate 4,499,428 of JAVLVB010000374.1, forward strand.
TTTTATTACAAACGATGTGAAAGAACGGCAGGAGAGCCGAGCCGGCCGAGCTCGCTGCGGCTCATTGATAAAACTCTCCTGGTTAGATTAACTCCCACTTTAATGAAACATGGTACAGCCGCCCTCCCACCAGCACCACCTGAAAACATGACGGTCCCGGCACCGCTCCCACCTCCAGTGGTAGCGCACGGCAGCCGTCGCTTAGCAACCGGGAGGATGTTGGGTCTCTGTGTAGTTTTGTGGAGTGGAGGACTCTGGGAGGCATCTCCGTAGAAACTGAGCCGGTCGGTCCAGATCCTGTTAGACAGGGGGGTACAAATATGTCCAAACAAACTATTCACACCCCTCAGTGCTTCTTGCGGCCTCTCCAAACTTTATTGATGTGACAGGACAACAGTAGTTTTTTTTTAATGTAAAACGACTGTGATTTCTGGCTGAAGTCTGACTTTCATTAGTCTTGGGGAGCGAGGAACCCCCCCCCCCCTCGGGGTTCTGGTTCTGGTTCTGTTAGGGTTCTACAAGAGAATCCCAAGCTTTAACATCGAGACCAGATGTTTAGCTATGCGACCCCTGAGAGCTATGGAAGGCCAAAAGGGACAACATTTTAAAATAATTAAATGCAGTGTTAAATGTTTTTCTTTAAAGCGACACTAAGTAGCTTTTTCTACCTTCATAACGTTTGTGACTTGTCTTCCATGGCCCGAGGGGGTCTGTATCAGTTTAACTGGCACTAAGCAACTTTGAGGAGGGTGGCAGGAACCCTGCCTTCCACACTAAACAACTACAAGTGTGCTGACTGCTTTACAGCATTCGTCACTTCCCACGTTTCTTATCTCCAACATCATCATCTGACATTGTTTCACCACATTTAGATTTATCACCTCATCGCTTTTCATCCTTAACACAGACACTGGAAACAGAAATGTACTTCAATCCAACTGATCAGGATTTTACCACGCTATGCGCCTGTGCTCATGGGAAACAAAGTCTTCCTTCAGGATTAAAACACTACCGCTTTAGTCCACATTTGGCCGCCAAAATCAAACAAAAACTGAAACTTCCTTATTGTCGCTTTAAAAATATGTGTAATTATTCCACTCTATTTCTTTTAAATAAAATAAAATAAAATAATTATGTGTACTTTTAGGGGTTTGCTTTTCTCAGGCAGAGTTATTTTGGGGAATATCAGGCTGAAAGGTTTGAGAATCCCTGCTTCAGCCTTAATAAATACAAATAAATATTTATAATTAACAGAGTTACTGTCTAGAGAAAGAAATCATCCACTTTTGTGTAATTGGTAATGTTACGTAGCCAATTTATAAATTTGGATTATTGGGTGCAGTATTTATGTCTTTACATTTATCATTATCAGGGTACAGATAACATTTTTAATCATACTGCCCACCTAGTGAGTTAAAATGACTTAGTCAAAGTTAAATCAATTAGTTGCTTCAGTTCTAGAAGCCAAGCTATTGATAGCAGTTGTGAAATCAGCAAACTGTCGTCCAGCACTATGAATGCTGGGAAATGCAGTTTGATCAGAGACGTTTGACCCAACAGTACTATGCTTGAAACAGGACGTCTGTTTCCACAGCAGATCAAATGTTTAACCTCAGTCTTTATAAAACAGCAGAGATGATGGGCGCTGATGGACGAATCTGTCCGGTGAAGGTTGATCTGTTCTGTGAGCGAGTCAAGCTGCAAATCCTAATGTCAGCGTCTCCTTCCAGAGTCAAACCTGGGAGCGAGTTGTCGTGGGTTTCTAGGAAACTGGAGCGCTGCTCTGCTCTCTTTTTTTATATGCTGCCATCATCTGCTTGATTCATCTCTGACTCATCAGTACAATATTTGCCTCCTCCTGTTTAATCACACCTTGTTAATTTGAGACTGTTTCTGTACGTCTTTGGCAACCCCCAACCTCTGGTCATAGAGACGTGATCCTGGTTCTGGATGTAAATCAGAGAATCATGAAGTCTGATGTGATTCTCAAATGAGGCAACTCGGTCAAATCTTTAATATAGCGATTTGCATCCTGTTAAATCTGGTGTAACGCTATTAGCACTATGGACAACAAACACCCTACTGTGAAGCACATCTCAAGGCGCTTCACAGGAGAAATTACATCAACCCACTCATAACAGATTTCCTTTAATCCCAGTCATCAAACAGTTTATCATTATTCAAATAGGTTAAAAATGTTTCCAATTTAAGGAAACCCAGCAGATGACATTGAGCCATTGACAGCATTTACTCCTCCTAGCTAGCGTCGTGTCATTGACTTTGCAGCAATCCCTCAAACTGAGCACGGATGTAGCGTCAGTGGAGAGGAAACACTTCTGTTCTGGAGGAAATTTTGGTGGCTAAGCTAACGCTAACACAGAATGTTAGCAATCCAGCCTTAAAGTCTCTAAATATTAAAGTGCCAGTCCATGCCGACCAACTCAAATCGCCGTATAAAACATTTTCAGGTTGTTGTCGTGAACATTAAACATCCTCCACCATCCTGCATAGTTATGATAACTATATTAAATGAAATAATAAGTTTAAACGCATTTTGTATTTAATTCTATACATTCATAGATGCTTTGAGCAGAGAGAAGGGTTTCTTCTTTGGAAGAGTTTACTAAGTAATCAGATGTCTGATTTCCTTCTTTAATCCATCTTGACCAGTTTTACTGTAAAGTAGAAATTAGCGTGCCTTTATAAACGTCTCCTCATACTGGCCGAATTGATCGGCATTGTGTCATCTCCACATTAATATCAACGGTATCAGATTGTAATTGATAAATTAGATTAAAGCCCATCAGGCTGATATCCTTACAGACTGGATCGAGTTATTATCCCGGGCGCCGCTCGCGTTCGGCTAAACGCTTCGGATGATGCTTAATGTTGAGGAACTGTTGTAATGGTTATGGTAATGATGATGGCTTCTGAATAGGCTCCTGTGCTCCGCCTGATCGAACCGCTGGTACATTCTGTGTGGCGGCGCTGAGCTGTTGATTAAACTCTTTATATCCCGGCCGTAAAGCTGCTCCTTCACAATCATTTGGACGTTTTATGGCCTTTAGTTTTCATAATCCTGTTTTTTACATTTTTAAAAATGTTTTTACCATAAATGATGGCGTAAAATACAATACAAAAACCGTTAGCTTCACTGTAAATCTCTCACATGATAATCCAGATTTCTCTCTAATCGCTCTAGTTCACACCCGCTCACTGACCACAGAAGCAGATCAATTGAACTAATTGACTGCACGAAACTGATAACAGTCGTATTGATTGGTCTTATCAGGACTGCTGTAGCTCTGCACTAGAACTCTTGAGTTTTCATGTTGTTTCAATTATTTTCACTTAAACCAACAAAACAAAAAAACACGGACTAAAATCGTTGATTTTGCGGTGAAGTCTGTGGCATTTCATCCCAGTGGTAAAATATGCAGAAATGTGCAAAAATATCCGGAAATGTGAAGGTGAAAACCTTGTTGTTTCCAAATGTAGGAGAATAAACCTGCTTCCCCCACATCTAGTAAACAGCAAACATGACATAACATAGCAGCATAGCTGAGCCAGTTATTTAGTCCTGTTATGCTAACTTAGAGTCTTGGACCAATTAAGGTCATCTATAACGTAGTATGAGCTAAATATGAACATTGCTTAGTTCTGAAATCCAGAATCTGTCTAAGAACAAAGCCAGTTGTTACTAACTTAAAGCTTCTGTAGTAAGACGCTGGATCAACTTCAGTCTATTTGCTTTACTTGCTTACTAGTTAGACTACGCTTTAAGCTAGTGTTAGCATGCTAACTGTAACACTTTAAGCTAATGTTAGCATGCTAACTGTAACGCTTTAGGCTAGTGTTAGCATGCTAACTGTAACGCTTTAGGCAAATGTTAGCATGCTAACTGTAACGCTTCAACCAAATGTTAGCACGCTAAGTCTAATCCTTTAAGCAAATGTGAGCATGCTAACGTTAATGCTTCAGGCTAGTGTTACCCTGCTAACTGTAACGCTTTAAGCTAATGTTAGCATGCTAACTGTAACGCTTTAGGCTAGTGTTAGCATGCTAACTGTAACGCTTTAGGCTAGTGTTAGCATGCTAACTGTAACGCTTCAACCAAATGTTAGCACGCTAAGTCTAATCCTTTAAGCAAATGTGAGCATGCTAACGTTAATGCTTCAGGCTAGTGTTACCCTGCTAACTGTAACGCTTTAAGCTAATGTTAGCATGCTAACTGTAACGCATTAGGCTAGTGTTAGCATGCTAACTGTAACGCTTTAGGCTAGTGTTAGCATGCTAACTGTAACGCTTTAAGCAAATGTTAGCACGCTAAGTCTACTCCTTTAAGCAAATGTGAGCATGCTAACGTTAATGCTTAAGGCTAGTGTTAGAATTATGCACCTCCGCATATTGAATTTTTCTGGAGGGTCTGGAAACTGACTTGCAGATTTGCTGAAAAGGATGATTTTTTTTTATGATCTGTAAGACAGCAGAAAGTTTACATGTCATGAAAAAAAAGACAGAACATTCCTGACATCTTTCTGTTAAAGCCTCAAATCTAATCTGATTAATCCCAAAAAATCAAAATCAAAAACAGACTTCAGATGGGTTTAAAGGAAAGATCTGGAGATTAACAATGAATTACTTCCTGCTTTCTGGAAAACTGATCAGCCAAGTATATAACATGTTTTGGTTTTATAAGTGGCAGAGAAACGAGCACCGGGGTCTTTGTGGGCACATCCTGATTGTAGAGAAGTTAATCCCTGCATGCAGTGTAAATTAGCTTCAGTAGAAGGACGCATCCACCAGTGCGTGTTTCTACAAGTGTCAGTCTTTCATAATACAGTAAAAACCCAGAGCAGGAAATAAAGCTGCAGCTATAAGAGAACCAAGGTTGCAACCTTGGAGAGTTATTTTTCTAATTGCTAAACCTGCACCATCAAGACGCCGCTTCATTTTCTCCCCCTCCTCCGCCCCCCCGCCAGTTTTGCTCGGGGCCAGTTTTTCTGCCATCGCTTCAACTGACCCTCATCTTTTCTCGCCCGGAAGAAGAGAGCCGGGGAACAGAGAGCGGAGTAACCATCCAGCAGGGCTCAGATTCAATTAGACCGGCTGTAATTAGATCAAAAGCATCCATGGGGGCGCATGTTTGGAACGGAGAATCTGTGTTTGCTTCGGTTTTATGGCTGAAGCGGTGAATGAATCCTGCAGAGTTTTCAGCTTCATCTGAGACAAACGTCAGGTTTTCAGTCATCATTTTGGTTTTGAACGGTTGCAAAACTGTCCTGACGAAGATTAGCAGGAGAACAGCCTACCTTCATCCTATTTGCATTTCCATGGCCATATTTAATAGATTTGAGCTTTTAGCGCTTAAAGACTGTCACAATGGAAAAATCTCATTTTAAAGAGTCATCTGATCAAACCTATCCAGCAAGGAGGGAAAATATGGGAACAGCCGCTACCTTTTGTTATTAGTGAAGGTGAGTTTGTGATGAGCTTGGAGCTTAAAGTGATGATTGGAAAATGCTCCTGTTTTCTGACAGCTTGAACTTTTAGCAGTTAGGTCAGAGTCGCCCCCCAAGAAAGTTTGACCCTAGGACAAAAACTCTGTAGTTAAATGTGCTAAAGGAGAAGAGACAAGAAAAATGTATGAATCGTTCTGATCGCTTTCCTTCTCTGTTTATAAGATGATCAAATGCAGGCTAACACACATCCATGATCATAGCAGCTAAGTTTAGCTAGCTTGCTAAATCACCAAGCTAGTTAGCTAAGCTTAGCTAGTTCAGCTACACACACACTTCACACACACTACTGTACACATTTCCCTTGGACAAAAACTGGGTTGCAAGCAGTGGTGGCTGGTGGAGTTTCTCCAGGGGGCGCTATAACTCCAAAATAGACGTATACCAAAAAAGCAAACGACACCCTTATAAAAACACTTTATTAGAACAAAAACATGATTTCATGGAAAGGTTCATATTTCAATCAATCAAAAATACTTTATTTGTCCCAAAGGAAATAATGGAAATAAAAGAAAACATAAAAATCAATAATGAAAATACTTAAGAATAACATAATAAAATACCTTATTTACAATAAACAAAGAAAGTTAAAGATAAAATAAAAATAATAGAAAGAAAAGAAAATATTTAAATGAATACTAAAAATACTTAAGAGTAATAAATAATAAAATACTTTCTTTAAAATCAATCAAAAAATAAAAATAAAGAATAAAAATACTTAAGATTAAAATAATAAAATACTTTATTTAAAATAAAAAAAGAAAGTAAAAATAACATTTATTTAAAATAAACAAACAAAGAAAAAATCAAAATAAATACTAAAGACTTTTGTCCCCCAGAGCAGAAATAACATCAATCCAACAACAAACGAAACTTTACTCATTGTTCAATCGTTCAATATTTATCTTGCACATAAAAAAAAAAAATGAACCCAGATAGCAAAATATGACTGAATCAACATTAAAATATGGTTAGGCAGAAATATTGAATCAATATTGAAGTCTGACATTGAAATTATACAAAAAGTGGTCAGTGACTTATATGTTGAATCAATGTTAGGTTTTCAACCATAACTGATATAATATCAATATTGATCCAACCATCATCAAAATTATTATCTACAGGTACATATGCGTTGATTTTAAATTGAATCAAAGTCAAGGAATCAGTGTTGCTTCTTTGACATTAAAATTTTCAACTTTTCCAAAGCCATTTACTTCGTGAAGCCCATTATAAAGGTTTAGTTTATTACCAACCAGATTCATTTCTCATTCAGTAACAGCACATGATTGGTCTGTTCCTTTTTAGGGAAAGCCGGTGTGAGAGGGTTAGAAATAAAAAACATTTGAAAAAGTTTTGAAAAACAAGTAAATATCGAATAATGTACTGGTTAGGACTGAGAACAGACACAACAACTGTAGGATTCGACTTGTACACTCAGAATCAAATAACATCCCAATGAGTGTTCATGAATATTCATTTGAGTGTCCGTATTAATTTAAGTAAGATATATAAATGTTAATTGACATATGTCACACATTTACCTTGCAAGCAAGAGCATTAGAAAAAAACAATTAAGCTATTTTTCAATAAATACAATTAAGATCATAAGTATACTTACTTTAAACGTGCGGCAGTAGACCAGGAATGAAATTCATAAGGAGCTGTCAGTTTGGGACATACCAACCATGTAAATAGGGCCAGGTGGACCGTTCAACTCATTGAAATTAGATGTTTTCTGACCCTACATTATGCACCAACAGTATGTAAAAATATTTACAGATAAATATGGAAAGGGAAGATCACAACCCATTGTCCTCCTCAACAAAAATCAACCTTTTTGTCAATTTTTCAACGGTAAATCAACATATTTTGCTATATGGGAATATATTTCGAAAAATATTTTATTCACATATTAACAAGTGGATGAACGTTACGACCGTAACGATTGTGGTGTTTTGTGCATCTGCCACAGGTGAACCAGGAGAACGTGGTGAAGGTGGGCCACAGGCAGGTGGTCAACATGATCCGCCAGGGAGGAAACCGACTTCTGATCAAAGTGGTGACGGTGAGCCGGAATCTGGACCCTGATGACACGGCGCGCAAAAAAGGTACAAAACCAGTGAGATTTCTTAACAGAAGCAGAGCAGAGGCTCCCGTACACTGCAAAAGTCCAGGAGGCAGGCGGTTCAGTCGTGGAGTAGCAGAGCAAAACTGCCAAAACTAACTTACTAATAACTATATAGCAAGACGGAGGATCTCATTATAAACCAATAATAGTTTTCACATAAGATCAATTCAAAAATCTAGAAAAATATATTTATTTTGTATAGCAAGTAAAACAAGCAAAAATAAAACAAACAAGCTCCTACGTCTGACTGAAGTTACTTGGAAGATTGTTTCGTCTCATTTCAAGTATCCCAAATAGTTTGAACTAAAAACTAGCAGCTGGATAGTTCAATAGGAATGTCACTAGACTTCTAATCCAAAGCTCATGGGTTCAAATCCAGCCCAGGGCAACAAAATTGTATGGGTCCTTAGGCAAGACCCTTTGTGCTACTACTGTGGTTTACACCAAATACAATTTCCTACGCGATCAATAAAGTATATATTATTGTTAGACCAAAGTACTTGCCAAGATTTTATGGTTTTTTTTAGGTGTGCACAGATGGAGACACATAGCTTTTAAACATGATGACAAAATAGAACCAAATCGGATATTTACCTTCAACTGTGTTTTTTCTGTATTTTGTTGATTTTTTGTTTACCCTAATTTAAAGTATTTATTTTCTAAACTAGGGGTCAGACTAAAAAAATACTTGTTGCATTTAGGATTTTACACTGACCATAACCCGAAGAACATGAACATTTCTGCATCCAGGTTTGTCCTGGATTTAGCTGCATCCATCTCCCCATGAAACCTGATGACCTGCTAAGGAAATTACCTCAGTAGCATGATGCTGCCACCACCATGTTGGTGAAGGGTAAAGTCCAGTTATAAAAGCGTCGGTTTCAGTTTCGCCTGTGCAGATCAAATTACAAAAGCACTTATGATTAAGCAGATATGAGCTGCTTATTGTTGCACTATTATCAGGTCAAGGTCATATTACAGAGGTGTTTTATTTACCGTATTTTACGAACTATACGCCGCGCTTAGAACCCTTAAATGGTTTCAAAAATCGTCCGTGCGCCTTATGTGTTCCAAAATCTTTAAAAATGTTGTGCCACTTTGATAGTTTGATTGACTGTCGGACGGTTTATTTGGCACAATTTTTGTGCCACCAGGTTGAGCGCAGTGATACCAGTTCTAGAACCCAGATCTATGTGAAGGATCAATAATTTTATGTGGGCGCGCACAAATTTTTCTAGCTCGGCTCACTCTGGTTATGCGCTACTCCTTGTCTCTCTGCTCTCGTCCTTTTTCATCCAATCAAAGGATGTCTTGCAAATACTACGTTCAGTTCAAGACAAGAGCAGAAGCAGAACCCCTCAAGCGGAGAGACTTGGCCCGAGAGCAGAGTGGTCCAAGCGAGCAATTTGTCTTGAGCAGCGAATACGTGCACACACCCTTAAAATGATTGTTTCTTCAGCAGATCTGAGCTCACAAATGTGTATCACTGAGTGTTTAACCTGGTGACACAAAAATCACAAGTATTATAAACAGGGCGTTCAAAGTCAAGTTGCGAGCGGCGTCTTTTAACATGCATCTAATAATATAGTGCGTATTATGTACGGGTTAAGTACAAAACTAGACCCTGTAATTGACAAGGCCCCTTATGTTGCTCTGTAATATTTTTGTGTCCTCAAGATTCTGTAAATCAATACTTGGAAACACATCAAAGCAATGGAATCAAGACTCTGTTTATTTCTATAGCGTAAATTTACAACAGATGTTGTCTGAAGAAAATCAATTAAAATCAAAGATACATCATAAACAAATCAGTTTAATAAATTTTCCAATCTAAGGAACCCCAGCAGATTCATGGAGTCATTGAGTTGCAGCATTCACTCCTCTGGAATCAGCAGGCAGAAACAATGGCTTGTGTTGTCGTTGACTTTACAGCAATCCCTCATACTGAGCATGCATGTAGCGACAGTGGAGCGGAAAAACTCCCCTTTAAAAGGAAGAAACCTCCAGCAGAACCAGGATCAGTACAAGCAGCCATCTGCCACGACCGACTGGGGGTTTGAAGAGACAGAAAACTAAACTAGATAATCTCTCTCTAACATCCTCAGCGCCTCCACCTCCGAAGAGGGCTCCCACCACCGCCCTGTCCATGCGCTCCAAGTCCATGACCTCAGAACTGGAGGAACTTGGTAAGGGCATCAAGGTTTTCCTAGGTAATTACAACAACATGAGGAAGTGTGTGTCTAACAGTGCCTCTTTCCTTCTGTTCCCCGTCCCATCATCATTGATTGGTTAACCTCCCTGTAGTGGATAAAGGTAAGGGGTCAGTGCTGCTCAACTTTCCTGCTCGACTTGCAGCGGCCAAATGAGGCTCGGCTTTAGTTTTGATTTGATGACAGAAGAAAATTGCTCGTCCCGCCCTCCTCATCTGCCGCCCTCTTTCTTCTCACCATGCTTGGCGTCTCGACCTCTGCGCTCGTAAAGCTTTTGCTGCCGTTAAAACCGTGTGATATCAGTTTGCTGCTCTGGCTGGTTTCCCGTTTGGTTTTCTTGTTTTTTTTTGCATCTGTGTGGTGAGTCCCAAATTCCAGGATAAAAAAAAACTGCTGGGTCATCCCGACTCTTGCTGACACAGTGGCCAGTCAGCAATTCGGAGATCAGAGGACGACATGTTAGAGTTGGGGAGGGAATGAGGGAAGGGTTAAAAGGAGCAAGAGGCTGACAGGAGGAGGGCTTGGCTGATGCAGATGGTAGATTGTTTGTTTTATTGCACCAAAAAGATGCACTAATGTTTCCTGATATGAAACCTGCAGCTCTAATTCAGATTCAGCTGATAATCCATGCAGAGAGTTGTTTTAATGGTAATATGTAAAACATTGCTAATGTAAAGAAAGTCCCTGCCCAGTAGGAAGGATGGATGGATGGATGATGGATGGATGGATGAGAAGATGGATGGATGAGAAGATGGATGGATGAGAGGATGGATGGATGGATGGATGATGGATGGATGGAGGGATAATGGATGGATGGATGGATGATGGATGGATGGATGGATGATTGATGGATGGATGGATGATTGATGGATGTATGGATGATGGAAGAATGGATGGATGGATGGATGATGTATGGATGTATGGATGATGGATGGATGATGGATGGATGGATGGATGATTGATGGATGTATGAATGATGGATGGATGGATGGATGGATGAGAGGATGGATGGATGAGAGGATGGATGGATGGATTGATGGATGGATGGATGGATAGATGAGAGGATGGATGGATGGATGGATGGATGGATGAGAGGATGGATGAATGGATGATGGATTAATGGATGGATGGATGAGAGGATGGATGGATGGATGAGAGGATGGATGGATGGAGGGATGGATGAGAGGATGGATGGATGGATGATTTGTTCTATTCTGTTTGAAATCTTCTGGTTTCGCCTCTATCTGAGAGTTTTTTGCTCACCTGTTGTCACGTCATCAGATGCTATCTCTGATCTCTGGAATCCACATTTAAATGAAAGTAAAGCATTAAACTATGTTCTGGTTTAATTTCGGAGCAGAGTAAGTTTTTGTTTCCTGCTCTGAAGAACTGTTGTTTTTTTTCTGTCACCTCTTAAGCCACACTAAGGAAAAAGAAAGGTGGTAAGTTAAATCTAGGCACGTTGACTCAGATTACCCGGCTCATCCTCTCCTCCCCTCACATCTCTGTGACTAACTAACAGTTTTTTTCTTAATTTTGGGTGGGATTTTCCTTTATTCGACTGACTCGGAGTGAAACCATGTGGTGTTTTTTTTTTTTTTCTTACCTGCACGATGTACGAGTTTGTTTCTGAGCGTCGCTGTGGTTAAAATGCTGCATGATTAATCCTCATAACCATGTCAAACAGAAACGATGATTTCTCCTCCTGACCTACCTGCAGAAATCGGCATGCATGCTTGTGCTTTCCGGTTTTTTTCTCGTGTGTCGTTCGTGTGTTTGTTCTTCTAGGAAACGTTTCACTCACACCTTGGTTTCCAGGGCAACCATGCTGCATGCGAGAGATGAAATGAGAGATGAAATGTGAATCTTTGCTGTTTTGTGTCTGAGACGCTGTCGCTGACGGTCCTGTCCTCTGCTCTGTGTGTAGATGCGCAGAAGAAGAGGATTGTTTTCCAAGTGACTCTAAGTAATCACTCCCTTAATGCATGGAAGCTTCCTACATCCTGTGCAGAGGCAGTCAGGGAGGGGCAACAGAGATCAGGGTTAGCATGATCTGTCTCTGGTTAAAGTAAATGAACCCTATTTTATTTCTAAGGTCTGCTTCGTAGTTCTAAGACAGTGACTTCGTACCCTGTCCTTATCGGGTCTTAACATGAAAAAAAGTAAATTAAACAAAGGTCGATACTGTTTTCTACGGTGGCCTGGAAGTCACAGCAAACAAAAACCAAAACGTTACAACATAAAATTTACAAGGCCCTTAAACAGAAGCTACAACACTACAAAATAAAAGTCACTGCGCCTTAAATCAAAAGCCACAGCAGTACAAAATAAACCACAACACAAAACAGCGTTAGCCACGGCGAAAGTTGCAGCCACGGAAGTGACGTAACAGGAAGTAGGTCTTTTACGAGATCTATTGCTATCTTGAACGTTCAATAACTCTCACTTCACAGCAGTTAACAACCTCTACAAATGCAGCACATAAACCAATAAACACCGTTAAAATACCAGCGATTCAACTACCTTCTACGTTTTTTGTAGCGTTGTGGCTTTTGTTTACTGTGACACCTCCGAGTCACCGTAGTTTTCCAGTGGTGGACATCATTTTGAGCGGTCCGACACTAACATTTAACATCACTGAGGCCAGTAGAGCCTCTAATGGTTTTCTGGTCATTTCTCTGATCTTCACTCTCTGACATTGGGGGTGAAACCTTATGGGACATTCACTCCTGGGAAAGTTTTTCCAGCCCGTCTGAGTTCGTTTCCTCTCTGGAAGATAATGGACCTTCAGATGGTTTGAAGACGACTCGATTTAATCGATTCAGTTTTTTTATACACAGCAAATTCTTACCTGATTCAACAGAAAATCTTCCTCCGATGACGGACGGGAATTGATCAGCTGTTAACTTGTTCTTCTATTTTAATGTGAGAGCGACAGTGGTGTGTCCTTAGTTCTTCTTAAATTTTCGGTTTAGTTTGGGGTGAATAAACATTTGAAATTAAGTTTCCACGCACTGTTGATTTCAGCTTGGATTTACTTTCCCACAATCTGAAACCCTTAGAAATAAGATTCGGTTCTTGCTTGTTTTTCTTCCCGGACTCAACGCTTACAGCAGCAGAACGTTCTAGTAAGACTTGGTCACACACTAGTGGGAGGTTCAGCTCTGCCAAATTTGTCGTTTGCGCCTTTCCTCCAGAACATAACCAGTAACGGCAAACTTGACAGACGAAACACATCCATTCGCTCGTTTCCACGTCGTTCCACGAGGAAAACGTTCGCTCAGACCTGGATGATGCTTACGAGCCGGCTGTTTAAGGAAAGCTTGCACGGCTTCTGAGGCTGGGCACATCAGCGTCCTACTTTCATCTGCAGCTGTAGTGTAGGCTCAGAGAGACGGGTGCTGCTAATGGCTGGCTTGCGTCTTTTGAGCCGCGAGGTTCAGCCCTGCCTCTGTTCTCGGGCGTTGTTTGACTGCACGTTGGTTTGGGTTTTGCAGATAAAGTTGAAGAGATGACGCACGCCCAGAAGAGCTCGCCAGTGGACACGAAGATTGCCACAATCAAACCTCGCCCTTCCAGTCGATGCCTAGTCACTCCCACAGACATGAATGTAAGCAGTATCACAATTTAAACATAGAAAAACGCTCTAGATTTATGTTATAATTCAGGCGCATCGCAGCATTTTTGATCTGAAATATTAAAACCAGCCAACATATTTATAAAGATAGGCGTAAAAATCCACATCCAGTCCGGATTCCTGAGAATCTTCTTCCTGATCAGTCTGACTAGTTTTTATTTAAGATTTACATCCTTATTAATTCATTTCCAGATCTGTTCTCTAGATTTTGATCACAATAATAAATGGTCATTAAAGTTAAACAGGAAAATAAATAATTAGTTTAAAAGTTTTGTAAATAAATATTTACCGAAACTAAATATTCTACTTAGAGCTGGAACAACTAAGCGATTTAATTGATTAACATCGATGATTAAAATAGTTGACAGCTAATTTAGTCATTAGTTGCTTAATAATCCCGTTTTACCGTGAGCGTCTATTTTTAACTGTCTGTTCTATCTGTGGTCAATAGGTGTAATGAGCTACTTAACGATGTGATCTACCAGTGGAGCAGTGCAGCCCTAATTCCACTTGTTTTAAATATTTTTCCATATTTATCGAAATTATTTATTCTTTTCCTATAAAGGATTCATTTGATCTAAAATATAAAAATAGAATTAAATTGTAGTTAGTTTTGTTTGCTTTAAATAAAAAACAGATATAGTTCATATTTGTATGGTTTTTGGGGGGGTTTTCAGTAAAAGTGGCTCTTTGAGATAAAAACGTTTAAAAACATCTCCGTGTTGGATCCTCTCGACTCTCAGACGGGCTACAGAAAAAATGTGTATGTCTGTTTGTATCATAAACAACATTCTGATTTTCAGTCCATGTATCACGACCGCCAGGGAGTAGCAGTGGCGCCGCCCACTGTGCCGGGAGCCTACCTGGGGATCCCAGAGAAGGGCACCATGAGGAAGCAAAAGTCTATAGGTAGGACTCATGTAGAGGCGCTGTGTGGGGGCGTGGGCTCATAACATGCATGTCCTTTAGCGTTTAGCTGTCCACGCTGCGTCTGTGTGCTGCAGCAAAATCACAGCTAATTATAGATCATTTTAAATAATCAACTTAGCATTAGGCAAATGCTGACTCTGTCACTGCACTGCTGGAGGAACGTTGTAAAGGATGTTAGCCACGGCTAATTCCATCAGGGTTTTTGCAGCAGTCCATAAATGTATAGTTTCAAAGTGATCCAATTAAATAATCCGATTAGATTGCCGGCAAATTACACCCACAAACTGATCCACCACTTTTCAAGAGGCCAATAAACAGTTTTAAGATGTGTTTCTAAAAACTGTTAAATGTGTTACGAAATCTAAATTTTTGTATGCATTTGTTAAAGGCAAGAAAAAGACAAACTCACAGGTTTCTTGTCAAATAGTGAGACAAATCGATCCATATTCATCTTTCATAGTTCATATATTAAACAGTTCAGAATACGTTATTACCTTGTTATGCATTGACTGTAAGCATTTTTATACTTTTGCATACTTATAGATCATTCTTTTACAGTAATAAAGTTATTAATTGCTTTAAAAAATGCTTATTGTCCACACTAGGTTGTAGCTTAGTCTGAAATGTTTAACACTTCAACACTAGAGGAAATATATAGGTGGCAGATTTGATTCACAGTCAGTCTCTTTCTCATCCTTACAGTGTTGTATAATAAACACCTATTATAAAGTGTTTCAAAATAAATAATAAAACATCTAAATTATAGCAACACTAAGTAACTTTTCAACCTTCATAAAATATTTTCATATATTCAATATGATCATACGTCGACTTACAGCTAATTGAATGACGCCTCTGTCATGGCCTGGGGGGGTCTGTATCACTTTAACCGGAACTAATCAACTTTGAGGAGGGTGGAAGGAACCCTGCCTTCAACACTATAATTCCAAATGTGCTGACTGCTTTACTGCATACGCCACTTCCTCCGTTTCTTATCTCCAACATCATCATCTGACATTGTTTCACCACAATTAGATCATCACCTCATCACTATTCATCCTTCACACAGACACTGGAGACAGAAATGTACGATAATCCAACTGATCAGGATTTTATCACGCTATGCACTGGTGCTCATGGGATATGCAGTCTTTCTTCACGCAAAAACACTAGCGCTTTTGTCCTCTCTAGCCACCAAATTAAACCAAAACTGAAACTTCTTTAGTGTTGCTTTAATAAATACCCTTCTGTAATAAGAAGCTTATTTTAATGTCACACCAATTTTCTCACTGAAACCTGGTTTAACTGAACCCAACATAAATTGCTTGCAGCAATGTTTAGCTTCTCATTATATATAAAAACTGAAATAGGTAACAATTTTCTTATTCATTGTCCATTTACTTACATGAGATTAAAGTTAGTTTGAAGACACAAATAGGCCTACACCAAGGAAGACCAGTCATTGAGTGCTACCATCCTGCAACTTTTAGATGCATACCTGTTTCACATCTTTTATTTTGATCCCTTGTTAATGGGGACATTATTACCTATGCATTTAGCCATTTTTGGGTGTATTACTCCCAAAAATGGAACATGTGGTAGCAGGCTCTGCCGCTGTTCGATTTGCTTGGCTAACCTTGAAATTAACCTCAACTAACACATAAAAATGAAGAAGACATACAAAGTAGACAGATTCTGTACCAACATGTTATTGAGAGAGACTGATTTTGTGGCTAATTTAATAGCCAAAAAAAATCAAGACTCGTTGCCATATAGCCCAAAAAGGTTATAAGTGCTGATTAAGAAATTAAAAGATGGGTAATTTCTCTCTCATGATCACTTATTATTTTTGCTGTGCTCCATTTCCTTAAGGTACATCGGAGGATGATAAACAGGGACTCCTCACGCCTCCCCTGCTAAAGTTCTCCCGAAGCCTCTCTATGCCTGACACCTCAGAGGACATCCCGCCTCCCCCAGCAATTTCACCCCCTTCACCACCAGCCTGCAACTCAACTACCGGATCTACAGCCAAGAACTACGGCACCACACGGCCGAGCTTCATCCAGAACTCGCCTAACGCAGTGACTACTATCAGCCGGACCACAGATGTCGGCAGGTTACGGCGTGGATATTTCCGCCAGAGCTCTGAACAATTTGAGAGCACCCGCACTAGAGGTCGCACACCAGTGCCAGAGAACCCTTACTCTGAGGTTGGCAATAAGACGCTATACGTGCCAGCAAAACCAGCTAGAAGGAAGGGAATGCTGGTAAAGCAGCCTAATGTTGAGGACAGTCCAGAGAAAACCTGTCACGTTCCATCGAGCCCCTCAGGCGCAGTTTCCATGCCGACAACACCTGTCGAAAGGACATGCTCCTCCATTCCCATACCCACCATTATAATTAAAGAACCTTCCACCAGCAGCAGTGGCAAAAGCAGCCAGGGTAGCAGCATGGAGATAGAGCCCACTACCCCAGAGCATCCCCCTCTGACACCCACAGTTGGTGGGAGTGGAGGCTTGCGTCCTGACGACCCAATGTCCCTTGGCAACCCATTCGCAGCAGCTATTGCTGGTGCTGTGCGGGACCGTGAGAAGAGACTTGAGGCAAAAAAATACTCGATTGCCTTTCAGTCAGTAGACATAGGAGATGATGAAATGACTGGTCCTGCACCAACTCCTCGTCTACGCCAATCCAAATCCATTGATGAAGGTATGTTCAGCAGCAATGAGCGTCTACGGCGAATACTAGCCCCCCCTTCTACAATGCAACTTGGACCCCCCGTTGGTGGTGGTAGTGGAAACATGACAGATTTCAATACACCTGAGCCAACAGTGGTTAGGGAGCCTCTGAACACTAGAACAGGCCAGTGTCCCAATCTGGACAGTCCAGTTAGTCTCCCAGCCACTCCTCCTAAGAGCCACTATAAGGCAAATGGGACCTACCTCCATCCTGTCACTGGTAAACCTTTGGACCCTAATTCTCCACTAGCACTGGCTTTGGCAGCTCGTGAACGGGCAATGAAAGAGCAACAAAACCATCCTCAGAGTCAGTCATCAAATCCCCCTCAGACTCAGCAAACTCCCAAGCATGAAGCCCAGTCCCTTCCACTCCACCAAAGTCACAAACCGGACCTCAACCAACCTCTTTTTATCGACACCAAATTACGTTCTGGGATTGAAACCAGTTTTGCTGCAATCTCCACAGCCACCATGGGGCGGCCTGGTCGAGGTGGACTGCGCCGACAGATGACGGAGCAGAAGTATGAATCTGACGGAGCACGGGAACAGCGTCAGCATCAGACAGTTGAGGAGAGAAAAAGCGCCCCAGCAAATGTGGCAGACCCGTCACAGCCCAAGTCAACTGGGTTGCTAATGGTCCACACTTGCACAGACGCAACAAACAACAAGACGAACAGCCAAGAGGTAGAGGTGCAGGAGAGTAACCGACCTTCTGAGCTGAAGGACCCTAACCAGCCTGACCCTCACAATGCTTCAGCTCTTTCCTCCAATCTTCAGCAAGCTGCCTCAAGAAGAAGAAATATTCCTCTAGGGGAATCTTTGGATGAACCAGTAAAATTGCCCTTCCGCATTCCCCCTCCACCACTAGCATCAGTTGACATAGATGAGGAATTTGAGTTCTCAGACCCTCTTCCCCCTCCACTCGAATTTGCAAACAGTATAGATATTCCTGATGACCAGGCAAGTGCCATTGCAGAGAGGATTCAACAGCAGAGACGGAATGGAGGACATCCTTTACCCCCTTACCATCCACACGCCCCTCCATCAGTCAGTGATCACCAGAAGCGGGTGGTTAACAGCATGCCCCCGTCTTACCATTCAGTACCACCTGAACCAGAGTCAGGGGTGGTGGATTCAGGCATCGAAGAGGTAGACAGCCGCAGCAGTGGAGATCCTCAACACATGGAAACCACCAGCACTGTTTCCAGCATCTCCACCCTGTCCTCAGAAGGAGGCTTCTGCGACAGTACTCTGGAGAGTATGTACGCCAGTGCAGACGGACACGCCTTCCTGGTGGACCGGCCCCCTGTCCCACCCAAACCCAAGGGCAAGTCCGTTATCAACAGAACATCACTTTATCATGACGCTCTCATTGAAGAGCCACCTGAGTCTTTTGGGTCATTGCCGCAGGCGCCTCCTCCTCCTTCATCATCTTCTGAGCCTCCTAGGACTCCTTCTCAAAGGACATCCAAGCTGTGGGGTGATCAGCCCCCAGAGCTACGCAGCCCGCCTTCCACGCCAGACACCAAGAACACCGTGATTACTGAGCTAAGCTCTATCCTGCAGCACATGAATCGCGACAGACCAAGCAAGACAGGAGAGGGTCTTGACTCACCCACAGCCACCAGAGGGAGCTTAACATCCAGGTATGAGAAACATCAGATTTCATGATATACATTTTTCATAATTTTTTTGTTGGGAATTTCAGCAGTTTATGTGATTGGTTTCTTTTATGGAGACTGAATAGTCTGGGCTGCTTATTTGCTAGTTTACTCAGGTTGTTGCTTATCTCCTTTTGACAAATAAATCAGCTCAAGAAACATTGTTTGAGGGTTGAAATTACAAACTCGTCCTGGACTCAATAAAGATGTAACTGAGAGGCTTTATATAAGAGATGTACCTGAAGACTTCAAGGATGCATTCTGTGAAGTCCCTGTCAGTCAGACAAGAACCAACCATTAGTGGGTTTAAGCTGGGGGTATTGTGGAACAGGCCTTATTAATTGGCTTTTCTTTGTTCCTTCATATTGCTTTATAGTGGGTGAAACAAGTACATTTGTTCAATAAATGTCTTGTTGTTTTGACTAATATGAAATTCAAACCAGATATCAGCAAAGACCCAAGAATTCCACACATGTGAAGGACTCAATACAAATGTTGGAAGCAAGAAAGAATGGATATTGAACAAACTTTTTGAAAGAGTCTTCTGGCAATCTCAAATTCAAAACATATCCTGTCTGGAGAAACTAATCACACATGAAGCTCAAGTGTTATTTTGACCCATTCTCCCATTCAACTCGTCTTTAGAGCTTGAAAAACCTGGCATCCTCGTCTCTTGTGTTCACTTATTTTCAGTGGCTTAAGGAGATTAGGAAATCATGCAAAATTTGATAATGTTGATGAATTTTTATGATAATAACAATCTGATTTAAATGTGTTAATGTCCTTCTAAGAGTTTGTAGCTAACACAAACCCGAGACACATTGTTTGGGCTCTCAGTTGATGTCGAGCTACTACAACGACAGATAAACCAAAACGGCAAGCTTTTAAGATAGGGTTCCAAGTTTTATTGAAAAACTTGCTGTTTCAACAATTAAGCAGCTTTGCTATTGTTTTTTTATATAAATAAGTGTGTTTAATACGTTTTTGCTGTAGCACAGGCAACATTTATTTCATTCCATGTAGTACTTAATTATATGAACATTTTGGACTTTGAGTCTGCAATTGTAATAAATTTGTGATATACTGTGGAGTTTTTGAGATGAATATAAATCACTGACTAATTTTAATTCAAACTTTATATTCAGATTCTTATAAACAATGTTCCAGTTCATTTCTCTATTCATCCTTCCCTTCTTTCTTCCTTACAACTCCAAAGGTTCTGGTTGTTTTGGCCATTCTAGCTGGTTTCTCTATCTTGTCAATCCTCATCCAACTGCTGAAATGCTTTCATTTTTTTATGCTGAATTTCCTGGATGCCATCATGTTTTTAGGGTGATGAGCGGAACCCTACTTCCTTTAAACATTGTGTGTCCAATAACATCCAAAATGTTCAGCTTTGACGTATTCTGAACAGACAATACCTTCCTAGTAGTTTATTTCTTGTCTTCTGCAGCAAACATGAAACTCACTTTGACAGCGTTCTTTTTCCTTAGTGGTGCAGTGTTGCGTAGTGACTGCCATTGCATCCCTTAGTTTTTTTAGGGGAAAAACTACCTGCTGTATTTGGATATTTCTAAAGCTCTCTGTGAATGCTCTGTGGCTCTTGACTAACTCCCTTGATTATTCTTTAATATAAAAAAATCATACCACTGTGCAATATTAGATTCATTGCATAATATTAAGACCAGTTGACAAGGATTTGCTCTAAGCAGCAGTAATGCTTTCTAAATATAGACAGATTTTAGCTGGTTCATTGGCTTTTTCAACTCTTTGGCCAAACATTTTTTCACATGTCCAAAACCTATTTCCTGCATTAGTCCAGATTGTTGCCATAAGTTATTGTGTGGTCTAACTTTGAATCTTTCTATGTGAGGATTAATTAATTAACTAACTAACTAATGTCTTTCATTCTCCTTGATGGAGAAGGCTGCTTAAAATCCAACAGTAATTAAGTAATTTCCCCATGTTTGGAACAAAGTATGAGTCCCTAAACTATATTTCCTTTAATTAAAGTAAAAAAATGCTGTTTTGTGATGTTTTCAGAGGCTGACAAAACCTATAATTTCTAGCTTTTAAATCATTAAATATTCAGCGGGGAACAAGATTCATTCAATACTGGCATGGATAAATGTAGCTCTTTTAACTCACATTTAATCCAGCTTCAATAGTTGTTTTTTATGCTTCTTTTGCTTTTCATCTATTAGTCACTTTATTAATGTAGCTGACAAATACTTACTGCTTAAAAAGGAGTTTGTGCTCACAAAATATTAAAAAAATAAATGAAATGTTTTTAAGAGAGAAATCTAAATGTGTCAACAATTAAATGATTAAGGAATAAATCCATAACGTCTTTCTGAACCAAGCATTATTTTACCAAAGTATTTGACTGTGATGCTATTGCAGTACCTTCTTCTCTCTTCACCATTTCATATGTTCCCAACACCTTTATGTAAGCTTCAGCCTCTCAGTAATTACTCCAGATATGTTTGGTTTAAAGACAGCATGAATTTAAGAATATTCCAATAATGTCTACTTCTAAATGTTGAGTCTAAGCTATCACGCACATTTGCTTAATGAATTGGCTCCTCTCCTGCAGCGGACCATAAAAATAATAAAAATTCACATCAAAATTGATTTTATTGGGTGCACAGGCAATCAGTGTCAGATTTAGACTTAGACTTGTAGTTTAAGGGTTAGTAATAACAAAATGCATTCAGTGTTGCATTACGTGACCAGGCACAACTAAAACTGACTTATGTGGAGATTCTCTATATATTTTCTTCACTTTTTTTAAATAATTTAGAAATTAAAGAAAGAATAAGAATTTTTTTTACAGTGTCACTTGTAGACCTCCATATGGATTTGAGGTTACAGTATAATTGGAATGTGTGTGACAGGAGCCCTCAAAACTAGAAATAAGTCTCTGCAGGAGCTTTTAGGGCGAATTAAAGATTCTTAAAGTGTTACTTCTGAGCTTTCCAATCAAGAAGAAATGGAGATGATTTGGCCATTTGAACGTTGGCATTGTGAAAACAAGTTTAAGAAGACAAAATACCCTTAAAGATTCACATGAATTCTCCCTAAACCAGATCAGCAACCTGGTGGCGTTAATAAAGATCTTTTACATAGCATGTCATATATTGTTGATAAATTAATTTAATTACATTATAGTTTTAATTATTTTCTTACCAAGTTATTTCAGGGAACTGCTAGCTCTGTCCGAATTCAGAGGGTGCATCCTTGGAAAAGCACATTCGTAGGCTGATTGATTGATTTGAAAAATTGTTGAAACACGCCAGAAAATTGTATTCCTCTTTTCCCCAGATTTAAAGGACAATTTGGTGTTTCCTTCATGGCCTGACCCAATTGATTTCCAATCTTCATATTCTTGTTGTTTCCGAAGTATCTGTCTTACATAGACTGGCTCCATGATTCCTTGTGGGTCTGAGCCAGCTGAGCAGAGGCAAAATATTTTTGATTAATTACATCGTTGTTACATTAATACTTTTAAATGTTTAAGGGCGAGAATATAGAGGACGTCTCCTGGCTTCTCATTTTTAAACTTTTACGTTTTTCCCAATTAGTGTAAATTAAACAAACAAAAACATCCTGATATGTTAAGCTTTCAAATGAAATAGTGTTAACATGATTAACATAAAAATATTTTAATATTTCATTTGCATTTATCTTCAAGTTTAGAAGAATAAGCCCACAAAAGATAGGGCTTCATTTTCTCCCTGCTTCTACAGCCCCTTTTTCACCAAACTGGTTCCAGTGCTGGTTTGGTGCTAGAGCCTGAGTTAGCACTGTTTCTTTGTGTTTCCACTGACCAAATTAGTGCTTTCTGGGGTCAGAGGAAAGGACCGGTATGACGTGATGACATCAGGGACTGGGGGCGGGGCTACATAACAACTATTAGCTGGTAAACAGGAAAAGAGCAGCCGTTTTTAAACTCTACCACCTGAGTTGCTTGTGAAGTCAAAGCAGCAGTGATCAGTGGAAATTATTGCATATATATGCAAATTATTACCAAGCTTAAAAAGTGTTGTTGTGGTCTTGTGGCAGTTGGATTTGGCGCTAATTCTACTTGGTAACTGTGACGTACGCATACTCATGGAGCGACGTAATGACGTAGCTTTACGGCCAGCAACAGTGTTCGGAAAAACAAATGGTTCTTTGTTGGTTCGCACTTGGAACCAACAGCGAACCGGCTGTAGTACCAACACGGAACCAGCCCTTGGTGGAAAAGGGGTTTATGTGCTTCACATTGTAGGTTGAGGTGGGGACGGGGCTAGCAAGTGAATGCTAGACTTGTTCAAATTCACTTTCCAGTGGCTGAAGGAAATTAGGAAAATGTTAGCAAATGTTTTTTTTAACAGGAAATATGTAAAAAAAAAAAAAAAAAACTAAAAGAAGACATCTAAAAGCAGACTGAAACTGATTGTTTTTAAAGGTAAAATTGCTAAAATGAATGAATTTTCTCCTGAACAAACATAAGTGATGCGAAGACTGGTTGAGCTGATGCAGAGGTTCCTATGAGGCTGCAGAGTTGGGCATGCTAGTGTTATCTTCATCCACAGCCGTTGGACCTTTGCCTTAAGCTGAAAAGTTCTGATTCAGTCCTCACTTCTTTCTCTTTACGCCATCTATGATCTTTTTAGGAAGGTCTTGTACCATAGTTTCCGAGGTTTTCTCAAGTCTCTTTGGAGTATTTTAGTTTTCTTTTGGGGGGGTGGGGAATCTGACGTCGATTCTTGGGTAAATATAAAGAGAATGTGATGGACACTGTGCTTGAATCAGCTCAGTTTGTGGTGCTTTAACACACCCTCCCCACCCACACCCCAACTTCCACTATCCTGTGAGATAGGAATAAAAAGCTCCATCAATAATTCACTTTCCACATTCATTTTGAATGAACTATCCCATCGCTCAGAGAGAAAACGGGATGCTGATGTTCATGTTCTCTGAAGCGATGAAAGTAATGGGATCATCTCCTTCACTGTGTCCATCCTCTGATGTTCCTGTTTGTGTATGTTGACGTTTGCTCCTTTTAATCATTTTCAGCTTCTGTCTCTTCATCTTTATTTTTCCCAGTGTCCTGTTGTCCCTTCACTTCTTCTTCCTTCATGCACCCCAGTGTCTCCCGCCTTCACAGGTAGGTCCCAGCAGCTGCTCATGGGGTTGGTCATGCCCAAATGTTCCACTTTTCTTTTGTTTTACTTCAAACACACAAAGTTTTCACCAATGTGTACGTTATTGCATTCCTTAAAGGTGCTGTTGAGCAGTGGCACCTTGTGAAAAACGTTTTTGTTGGGGCCAAAAGATTTCCCTTCTTAGCCCAGAATAATCTTTCAAATGAACAGCTGGAAAGTTAATTAACACAATCCAATACTAATATATCATTCTTTAAACAGCTAAATAAAATAAGGGGCTAACTTTGCCAAAATTGAGAGCCCTGTTCATTTACTTCCAAAATGTAAAGCATTTAATCAATAAATCAATGTTAGCAACTGTGAGTGTGACAAGACTAATATAAGATGTTCTACTAGTTTAATCTGAACAAACAACTGGCTAAATGCTATAAAAACTAAACGTTCAGTGAATCTCCTTATGGCAATACATGGCTGAGACTTTCCTACCGTATCTATAACAAACCTGTATAGGATGAAATACCCAGAAACTCGAAAGATTTGAACGTATTAAAACACGTATTAAAAAACCTATTAATGTCATCTTACCCAGAGCTGCATTCTCATCATACTAACCTACAACTACAGTGTACTAGCATCATGCTAACCCCGAGCTACATTAGCATCATGCTAACTCAGAGCTGCATTAGCAGCATGCTAACCCAGAGCTACATTAGCATCATGCAAACCAGAGCAGCATTAGCATCACACTATCTCGAGCTACATTAGCATTACACTAATCCAGAGCTATATTAGCATTACACTAACCCAGAGCTACATTAGCATAATCTATCAACTCTGATCTTTAGGTTTTCCAGGGCCTTCAGATTTAATGCAAGATTCAGGTCAGCTCATTATCTAGGTGTTTCTTTGTATTGTACTCCATTCATTTTCAATTGCATAAACCAGAAAAATTAGAACAACACATTGATGTATTTGGGGTGAGGTTCAGTTCCCTATGACGTCTAAACAGGGTTTTTATTTTAGAATCCGAAGTGTTTAGTTGTAGTCTGATATAAGGCGTATTGTTCAACAAACTTTAAACACATTATAACATGCTTTTTCTTCAGTGGTGGAGACTTTAGCAGTGAGCTTCATTGTAGCTGACAGCAGGTCCACGTCCAATTATTTCAGACTGAAGTAGACAATGTATTGCATAATTGGTCAGACGTTTTAGTGTTTTAATGCACAAGATTCTTCATTGTTGATATTTTGCTTCACCTACTGACATTTATTAGATGTAAGGAATTACATACTTCAATAGCACCATCAGTAATAAAAGACTATCATGCTCAGCCAAAAATATCTTCTCCTCCAAAGAATCAGCAAATTTGTTAATGTTCATCCTTGCCATTCCTATTTCTCTTTGTTGTATCCTTGAGCAGACAATTCCCCCACCAAGCCTGGTGGTGGTGATCAGAGCATTGCTGGTTCCTGCCTGCCTGGCTTCTGTCTGAAACCCTAAATGTAGAAGCTTGCTTTGAATGAATGCATGAATCTGTAAATGACTGAATGGAGAATTAAGTGCTTTGGAGTTCACTGGACTTGACAGTGTACTATACAAGTACAGGCCATTTACTAAAGCACCTGGGGCGCATCCTGGTTGTCTCCACCACGTGCGTGAATAAAAAAATGACGCAACAGGCTTCTGAGAAAGTACAGCAGAGCCTTTAGGGAAGTTCTCTGTGCCTCACCTTTGTTGTACAAATTAATTTCAACCGCCATCAGACTTATGTGTCGATACCCTAAAGCGACCCACATGCGCAAATAAGATCTTGGACGACCAACTTCAGCGCAATGCTGACGTTAGAAAAAAATGGACGCATCCTTCTGTGGATGGACGTTGAAGTTGTTGAGTGATTGTAGCCGACCGTGTGATCTCGACAAGATAAAGGAAGCTGAGAAAAAATAAAGCTAAACTCAACACTGCTTGCTTCAGACATTGTTTATGTCCATATTGACCATGTCTGGCTACATCTGCTGCACAATTAAGACATATATCTGACCTTAATGATTAAAGTGTCAGATTTAATTTAGACTAGACTATGGGATACGTATCCAAATTTTGCAGAACCTGGCTCAAAACCATCTGGACACTTACATAATTAGGGATGACTGGCTCATCCCACCTGGACAGGAGGGACTGTGTTTCTGTTTATGTTTCTCGGCTGGTCTGGGAACATCTTGGGATTTCCCTGGAGGAACTAGAAAATAATGCTAGAGAAAGGTAAGTCTGGACCTCAGTGCTTAAGTTATTGTCTTCCTGCAAACTGATCCTATGGAAGGAAACATGAAGTCAATTTTGAAATTCATCTAGGGGAACCAAAAGCAGTAACAATGATCTAATAGAAAAAGTTATATTTGTAAATTTGAGATTATTTTCCCACATTTTAATTTCACTCCATGGTTGTTGAGTCCCCTTTACCAGAAATGCTAATATCTATTGAAACTGTGTACCGGAGATCTTGAGAGAGGACTATCGTTGAACCCACATCCCTGAGTAAAACACTGAGCAGACGCAGTTTGTGTTCTGAGCAACGTTAGACCCAGACGTGTTTACTTTAGAAGAATTATGACCACAGACGTAGTCAGATATCGAGCCGCTCTGTTAAGGTTTTAGCAAACTTCACCGAGCTTTCTAAAAGCTCAATAGTTTTCATAACGATCCTAAACACAAAGACAAACACAGTGGAAGAAAACCACAGAGGAAACATCTGAAGAGTAAATTAAAGGAAAGTTTGTTTTTAGTTTCGTCTGATTTAGAAATTCCTGCAAAAATGTCTATAAGATAAATAAAGGAGGTGTCCCTCAGGGCTTTAAAACTGTTCTGTAACCCCTGTAGATTTCTTGTCAACATAGAGCTTTGTGTGTATGACACATTAATGCGTTTCCTGCATTTCTAGGAGTGTTTGCTGGTGAATTTGTGACTCAGTTGTGATCAAACGAGCAGATGATTGCAGCTCCGGCTTCTCCGCAGCGCAGCATCCTTCAATCCCTGCTCCCTATCTTGTTTTTTTTTTTTGTTTTTTTTGGAGCTGGTTTATCATGTCGTCACTGTTTCTGGGATTGCCGCGGGGGGAGGTCGCTGATTATCGGCGTGCTCATAGCGGGGGGGGCTCGCGCCGCGTATGCTGGCTCGCTGCCGTGGGGAGGGGTTGCTAGGCAGCAGGATGAGGCTGTGATGGGTGGAGTCATGTGCTCTGGAAACCTGTCAAACAGAGGGTGACAGATCATGGCCTACTTTCACACCTACCCGCTCTCCTGCTCCATCATCCCTCTTGTTTCGTACGTTCCTTCTTTTCCCCTCCTTCAACTCGCCGCTGCGGACGAAGTT
Source organism: Orestias chungarensis (assembly GCA_032876305.1). Classification (NCBI taxonomy): domain Eukaryota; kingdom Metazoa; phylum Chordata; class Actinopteri; order Cyprinodontiformes; family Cyprinodontidae; genus Orestias; species Orestias chungarensis. Next base: position 4,526,777 of record JAVLVB010000374.1, read on the forward strand.
TGCTAATCCTTTCTTTTTCCTTCCTCATCTTCCCGTTATTACTCGCTGCTGATTGAACGTTGCGTTGGTTGTGGCTGCGGATGGAAATGGTTGCTTGGCAACCAGCTGATGAGAGCAGCCTTGAGGCCTGCGGTGATGTCAGAGCGAGTTGGGGGAGGTGTGAGTGAGGATGGCAGGCCCGAACGCTCAGACGACTTCGGATTCCTTTCCTGGACCTCACGTGCTGCGTTTCTGCGTTAGTGGCCCACCGTTATGTAACGCAGGCATGTGTGTGTGTGTCCTATAAATAAGACATGCGTGCCTATGATTGCGACCCCTGAAGCAGGAGCTAGTGAGTGAGCACTGAAAGCAAAAATATCCCATCAGAGACATTAGTGCCGCTCAGCTGGTCAAGAATAACGTGTGTTTTTGTGTTTTAGCATTTCCCACATTTTAGGGACCATTTGTCCACTTACTGCATGAGGACCCATTCCCCATTATGGGAACCCAAAGCCTGGGCCCTGTAAAATGAAGAGCTGGTTTTGGGTTCAGGTTAAAGTGTGAATTGAGTTTAGATTAGGATTAAGATTAGGGATATGAAACGATCTTTCCATTGAAAAACAAGCATTTTGTGTTAAATGGCTAAAAGGTCCATGATAATGTTCCTGGTTTCTGTTTTTGAAGCGAGTTGGTAATCCCTCATACTGAGCATGCATGTGGCGACAGGGGAGAGGAAAAACTTCCCTTTAACCAGAAGATACAAGCAGCCAATTGAGCAATTCAGGTCCATGTGGTTCAGGAAGATGTTTTGAAACAAAGTGTTCAGGCCACGGCGCGTGACGCGTTCATAATTTCAGCATATTAATTTAGTTTCATTGATAACATGTAGTTATTGCAGCCACAGTCTTTGGTGTTTGTTACTGTGGAGAAAAACATTACATTTATTCATCTGCTTGACGTGCGATGGCACGATGGGGTTTTTCTGTTTGTTGAAAATTAATTAAACCAAAAGAAAAATTAAATGCAGCTGAAAATGTGCTTATCATTAATTTAAACAATGATAGATGGACCCACTCAAAAATGTCAGTTTTCTTATTTTAAGTATTTTATTTTGATCATTTTTATTTTGAAAGTGACTCCTTTTGCTTCATAAACCCCCATTTAGACTATTTTTTAAATATTATAATATTATATTAATGTTCCCTCTTGATTTTTGATGAAACTGAACTTCCATTGTCTAATTCACCGGTATTTCAGCCCCACAGCATTATGCTGCCACCATCAAGGGAGGAAATTCGTTAGATCCCTGTAAAATATACAGATTAGTATTAGTATTATAGAGTTTACTGAATAATTTTTAATTATCTTAGATGCAACTGTAAAGCCGTTACTTTTTGGTGGGAAGCTCCTAAAATATTTAGATTAATGTTTTTAATTTATTTGAGGTGTATCAACACTGGGGGGGTTTAATTAAATAAAATAACAGCTGTATAATTTATTTAATATAGAAAAAAATATCGAGGCCAACTGTTGAAATAAAACAATCAAATATGTTTTCTTGATGTTTCAGACACATCGTCCAAACTGTTGACGACCTTCAGTGCATAGGAGTGTCTCTTCTTCTGCTTCATGTGACTTTAGGTAGCTGGAAAAACATTTAATAAGGTCAGAGAAGCTAAACGAGACACTGGAATAATTATTCCTAATAGGCAATTACATCCTTTTCACATCCGTTTAACTTCTGCCACGGAAACTCCGAAAAGGTTCCAGAGTTTTGCAGATCTCAGTGTTTCTGAGCTGACGATTGTGAAGCGTCGGTTCTTTTCACCCCAACAACCCAACAACTGGCACAAAACACTCTCTGAAGATTAGCGCTACACCATAAACTAAAGTTATCTTTTTATTTTATTAAGAACAGAAATAACACATGTCCAGCACCGACACTGATCTGTGTCACCTTTGGAAGGAAGAAGCAGCGAATAAAGTAAACTCAGCTTCTCTACCTGTCTTGGATCCGCCTGTTTCAGACGTCGGGCCGTGTGAGCAAAATTAGTTACCCTGATGTGATAACTGATCATCAGACTGATACATTCAGCTGAGATAGAAGCCTTTAAAAGATTTCCTCTGTCTCCATCCATCCTGTGGAAAAGCCCCTGCTAGTCTGTAGTTTCTCCACCGATCTGGGGGAACTTTTCATTTTCACTTTGGCCCACTTCCACTTTCTGGCAGAAGGACTCGACTCCGTCCACTCCACTCCCCTCAGGCTGCTCCATATGTCACACGCAGGAGGAAAAAGCTCGTTCTGGGAGTTTCATTTGGGCCGATTCGTGTCCTCAGGTTCAGTTTCCACCCCTAACTAAACTTGGGCTTTGCAGTTTGTTCGATTCTATTCTGGACTTTATATTTTAAAAAAGCACCGAACGTCCCTCAGAGAAACAAGAAAATAAACCTTAGAATAATGTTTGTTTTAATTGCAGCAGCACAATCTTGGTCTGAAATGTTAAATTTCGCTGTAAAATCTGAAGCTGGATTCATTCACTGGGGCGGCCCAAAGCATCACGGATCACTCACCGTACCAAACACCCGGGAAGCTCCTCCACAGATTCATCTTCAGTTTCCCAAATCTGTCCAAAAATCTTAAAACAACAATTCATACCAGGACAGAAATCTTAGTTCTTGGCATTTAAATAACAACATGATGGTCGTTGTCAGCAGAGATGTATTTACTTCTCTTTCCGAGATAATCTGAGCGACGGCGGCTTTTCCTGACACACAACTGCTTAACTTGAATGCATCTTGAATGTGATCTCAGTGTTGTGTTTGAGTCCCGGCTACACTAACAGAAAGTTCCCAAAACATTCAATTCTGACTCGCTTAAAAGCTTCAGGTTGATTTATTTTAGGGCTCCTGGTGCCCCCTACTGGTGAACGTGGTGTTTAAACTTTTAAGTGATAGAACTGAGAGACTTGATCCTCACTGAATAAATAAACGTACTTTTTGATATAACTATAGAACAAGGTCAAATGTTTATTTTACAGCTGCTGGCTGTAAAATCTTCTGCAATATAAGTTACATTTTTCTTTTAATTCGAATTTTGGAACTGATGATGTACAAGTTTTTAATTCTGAACATTATAGACAAATAGACACATTTTATGAACTAGACTGACACAAGTGCTTCACATGAAAGATTAATATAATCCATTAAATTTAAGGGAAATTATGAAATGACAAAAAACGAAAAAATTTGTTAATTAACTGAATTAAAACAAAAACTTTGAGAGATCTCAGCTGTCAAATATACTGTTAAAAAAACATTTTCAGTCTAGATTTTAACTTTGTCTCACGTCTTCAGGAAGATGATCCAGATCGTGGGATCAGAACTGTGAAACCAGCCTCACCTGTTAGACTCCTATTTATTTCAGTCTGAAATGTTGCTTAAATAGCAAAAAGCGACTGAGTGGATGGATTTAATGCAGCAATTAAAAATAGGTAATAAGTATGTAAACACATAAAGGCACATGATACTGCAGGCCGAGACACGCACGGTCTGCAAAAGCAAAAGAAAACTTAGGAGTTCGATAAAACTATATAATTTTAGATGAAGTCGACTGTTGAATGTCGGATCCGCTGCAGCTTCAGCCTGATTGGATCCTAACACACAATAATTAATCCAGACTGAACATTGAATACATATTGAATTTAAACACTGGGAAAAATCTTTGTTTTTGTTAAACTGCTCCTAATCTGAGACATAATTCAGGCAAACTAAGATTTTCAACTGTCATAACAGGTGAAAACCTCGCGGTCGACTTGGGATCAGTCCGAGGTCTACCAGGAGACTGCGATCGACTGGTTGGGCACTCTTGGTATAGATGAATTTCAGAGACGGCTGTGGTTACAGGTGAAGAACTCTAATAGACACCTCAGTTTGAAGGTTAAAGGTTAAACAGTGAATCGAGAATCAGTTTATTTATATAGCGCCAATTTACAACAGGTGTCGTCTCAAAGGCACTTCACAGAAAATCAATGAAAAACAAAGATACATCAAAACAAATCAATTTAAAAAAGTTTCCAATCTAAGGAACCCCAGCAGATTCATGGAGTCATTGACTTGCAGCATTCACTCCTCTGGAATCAGCAGACAGAAACAATGGCTTGTGTTGTCGTTGACTTTACAGCAATCCCTCATACTGAGCATGCATGTAGCGACAGTGGAGAGGAAAAACTCCCCTTTAACAGGAAGAAA
>JAVLVB010000374.1:4531103-4549911 GCA_032876305.1 Orestias chungarensis
TGTCAAGACTGAGTTCCTCCCCCAACCGGATTAGGCTGTCTTCTCTACCTCTTCCTAACTATAAACTTTATCAAACAGGAAGGTTTTAAGCCTAGATTTGAAACTAGACAGGGTGTCTGCCTCACGGACTAAAGCTGGAAGCTGGTTCCACAGGAGAGGAGCCTGATAACTGAAAGATCTGCCTCCCATTCTGCTTTTAAACTTTTGAACTAGTATGGATGTTTAGAAGAGTCGAAGGAGAAAGGCTCTCTTGTCTAAAAACAAGATGGCAGCTGAGTCAGGACTAAAAGCACGGTGGTGGAAGGTTGATGCTTTGGACCTGTTAAAAAATATTAGATTTTCACAAATTTAGGTTCTTCTTTAGTGTCACCGGATCTTATCTTTAAACGTAAATCATTTATAAAAGTCAGCAAACGAACAACCTGACCGTGGATCCTTTAAGGTCACTCAGAGGTCGATTAATGATGATGAACGGTTGGCTTTACTGCTGCGGGTCACTTTGAGATGGCCAAGGTTAAGAAGTATGAATAAGGAAGATCGAACACCAGGGGGCTCCACTTACACATTCTCCCTTATGTAAAATTGAAAAATGGGGAAAAAAACGTGTTTTTGACGCTTATTAGTTGCAGTTGGGTAAAAAATGATCAGAATCCTTATTAGTACACAGTAACTTTTCAACCTTCATAAAACATTTTCATAACTTTTGTGATCAAACGTCGACTTACAGCTCGTTGAATGACGCCGAGGGCGTCCGTCTCACTTTAACCGGCACTAAGCAACTTTGAGGAGGGTGGTAGGAACCCTGCCTGCCACACTAAACAACTACAAATGTGCTGACTGCTTTACTGCATACGTCACTTCCTCCGTTTCTTATCTCCAACATCCTCATCTGACATTGTTTCACCACAATTAGATTCATCACCTCATCTATTCATCCTTCACACAGACACTGGAAACAGAAATGTACTTCAATCCAGGATCAGGATTTTACCACGCTAGGCGCTGGTGCTCATGGGAAATATAGTTTTCCTTCTGTAGTGAAACTTCTTCAGTGTCGCTTTAAAGCCAAACATCTGAAGGTTAGCATGCAGTCCCACCTCGTTTTCTTTTGGGGAATTACACATTTGTAGTTTAATCCGATTTTTACATCTTATTCCACTCTAATAAAAAAGCTCGAGTTAATTCTGTAAAGATAAAACTTGTAACTTTATACATCTGCTGCTATCATTTAAAAATAGTGATAAAGGAGGTCAAACAAATTTGGTCTTAAGTTTGCTCTGCAAAAAAATTTGCTTGTGCTGTTTTTGTTTTGAAGACAATAATTAAAACTTTAAAATCTCCTCTTCACTAAGTAAACATAGTAATACTAAAGTAAATAGAATAAAAGAACTAAGAAATCACATTTTCAAGCTTAACTTTACTTGAACGATTAAAAGTGTTAAGACTTTACATATAAAACCGTCATCGTTTTGTTTTCATAAGTTTGACCTCTGATGAATTTGGCTAACTTTATCAGAAATTGCATTATTTTGATGATGTCAGCATATTATGGTTATTGTCTGCAGCTCAGTGACCCTGACTGACCTTCCTTCCTCTTCGCAGACCCCCGCCAGATGACTCAGGAACGCGTAACAACGCCGCCGCGGCCTCCACGCCTCCTAGCAGCCTCCCGTCGCAGGGGAATCCCGGCAGCCCTCCAGACTCCGCCTCCTCCCTCACGCCCTGCTCCTCGCTGCCTCCTTCAGTGTCGCCGACCCTCACCGACGTCTTCGGCCTGCCCACGCCGCCCATGGGCAGCGGAGGCGCCTACAGCCTCAGCTCGTCGTGCGGCGGCAGCGGGAGCTCGCGCTCGCCGTCGCCGCTCACGCTCATGCAGGCGGTGGCGGCGTCCGGGAAGCCCTTCGCCTCGAAGCCGGTGGAGCTCTGGAGCAAACACGACGTGGCCGACTGGCTGGAGAGCCTGAACTTGGGGGAGCACAAGGACGCATTCCTGGACAACGAGATAGAGGGCGCCCACCTGCCGTCGCTGCAGAAGGAGGACCTGATCGACCTGGGCGTCACCAGAGTGGGCCACCGCATGAACATCGAGAGGGCCCTGAAGCTGCTGCAGGACAGATAGACCTCCCGGCAGACAGGGGGCGACGCTCCGCCGATCTGGGAAGGGTAGAACTTTCCTCCCGCTGTTTTTTGTCCTCGTCCCGCGTCGCCGCCCTCATCGCAGAGCTTCGGTTTGTCCGCCCTCCTCTTTCTCCCCCGCCGTCCTGGGCGTCCGGAGCCGCAGTGGCTAACGGGGGACGGCTGCTACGTCCCTCGACAGGAGGACGGTCCGGCGGGTTGTCTGCGGGTTCTTGGGATATTTTTGAACTCTGGAAATAAACACGAAGACTCGCCTGGAGGTTCGTTTCAAAGACAAAACCAGCTGAGCTGGTCGATGCTCCTTTTCTATCTTCGCTAGAGTTTCTTCAGAGATTATTTCTTCACTAGAGTCCTAACAGAGTTATATTCCTGGGCGCACATCAGGAGAACATTAGGAGAAAAACAAACAAACAAACAAAAAGAAACTCCGTCTTTGCTTTTACTTTCACCTGTTCGTGTCAAAAATCCGAGCATCTGCTGAGACGTCGAGCCGCGTCACCCGTCCACGTTCACCCAGAGCTCATCCAACAGAGTTCATGCACCAGAGTTCATGCACATGTGGGGGAGCACGCTCTCACTCACACACACACACACACACGCACACACACACACACATTCAGATGGGTCTTATCTACTGAAAGAGTTTGGAGAAATGAGGTTCATCAGGAAAACTGAGGCGAAGGACGTAAGGAGGATCGGACCTTGAAGACTTCCGGAGACGTCCTTGTTCTTGCTTCACTTCTCCTCCCAGCACCGTGTGTGTGTGTGTGTGTGTGTGTGTCTGTGTTCGACCCAGAAATCCCGTTTAGCTATTATAAATCTGCTATGTAGGCCAGAGTTTAGCAGATTGTTTCTCCTCACTTGGCTGGATCCTGCTCTCCACCTCACCACTACTCACCACTATCGGCTCACGGTGACTGTAGCGTGTTCACGGCTCACACGAGATCAGCTCTCCTGGAAACGTCGCGGGGAAATTCACAGAATTAGCTTCATCCTTCTCACAACACAAAGTGAAAGGATGTAAACATGATCGCCTGTATTAGCTGTAAGCTAAAAGAAGCAAAGTTACTGAAGGTGTTTCTGGGTTTAAAGTTACGGTTAATATTTGTTAGGATCAAAAGATGCTAGTTTGTATTTCATTTAAAAAGGTTTTCAGCTCGTTTGTCGTTACAAAAACATTAAAACAAGTAACAGGCTTGATCAGCATGATGAGATGAAGGCTTTCAAAAAGAGCTTTTCAGTTTTTGGGGTTTTTCACACAGAAATCTAAAATAAATGATCACTTTTATTTGTTTTATGACAAAAACCTCTAACATCAAACCAATGATTTAAAGTATTATTAATCAAAGTAGTTAGATATAATCTATTAATATATAATAAGCACAAACCAAGTTTATTAAATATTAACTTGGTCTCTCTGGAGTTTGAAGAAACACCGTTTTTTTGTTTTTAACCGTCGAGTGTCGATATTTGGACGTGAAAAGATAAAACAGAAACATTTTACATCTCCCGCCACCAGAAAGATACCTTTGTTTATTTAATGATATATTTATCATTTTCATCAGCTCATTATTAACATTAAGGTGAGAAATTCTTTATAAGAAAAGGGAGAACAAGAGAACACGAGTGAAAAAAAAGTAATTTCCCTTTGGATTAAATTGGTTGATTTTTGGTTGATTGATAAAATGTACGAAATTCTGCAGAAACACAAACATTTTGTGACAACCTGAAGTTTAACTTATGAAACCTGACCGCATTAGTCCAAGAAGATCTGTTATATCTAATAGATCCGTTAGAACTCATAGACCTATGAGATCCGCTAGATCTGATAGAGCTGATAGATCTGTTAGATCTGATACATCTCATAGATCTTTTAGATCTCATAGAGCTGTTAGATCTGATAGAGCTGTTAGATCTCATAGGTCTGTTAGATCTCATAGATCTGATAGATCTCATAGATCTGTTAGATCTCATAGGTCTGTTAGATGTCATAGATCTGTTAGATCTGATAGAGCTGATAGATCTGTTAGATCTCATAGAGCTGATAGATCTCATAGATCTGATAGATCTCATAGATCTGTTAGATCTCATAGGTCTGTTAGATGTCATAGATCTGTTAGATCTGATAGAGCTGATAGATCTGTTAGATCTCATAGAGCTGATAGATCTCATAGATCTGATAGATCTCATAGATCCGTTGGATCTCATAGATCTGTTAGATCTCATAGATCCGTTTGATCTCATAGAGCTGATAGATCTGTTAGATCTCATAGATCCGTTAGATCTCATAGAGCTGATAGATCTGTTAGATCTCATAGATATGATAGATCCGTTAGATCTGATAGAGCTGATAGATCTTTTAGATCTCATAGATCTGTTAGATCTCATACAGCTGATAGATCTGATAGAGCGGATAGATCTGTTAGATCTCATAGAGCTGATAGATCTGTTAGATCTCATTGATCTGTTAGATCTCATAGAGCTGATAGATCCGTTAGATCTCATAGATCTGTTAGATCTCATAGAGCTGATAGATCTGTTAGATCTCATAGATCCGTTAGGTCTCATAGAGCTGATAGATCCGTTAGATCTCATAGATCTGTTAGATCTCATAGAGCTGATAGATCCGTTAGATCTCATAGATCTGTTAGATCTCATAGAGCTGATAGATCTGTTAGATCTCATAGATCCGTTAGGTCTCATAGAGCTGATAGATCTGTTAGAACTCATAGACTCGTTAGATCTCATAGAGCTGATAGATCTGTTAGATCTCATAGATATGATAGATCCGTTAGATCTGATAGAGCTGATAGATCTGTTAGAGCAATGTTTTTCCCAACATGTTGATTTGTTCACGGTTTGGACACAATATCAGGTTGTGAGTGATTCAAATGATAAAAGTTTATATAAAAACCTTTTAAGCATGTAGAAAAATAAAAAAACCTTTAGAAGAGAAAAGGAAAATGTTTATTTCACAGAATGACTCAAATGTTTGTGCAGTGCTGTTAGATTAGGGATTAATAAACTGACCAGCTGGACCTGAAGGTTTTTGTAAAGATTTAGAAAAACCAGCATAAAATAAAAATCTGTGCCACTTTAAATATGGTCCCCCTTACAGATGGCTAATAAATATTTTAACATGTGTAATAATCGATTTATAAAACTTGAATAAGTGTTTAATATATTATCTTAATTAAGGGGGAGAAGGAAACAAAATCGACGTGTTTGTTGAGTCAAATCTGTTCATATTTATTTTTATCTAGAGTTATATAGAGTTATGATAGATATTGCTCATAAGCACAATAAGCATGTGGAAACTTTTTTATTTATTTTAATTACAAATCAGTGATAATATAAAATATAAGCACATAAAATAGGTTTCTACAGTTTTACTGTGCTTATGAGTTAGTATGTGTAGAAACAGGTGAACAGACTCTGACTCTATTTCAGTTTTGTCTCTTTTTCCAGCCGTAAATGCATAAAAAGACATTTTATCACAGATAAATTGTCTGTAAGGGGAGCCTTGTTTTAAAACTCGTGCCAAAAAAGTACATAAAAATAAACACGAGCAGAAAGTTTTTTGGATTTGAAAAGCTTTCAAATGTTCTGCTGTTTGGGTTTTAGTTGTGGTTTGATTTAAACTCTTTAAGCTCAACTCGCGTCTCCTGCTGAGATTACAGGAGGATTAAAAATGGTGTTAATCCCATTTATGGAGCTGAAGGTTGTTTGATGTACATAAGAGTGTTTATGGGGATGAAATGGTCTGATTTGAGTTTGTTTTTTAGCTCCATGGAGTAGTTAGAGGAGGTAGATTTGTAGTTTCAGGGCCGAAGTGTTGACCAAAGCCTTGGTCCGCCCCGCGCTGCGCGCCACCCTGCAGAGGAAGCCTTAAAAAAGCTCGCTGCTCCCTCCCATCGCAGCCCGGCTCATCCACACCCGTCTTCGCTCGGCTCCATTTCAGCTTTTTCTCGTTTTTATTCCTTCAGGAGACGGACGTCCACAAACCTGTGTGTTCTGTGAACATCGGCCCGTACGGTGGCCGGCGTGGGACAATGCTGCTATAATCCTTGTTTCGAACTCCCGGCGGCGTTGCTGGAGGGCGTAGAGAAGCACAGTATTTTTAAAGATTTCTATCGAGTTCTATGAAGTTTTATAGAGGTTATCTGAACACATATATTGTTGAACATCGATGCTTAGATTGCCAAAAAAACAGAAGTAATATATACGTAGACAGAAATGTGGATTATTATTATTATTATTAGATTTATGGGTTATGTAAGAAGCAATATTTATTCTGAATGAATCCTTGGTTGTGTTAATTTTCTCCATCAATGTTTCAATGTTGCCTAAAGTAGATAACACTCTGCAGTAGATTTAAGGTATTTTTCAGGTGTTTTCTGAGTGACACCGTCTTCCTGAGTAGACGCTCTCTCATGTGACCCCCCCCCCTTCCCCCAGGGTAGAGCGTGTAGAAACTGAGGGAGACGTGTACATTTTTAACCCTTGACCTGCAGGCCAAACCGTTTTGTGTCAAATTAAATCCACAATAGAAGAGAAACGACAGTAGACCCCCCCCCCCGCCACCACCACCACCACACACCCCACGTCAAACTTCCAGGTCTTTTTTCGTTTCTCTTACTTTAATTTTCCCCCTGAAATAGATTTTATTCTTTCCGTCTTCATAGAGGCTAAGAGGTTATTTTTGGTCATCTGTGCAGGAGACTTGTGTTCATGTTTTCCATGTTGCTGTAATTTTGTGCTTCTGAATCATCTTAGAGTCGATTAATTACCGAAACGAAGAGAGAGAGAAATTATCCTGTAAAAGCACCGACCACTCCCCCCCCCCCCCCCCCCCCCCCCCCCAGTTCCTAAAGGTTTCTTGTATGGGAACCAAAAGTCACTGTAAGAAATAAATATAATATTGCACTACTGTGATCTTTTCGCGTGTGTTTTTATTGTGTCAATGTGTGTATATGGAGGGAGAAGGGTGACAAAATTAAATAAAAATATGTGGAAATAAATAAATACATACATCATTAAATAAATCAATGTCATGAAACACAAACCTGCAGATGTACTTATGTCGGCAGTGGTGGGCAGGACTAACATTGATCTTGTGAAATCTACTGTTTTGTGTTGCGTTCAAACATGGCGGCTCCGTTTGTGCAGGAGCTGATTAAACCTGGAAGACAGTTCCTTAGAAAAATCAAGATTACTTCCTCCAAGTTTGATTTCAATCTTTTTCAAACTTCTATAGATAGTTTTAATTACATACCACAATCTTCTTCATCTCTAGTTTGGTCAAAAATGTTTGTAAGAAGTGTTAGTAAGTGGGCGGGGCCAACATCGACGCTGTTGCAGCTTCCTGTTTGCAGGCGAGCTCTTGTGTTAACTTATTTAACATATTTCAGACCAAACCAGAGATACAGAGGCTGGAGTTTCTCCCCAAGGACTTCTAGGACATAAATTTCAACAATTTCCTTTAGTTATTTCCAAACTTCCAGAGAAAGGGGTGACCTCAGATTAACAGTAACCTTGGAGGCAGCTGTCTTGTTTGCTGTTCACAGGCAGCCAATCAGATGTCAGGATGGGCCTCAAACCCCACCATGATGTGCTGCAGAACAGGAACATGTGAGACGCTGGCCTAAGCTTAGATCTGGAAACAACTCCAAGAAAGAAACCCAGACGTCCGTTTCCTCTCTATCCTATCCAAGAAAACCCGACATCCGAACTTTCACTAGTGGAATCTGGTTTACTAGTGAACCACCATCTCGCTCCAGTGGATCAAGGGAACAGCACTAGGCTGGTTTAGATCATATTTGTATGATAGATCCCAGTTTGTTCATCTGACAAATCTCTGCATTGTAAGGTACTTGTGGGGTACCACAGGGTTCTGTACTTGGCCCAATCTTATCTACTATATATATGCTCACTATTGGTAAAATAATCAGACAGCATGGTGTTAATTTGATACACAACTGTATTTATCCCTAAATCCTGATGAATCCAGTCAGTTTGGTAGATTACAGGCATGTCTAGATAACATAAAAATTTGGATGACTTTAAACTTTCAGCTCTTTAACTCTGAAAAGACAGAAGTTGTTATATTTGGACCAGAACCTCTAAAAAAGAAACTGCTTAGTCAGCCACTTAACCTGGATAGCATCAAATTTGCCTCTGGTAAAGAACCTTGGTGTTATTTTTGATCAGGATCCCATATAAAACAGATTTCCTTCTTTCACCTCAGGAATACAGCAAAAATTAGAAATATTCTCTCTAGGATAGATGCTGAAAAACTAGTCCATACATTTGTTACTTCAGGGCCGGACTATTGTAACTCTTTATTACCAGGAAGTTCACAAAATGCTGTTAAAAGCCTTCAGTTGGTCCAAAACGCTGCAGCAAGAGTTCTGATGAAACTTAAAAAGAGAGATCCTATCTTTTCAAACTTAGAATAAATTTGAAGGTTTGAATCCCCTAATCTATAGATCTGCTGCTCTAGAGTATGGAGGGAAATCTGACTCTGCTGCTTTCTTCTTCTACTGTTCTAAAATGTTTGCATCTTTAATTCCTCAGCTTATGTCCAGTTTTGGAAAGTTTAGGTGAAGCTCGAAGCATATTTGTAATTTTTCTTTTTTACTTTTGAACATTGTTATCATCCATTACCATGGCAACAACTTTGTTTACAACTAGAGCGGCTGATTGGCATCACAAAACCTGAAATAATACGTGAAATTTAACCACAAAGTCCAAAAATAGTTAAAAGAAAAACGGCATGGAGACAAAGCCGAAGCAAACAGAACAGTCAGAGAAAAACGAAGTTTAAATCACAAAAACTCACCAACGTTAGCTCGCTAGCTAACCTGTTGGATTATGGAAAGCCGTTAAATTTAAAATTAAATAAATACATATTTCATGAAATAAATTAATATCACCATTCAATAAAATAAAATAAAATAATGTTTAACTTTTTTCACAATTTAAATAAAAATAATTTAAAAAAAATTGTAATTAAAATTGCATTCAGTTGATTTTTTTCAGAATAAAATACAAAATAAAAGCTTAGAAAAGTAAAATAAAACTCCATTACAAAATATATAAAAATAGTGAAAAAATGTAATATTTGATTTTAAAAATCTTTAATTATAAATTTTAACGTAATTTAATGGGCGTGGTAATTTATTACATGAAATACTAATGTAATCTTGCATGAAACGGCTTTTAACGCTGGATGGTTGTCCAAAGATGCATCATTAATAAAATGCAGAATGTAACAGGAAACCCTCAGCAGACTATACTTCTTCATATCTACAGCAGGGCCGGCCCAAGCCTCTATGGGGCCCTAACCAGTATTGGATTTTGTGGCCCTCTATTTCAGTCAATGTTGCTTGTTGATCATTCACACACCTACATTAAACTCAATGCAGCTGTAGAAGTGTTGTTTACCTTCGATTGACAGCCTGACATGTCTTTACACACGTATGTGTTATATGTTGAAATTATGCCATTGCTTTACCTCTAAACGTAAAATAATCAGAAACACAAGTAATACCAATGCAATAATGATATGAATAATATTAATGAATGAATGATGAATCATGTCCAGGGTGCCACACGTGGTTTTTAATCTTAAAGGATAACACATGTAGCAAATGCCTGGGTTTAATTTACAGAAAATTCCAACATTTTGGTTTAAAAAAAAAGGTGCAACAGAAAAGTTCTCCTTTGTAGGCAGTGGCCCTCTGATCACATCCTCAGTCCCCTCTAAATCTGAAAGAAAAGAAGGCAGCTCACCTGATGATGATCCAAGGTGAGAAGTGGACGTTGTGATGGAGGCAGCTGAGGAAGTTAACAAAGAAAAACAACGACTAAGAAACATCGACCAATAAGGACATAGTTTTTGGACAGAATTATTCATCTCAGAATGTTCTGTGCATTTATTTAGCAGGTAGATCAACTGCGGTTGCAGTCACACTGGGCACATAGGATGGGGGTGTGAGCTCTCGAGAGGATAGAGAGCTATGATGAAAAAACAACAACAACAAAAGCTTGCCATGTTGGATGTTGTGTAATATTTGAAAAATTACGTTGCTTGCTTTGAAATATTAAAATATAAAACTGAATAAGATAATGTAACAATTGTACAGGGTGTTTGGCTGTTAACTTAGCAGGTAGATCACCTGTGGTTGCAGACACGGGGGTGGTGTAGCCATGTACATTCACACATATTAATGAGGAACCTTGACGAACACGTTTCCCTTTGGATGTCATTCTTATACTTGGAAGTTTTTTACTGCATGGAGACTCTTTCCCTTGCCCACAGTTACGTCTGAGGAATGGCACTGGGCTGATTCTGTGCCTCCAAAGTACTTTAGCAGAGCTCCTGCAAAGTTTCACAGAACTTATAACTTGATGTAAAAACAACAACAAAAACCTTGAGACCTCCAATTGAACATGTTCGCCGCCAATCCAAGTACACCCATCGACATTAGCGTTTGCTATCAAACATTAGCAAAAAAACAAAAAGAAAATACAGATTTAAGTTAGTTACACAAATACCAACATGTTAATGTGATTTAAATTACTGTAAAGAAATGAACTGCTCTCGTTTTTAACTAGCTAGCTAGCTAATTACTTGATAATCTCTTCGATAAACATTAGCCTACCATGCAAGGCAGGATTCAAACACACCTTTAAGATAAGATAAGATAAGATAGACTTCAATGATCCCAGAGGAAATAGTTTTTAATCTCGGCATCTCTTCTCTTCTTCTGTTTTAGGTCCTTTCTTACGACAGTGTCGTCTAACCACCCCCCGTGTTCTCGATGTGCATCAGGCGGGAGCGTAAACTCGGCAGGAGGCTCCGGGGTATGGAAAGCCGTTTAATTCAAAAATAATGAAATAAATTAATATCCCCATGAAACAAGATTTAATTTTATTTCATTGGGATATTCATTTCTTTCATTAAATATTTATTTAATTTTGCTTTCCATAAAAGGGCAGCAAAGCTTCTTTAACTCCAAAGGCAGTAAGAATATCACGGTTTACACCAGCAGTTCTCTGCTGAAGTTGTGTTTTTGTACAATAATATATATGTGATAATACAGACATCACCAATTCTGCATGGAAAAAAAACAATACTTTTTAAAACTGCTTTTAGGGGCCCCAAGCCGGCGCTTGGTTCACTTTTGCCTTGAGCCGGCTCTGATCTACAGTAACACAGGCTGCTACAGGAGATCTTCCCTGCAAATCATCCTCAGCATCTACATCAAATCTTTAAAGAAAGTTTGATCATATGAGTTATAACATTTAATTTGCTTTCAGTGGAAGATGCTGCTGCAAACACCTGCTGTAAACTTCTTACCTCCGTTCGGTTCTGCTGGAGGTTCCTTCCTGCTTCACTTTAACACAAACTGTAGGTTTACGTTTATTTTGGGTTAAAACCTGATCCAGAGATTTTACTCCACTTAGAGAAGCGATACGTCATAATTAAAAACAGATTTTCTTTCAGGTAGACGTTAAACACAAAACAGACCCAAAAAATGTGATTCTTATTTATTTATTGAACCTTAAAAAAAAAAGAGAAAACGAACAAGCACGTAATCATGTGACAGAAGCTAAAAGATAAAAAATAATCCATTTGAAAAAAGGTCACTTTAATTATGATACCCAGAGATGAATGAACGCGAGCTGCTCCAACCTTTACAACAACGCTGCTTTTTAAAGGTCAATTATCAACTCTGAGGTCAACAAGCTCCCCCTGGTGGCGAGGAAACACAAAGAAAGAGAAAAAACTAAACAAAAAACCCAAACACCCGCAAACGTGAATCAGCAAAAACAGCGACGGGGAACAGAGAGAGGTCTCAAAACAATCCAACAGGACATGATTCCAAACACTGCGTCCGTAATACTTATCTAACCCCCGCCATCACGTTATCGTCTAAAACTGTCTGAATGAATCATGTGGTGCAGCTTCAGTGCTGTGGTCCATGATCAGCACGGCAGCGAGGAGCTTAAATCGTCCAAACTCGACCTGAATCATCTCGGAACGAA
Source organism: Orestias chungarensis (assembly GCA_032876305.1). Taxonomy (NCBI): domain Eukaryota; kingdom Metazoa; phylum Chordata; class Actinopteri; order Cyprinodontiformes; family Cyprinodontidae; genus Orestias; species Orestias chungarensis. The sequence goes on from JAVLVB010000374.1 coordinate 4,543,293, forward strand.
TGACAGCTAAAGAAGCGACATGTAAGCTCGGGAAACATCTGAAAGGTTTACGAAACGGCGTGTTGCATCGATGAGAGCAGAAAAGAGTACTTTCCCCCCCCGCCGCACACCTGGATCTGACAGAGAAACGACGGAGGCGACGGAAAGCGAAGAGACCGGAGCGCCTGGCGCTGCCGAAGCTGGAGGATGAGGCGACGAAGACGTGGGATGGAGTCTGGGACCGGCGCGCCTCTCACTGCCGGACCTCCACGTAGTTGGCCGGGAAGAGACCGTAGGCGCCTCTGCAGACGCCGCGCCACCAGCCTTCATCGATCATCTCGATGTTGGTGATGATGTCATCGGGGTCGAAGGAGATCTCATCATCGCCGGCTGAAACGGACAAAAAAACTAAATGTCACTATATCTAACTTGTGTGTGGCTTTTTTCCTCCCAAATGTACGAATCCCGATATTTTTACTCCAAAAATAATCAGATACGTGTTCAATATTTTTAAAATCGCTTCAAGTCTGAAAGATCACGTCTTATTTTATCCCACTTTTCCTCCTCGACGTCAGACATGCGTCACAAATCAGTAGAAGACAGACGTAAACGACGTCCGAAGCGAGCAGTGCCAAGTTTATCTTTCTTTGTTTCTCAGCTTCCTTCGTCTTCTTCTGATCTCGTGGCGATGCGGTCGGCTTACGTCGCTCAACGACTGTAAAGTCCGTCCTCAGACGCCGGCGTCCATCGTTACTGACGCAGACAGGGGGGACGTCTACGTTCTTCTTCTGTGGTCGTAAACCGTTCACATAGAAGTCTGATGGCATTTAATTAGGAATATGAAAAATAAAACAGATTTCCTTAAGAGAGGACCAAACCACTAGTGCGACCTAGCTAAGCTAACGCGTAGCTGCACATCAGTGGTGATAAAAACTCAGTCTAGCTAAAACTATTCTGGTCAAAGCGAATAGTTCTTGTAAACCCGGTCTGAACAAGCAGGAAAACGTCACAAGGGAAACTCCCGATATGAGAATAAAAGGGTTTTAAAAAAATAAAAAGATGGAGATCCCGACACATTCTGGACTGATCCGAAGCGTCCATCTTGTTGTGTGGACTCGGCTCTGGCTGAGAGATGTTGGGGCTCACCAGCTTGGTAGTCGTAGAGGGCCACCGCAGTCACCCCGAGGTCCTCGCCGTACTCGTACGCCCCGTCATCTGCATTCACACACACACAGGATACCAGCAGCAGTCCAGTAATCAGCTTTAGTTTATGTAGCTTTACATAAACTATCATTTTAAACATTAAAAGTGACCAAAAATATGAACACCAACTTCCTAATATACCATCTAAATTTGATCCTACCTTCGATACATTTAGGTTTCCTATTGGATTATAAGTCGCACCAGCCATAAAATGCATAAGAAGGAAAAGACATAGATAAGTCACACTGGAGTATAAGTCGCATTTTTGGGGGAAATTTATTTGATAAAATCCAACACTAAGAACAGACATGTCCTCTTGAAAGGTAATTTAAAATTAAAATAAAACAGACGCAACAACAGGCTGAATAATTGAACGGTATGCTAACGTTTTAGCTTTTTTGGTTTTCTTTATTTCAGTAAGAGTTACCTTTTTTCTCGCTAACTCCAAACTTTCTTTCTGCTGCTGGATTAATGTTTTCGGCTGCACATTTTACTACTTGCAGCTTGTAATCTACAGAATATGATTTTCTTTTTGGTGCCATTTTTATTAAGCCCTTCTCAGTGTCTAAATTATCAACACAGGCCTAGATCGCCTTCTTGCTGTTCTGTGTGAAAATAACATGTGATATGATATAATAATGTGTTAATAATTTCACACAGTCGCCCCAGAGTATAAATCGCACCCCCGGCCAAACTATGTAAAAAAACTGCGACTTGTAGTCCGGAAAATACGGTAATCACCTGGCAGGAATGTAGAATCTGTGGCGTTCCCTCTAAAGGTCAATTTACACAAAAACATCTCTTACGTGTAAAGGATTAGCACTAGCTGGCTAACTCATGTCATTGTGTTGTATGTAGCGTGTTTGTTTTTTAATATGTGATTAATACTATTATTTAATGTATTTAATCTGGATAGATTACTAAAACTAGCTAGCTAACACTGTATAGCCTAACATTTGCTAGTCAGCTAGCTGACTGTAGCCTATCAGTTATTGTAACTATTTTAATTTACTTTAGAAAAACTATGTTTGCAATTTTACTTTAGTAATATTACGACTTTAACTCTGGAAACTTCAACCACTTTGAGTGACTTTAAAAACACAAACCAGAGGAAATATTAAAGTGAGACCTCGTTTGTTGTTTCCATACTTTTCTATTTGTTGAGAAAAATGATTAGTTTAACTTTTATATGGAATCATTTGATGAAGTGATTTTCTTTTATGCTTCAAATTTGTCACTATGTAACATTATCATTCATAAAGGTGTTATTTTTTTTTACTAATCTTTAAAAACCTTTAAAAATGTGCACAAAGCTTCGTATATTTGTCTGTCCGTCAACAGTTTAATTAGAACTGATCTAATGTTCGGATCAGATAAGTCTGTTTGTATATGAGGAACATTTTTTATGTTTACTTCTTCATTTTATTAAACTAATAATAAGTTAAAGTAGTTATCACTAGTCATCGTCACCTGTGTTTAAATGAAGCTATTTCATTGGTTGCTAAACGAGCTAGCTGTCATTACTGTGTTAGCTTCCATATTTATAACCAGTTTATTTCACTGTAGCTGATTTTTGCTGATTTTCAGGAAAACTCCCCCCCTGACCTGCAGCCGGGGGCTCGTCGGGGTTCTTGTAGAGGTCCGGCTGCTCGTAGTCGCCCTGGATGTCGTCCGTCCCCTCGTAGAGCTGCTCTCCGTCGTCGGCGGCTTCGTTCGCTTCCTCCTGAACGTTCTGGAGGAGAGAGCAGGACGTGGGGAGGTAAACCTGCGGCTCACGCCGTGGGAATAACGTGGGGGGCCGTCGGAGAGCCGAGGCACCTGGTACTCTGCGGCCGGTTGAGCTGGGGGGGTCGGGGTCGGCGAGCGGACAGGAGACGGCGCCGTCTCCGTTTTCTGGCGCATGTCCTCCTGCTCCTGCTGCTCCTTGGCTTGGCGGCGCGCCCGCTCGTCCTCCGCCCTCTTGCGGTCCTCCTCCTCCTTCTGCTTGGCGATGTTCTCGAAGCGAGCCTTGATGCTGCCTGTGCTGCAGCCCGCTGCTCGGGAACAGGAGGAGGAGACGGGACAGTCAGAAACACGCGGCGTCAGACGGCCGCTGATGGAGACGAGTCCTCACCGGTTTCTACAGGTTTGGTTTTCTGGTACGATGGAGTCGGCTTCTCCACGTCCTCGAACGTCCCGGCGCTCTGTCAGGAAACATGTCAGGAAACGGATCTGAGCCGCCGACGCATCAAAACAAACAAACAAACAAACAAAAGGGGGGCGTTACCCTGTCCATGTGGTCGTTCTGGACACCGAACTTCCCGCCGAATCCTTTGGAGTAATCTGCAAACGAGCAGCAGACGACAAAGTTAGCGTCTGTTCCATCATCCGATCAAAGGAGAGGCTGCGATGGCGCTGGATGAAGGGGGAGGAGCCTGTTAAGCTCACGCAGAGCCGACGCACGGCCACGTGCAAGGCAGCGACAGGAAGTGGACTCGTTTGCAGGATGCACAGATAAGCGGTGTGGAGTAAGCGATACGAGCGGACGTGGATCATGCGGCGGGAAGTTCTGAGAACTTTCTGGTCCTGCAGAGTCGGACCGTCAACACAGGCTGGAACAAACGAGAGCAGATCCATCCATCGCCGCCAGAGCAGCACTGACCGGACATGGAAACTGACGGTTACTGGAATCAGACGACGACTTTAGTCTGACAAGAGTCTAACGCTGCGTTCACAGCAAAAGCGTCTAGAGCGACTCATCCAAACGCTCCAGTTGGGAAGATTGAATTTTGGGCGCTGGACACTCGAGAGTGGACCAATCAGAGAGCTCCTTCTATGTGACGTAGTGACAAACTTTCCAACATGGTGGAAGATCCTGAAGTGATGACGGAGGATAGATTTATTGTGGCTGTTTTCTCTAACTCCAGTGAAACTAGCGCTGAAATCGACCCTCGTCAGCGTTAAGCTCCTGGAGGAGAAAATCACCAAACCACCAATCACCTCTCTTGGTTTATTAAATAAAGACGAGCCCCTTTCTCAGTGTCATCCCCCATTGTACAAAAAGACGGTTGAAGAGACAGGAAGTCCGACCGGAGAAGACAGGAAGTGGAGAAAAAAAGTGAACAAAATGTAAAAACGCATCCAACTTGAAGAAGGCGTGTTTTGGACGCTCCAGGCGCGTTCGGTGTGAACGAATCATTAGATTGCGATACGATTCCACATAAGGTTTTATCGGATTAAAATGATCCGATTTGATCAGCATTGTTGTAGTGCAGCCGCCTTCCTGACGAGGGCGCCACATGTGAGCCCTGCGCATTCTGTTCTGAAATTTATAATAATCTCAAGTTCTTATCTTAATATCGCTCATACAGCCTGGAAACAACCCTTTCATCATACTCTTAATTTTATTATAGCAAATTAGCAAGAGTGGAACGTTAAAGAATTAATATATATTTGTTCAAACTTAATGACAAAGGAGCCAAAACTCAAAACAAAAGACTGGGTACGCACGATAGCAGGAGTTAGTCGCCTGTCGCTACATCGCTAAGCAGCGTCCTTACATACTGGAAGCTAATGCTAAAGTGCCCCTAGCTGTAACACGATTTGAGCAAACACACAAAGTTTCAAAGAAACAAGATGGAAACCGCAGCAGCTAAATAGCCAATAACCAAAACTTCAACAAACATGTCAAACTTTCTTAATTAAACGATTGAATAATGCTAAAGAGCTAAAGAAAACAGTAGCTACGCCGTTAGCACATTAGCAGAGATCACATCCCTGCAGAAAACGAATGTTGACAGCCTGGTCGTTTCCCCATAGAGAAAAGGGATGGAAATAAAAATATATTGATAAATATTAGTAATCGGACATAAAAGCAAGATTAATATCAGATATTAGAAATTTATCAATAACATGGAAAACAGATCAGAAAGGGAGGAAACTAATGAAACTTAAAAAGAGTTTCAAATCTAGGCTTAAAACCTTCCTGTTTGGTAAAGTTTATAGTTAGGAAGAGGTAGAGAAGGAACTCAGTCCAGACAGACGGTTCTCCTTAGCTCTACCTTCTTCATCTATCACTCTATAGCAGATGAGGGGCCACATTTTTGTTTTCAGTGACTCAAGGGGCCATTTACTGGGTCCGTGTATGATAACGTATCATAACAATCTAACATATGTATAACATTTATAAAATATTTTATAACATAACATTTCCTTTTTATTGAAAACAAAAATATTACCTAAAATAAAAATATCATTTTAATTTGGGCATATATTAAAATAACTAAATAAAATCAAACATAAACCTGCTCAAGATCCAATAAAATAGCCTTCAGGCCCATTTCTTGTGCTTTATTTAACAAACTGTGCATCTCAAGAACTATTTCACATTTCTGCCCTTTAATGGGAGAAACGGCCTCTTGTTTCTTTGGCCAGTGTGGAGGATTCTGTTGGATGTTTGATATGATGCTTTAATCAGAAATGTCTCTTGTAATGTTTGTGTTTGGATTCGTAGTGTCGCTTAACATTGTTTATTCTTATTGCTGCCACAGTTTCCTGACATATGAAGCCCAGAGGACGAGTGCTGGACGGTGGTAGAAAGAACACAAACCTTTCTCTCCACTCTGGTTGGAACGGGCGGGTTTTCTGTCCCATCACTGCTCCGGTCGGTAAATGTGTGGCTGCTGAGAGTGAAAGTCTCAGTTTGGCAGCAGTGTTGCCAGATAGGGTCGGGTTTCTGTTAAAAAGCGCCACATCACACAAAAACCCGCCCAATTGATATATTTACTGTGTGAACATGAACACACTTCAGTAGAAGCTAATTTAACACATGTCAAAACGTTAAAATCCAACTAAATCTGCCCAGAGTTGAACTACATAAACAGCTCTGACTCAGCCACATAGGCGGGTTTTTCTTTTTGGGTTTTTTCTACCCTCGCATTGCTCTGTGAGCGGAGCCACACACTCTCCCGAGGTGGGAATAAACCGGGGAGCACTGAGGGCGGCGACGGACGGCTTCAGCCTCCGACTTACCGCCCAATCTGGCAACACTGTCTGGGAGGGCTGTAGTGGTATCTGTTTATTGTTGCCATGGAGGCAACCGCCCAGCCTCGTATTGAGATGAAGGCGCGCGATTTCAAAACAAGAGCGGGCAGCGCGATCAGATTATTATTATTTTTTAGTCATATAAAAAATACTTTTCAAAACACCTCGAAGGTCATTAATAGATACCCAAAGGGGCACCAAAGGCCCGCGGGCCACTGTTTGAGTATGGGGGCTCTACAGGGTTAAGTTATTTAAGTTTTTCTATAGTTCTGCTGCTATAGGCTTAGACTGCTGGAGGACAATCTGACCACTTCTCTCTCTGCTACTTTCTTCCTTTGTCCAATCTGCTTTAGTTACCGTTATTTCTACCTTGTTAACCTTTTGTTTTCTCTTAGTGTTCTTCTCTCCATAGTAG
>JAVLVB010000374.1:4599467-4616657 GCA_032876305.1 Orestias chungarensis
CGCTAAATACTGTTAATGAATTCAGTTCATATTCATTTAGAGTTGCAGGAGCAACAATAAAGGAACACATGTGGAACAAGACACTCACCCCCAGCAATGTCTACCACTTACTAACTCTGTTCTAAACATGCTGGTAGAGACACAAGTTCAGATTATTAGGAACAATAATGTCCAACTAAGTCAGAACATTCACAATAAAGATCTAATTAAATATTAGAGAATAATAAGGCCTGAGATTATTGTTAATATGCTGTAAACTCTATTGCTTGTATGAAATTCTACCTCATTTTTATATTTTATGTCTAAAAATAAAAAAATATTTTACACTGTTGAGCTCATTTGTTTCTTTAAACAAAGTTAAATAAATTACAGTGAACGACACAATTCTCTTGTGTTTTCCTCTTTCTTAATGAAAATTAGTTTTTAATAGCTTTAAAAGAAAGCACAGGCTAAATAAAATTAATAAAAAGCAATTCATTGATTAATCGTAAAAATAATCAGCATATTAATCGATTATAAAAATAATCGTTAGCTGCAGCCCTAAACAGAAGGGAACGTAGATGCTGGTCAGAAGGAGCGAGCCGCTCTGTAAGCCGTGGCAAAGAGGAATGGATTAAAGGGAGGGACGGGAATGTGTGCCAACCTGTTAAAGGAACAGTGCAACAAAGCAGGGACGACCCCAAACCTGAAGACAGAGAGAAGTAGGATCCAACTTAGATGCAACATTTGGAGGCTGGAGTCAAACGACTGCATGATGAAACGAAGTCATTCCAGCATCAATCATTAACGACCACTGATATCTGCCTCCCCTCAAACCTCCAAGGAGACCAACTGATCTCTGAACGGTTATCGCTTTAATGCTTTTAGCAACAGGCCTCCACCTAGCCTCTGCGTGACGACTTTAGCCGTTCTTAAAAGCTCAAAGCGTGCGCTGGAACTGGTGTGGAGAGCATCTGTCCTCCGGGCAGGAGGAGCAGCCACCAAAAAAACCAGCCAGCGACTCCCAACTCCGAGTCCGTTTCCCTTCCACCTAAACTCAACCTGACAGAGGTTGACTGATCTTCAGCCACACACTGGCTGACCCCCATCAAAGCAGCACCTCTGCTCAGCGTCGATTCACTTCAAACACCAATTAAGGTTTAGTTTTTAATATTTTCACTCTCAGGATGTTAAGATTACATTTTTGTCCTGAGGTGCCACATATATAGATTTACTTTCTTAAAAGTTGTGTCAATCATCCTACCGTGGTAAACGTGTATGTCTCTTTGTTTTATGTTCAAACAAGTAAAGACAGGCTGCATGTTTTTATCGATCACTACATCTCACTGACACGGACTCTCAGGACGCTGATCTTCAATCATACCACAAAAACAGTTTAAAAAAAGACGTGAAGTTTAACACACCTCATCTTTCTTCCTTAAACGTTCCTTCCTTTAAAATCACCAGATTTCATTTAGCAATGTCGCCACGCTTTTTTTTGTTTTAATTGTTTTTCTTCAGTTTTCTGTGATTGCAGCATTATTTTTTCTTTCTTTTATTTGGTTTGTCAGTCCCTTGAGAAAAATCGTAATCCTGCGATCGCAGAAAATCACGCCAAATCAAGGAAAGGGTGCATAATATGCGAGGTGCACATAATTTGAAAAAAGCCGCATGTTCACCAAATATATAGTATCTAAGCGCAGAAATCGCAGAATTATGCAAATTTGCCTGATTTTAAAGATTGTTTTCCTTCAGAAATGTGAAATAATTATTTTCTTACTTTTGACTGACATTAACCCCCCCAGCCAAAAGTGAACGGTCCTGCGCGCCCCTTAGTGACGTCATTACGCGGTGCGCCACCTTAAACACACATTTTGGTCTCAGCAGCAGCGACATGTCAGCGTGTCCGCCATATTGGACGTGGCAGATCTGCCCCGTAAACTTATAAAAGCAAATGGACTGAACTTTACTAGTACAAAGCATTAAAGTTAGCATGCTAACGCTTGCTTAAAGCTTTAGCATGGTAACACTAGTCTAAAGCGTTAAAGTTAGCATGCTAACACTAGTCTAAAGCGTTAAAGTTAGCATGCTACCGCTTGCTTAAAGCTTTAGCATGGTAACGCTAATCTAAAGCGTTAAAGTTAGCATGCTAACGCTTACTTAAAGCTTTAGCATGGTAACACTAGTCTAAAGCGTTAAAGTTAGCATGCTAACACTTGCTTAAAGCTTTAGCATGGTAACGCTAATCTAAAGCGTTAAAGTTAGCATGCTAACGCTTACTTAAAGCTTTAGCATGGTAACGCTAGTCTAAAGCGTTAAAGTTAGCATGCTAAAACTTGCTTAAAGCGTTACTAGAGTTAGCATGCCAACTATGCAAGTTCACCTGATTTATAGGAGCTTTAAGTTAGTAACAACTGGCTTTGTTCTTAGACAGATTCTGGATTTCAGAACTAAGCAATGTTCATATTTAGCTCATAATACGTTATAGATGACCTTAAATGGTCCAAGACTCTAAGTTAGCATAACGGGACTAAATAACTGGCTCAGCATTGCTGCTAAATTATGTCATGTTTGCTGTTTACTAGATGTGGGAGAAGCAGGTTTGTTCTCTACATTTGAAAATAATTCCCACGTTTCTCACACTTTTCCGCATACTTTTGCGCTTTGCGGGATCCCGCAGAGCTCACCGCAGACTCAAGGATTTTTGCCCGCCTTTTTTGTTGTGGAGAGTGTCTTTGTTGTGTGTTTGCACATATCGGCCACCAAGTTCAACGCTTCTGACCCTAAACTACAAACTGTCACCCATGTGCGTTTTGAAATGATCACATTAGAAAAGGTTTAAGGAAACGGCGACATTCATAACAGCATCCTCAAGTCCACAAAAACAGTTTTACATTTGTTTGAGGTGGTTTTGTGCTTTTCCAAACCCCCGCTAATATCTGAAAACAGATAAGTTCTGATGTACCGCACCAATTTCAGTGTTTAACAGCCACCGTAACGTAGCTTGGTTAAATCAATCCAACCAAACAGATGAAAACAAACCTAATATACTTTAATTTTTTTTAGGATGAAAGCAAAGCTACTGATGCCTTATGGAAAGAAAAAGTTGTTAAAGCTGCTCAGAACTCCTAATTTTATATTTCTTGAAAACCTTGTATTTCCCTATTTCCATCAGGTTCAGTTTTCAATACATGTAAATTGTTGAAATATGAATTCTGGTTTATGACAACCTGATTAAAACAGGGTCTGAATAGGTTTAGAAAGCCGGTTTGAAGCCTCCTACAGCTGCTTTAGTTTAAACAGAAACAGATATCCGAGTAAGTTCTGACGTAGCGCACGTTCTCTACCAATCTGTGCGCATTACAGCCATCAGTAATGTCGACATCTGAGGAAACTACGCTTTGTGTAGGTCGGTTTAATTCAATCCAACCAAGTAAATGGGAAACTAACCTAATACACTTAAGTTTTCTTTAGAATGGGAGCAAAGCTGTTTGTGCCGTTTATGTAAAGAAAAAGTTGTAAAACTGCTAAAAACCTTCTATTTCACTATATTTTAATCTTTAATGTCAGATTTTAATGTTTGTATTGTTTCCTGTGAAAGATGCAGCTGCTATGGTTTAAACTGAAGCGCAGCTCTAACCCTTCAAAGAGCATCTGACAGAAAGCAAAAATAATCAACAGTTTAAATATGTTTTAAAACTAACAATTGGTAGAAATGCACAAGTGTAATGGGTTGAGTATAACTACTTTTATCAAAGAACAGCGGCGGTAGAACAAAGGTCACACTCTCGGTAGTACGCAGAGTTACATCACTGCGTGCCTGGCCTTGTTTACGCAGCAGCTGAGTCATACGATCAAGAAAAAAAGGCTTTTGTGAAGCTGCAACTGGTTCCAAACAGAGAAGGTTCAGAGATCAATGTGTGTCCCGATAAATAGCAAGATAGCTGCTCAAAAAAAGAAAACACGTCTGGCAGATGGGTTTGACTTTCGCTGAACGGTCCAGCCACTTTCATATAAAGGCCTACAAAGGACAAAAAAAAGCGTCAAAGGGTTTTGGCCGCAGCGTGCGAGGGAAGACAATAATTACACATCGACCTCCAATGACTTTTCAGGATTCTCTCACTTCCTGTTCTGACTGGAACTTAAAAGTTTCACATCCCAAACAGAAATGCATCAGTTTTTCATGGCTGGTTCTGATTTCAGCGTTTTTCTTCAAGGTTCGATCAGCAGATTCTGAGTAGAGGCAACTCCTAGTTCTCTTTCTAGACAGACCGCGTAGTTATTCTGTCTGCTAATGTTGGTCTTTATTTTGTAAAACGAAGTTTTAGAGTAATAAAAAACAAACAAAAAAACAAAAACCTGAAAAGTCTGTAAAGGAGCAGACAGTTTTTCAAAGCACACTTCTACAAATGTGCAAATAGCAGAGTTATATTTATGCATAGCGCTTCAGCTAACCTTGGAAACGGTTAGCGCACTTAGCTTCTCCTACCTTAATTTTTTAATGTTTGTATTGATGATCTGGAAATCAACTTCCTCTTAATTTTTCCAAGTAACGAATGTTTATGTTAATTCTTTTGTAATTGTAACTGTTTTTACTGCATTTTTCTAATGTTAGCCATGGACCCAGAATACGTCTTTGTTCCTCGTCCCTGATAATCGCTCTGACTCCTCATCTACCAGAAGGCCTTCATCGATCACGATCAGGGGTGGAAATTAACAATAATAATACTCAAATTATCCGTAATGCAGGATTTGTTATTTTTTTAAATTTTTAAGTAGCATGTTTGTGCATAAATCTGATAATTGCGTATACAAACCGTTAAATACAAGCATATAAATCAGCGGATTGCACACGCATAAATCTGGTTAAGACTGCGCGGATCTTTTTGAGACTCGTTTCAAGGAGAGCTCCCAGATTGGTGCGTACATGTTGTGTTCAATGCTGGAGGAAAGCTGGGTCATTTGAGATGTGTTCGGAGGCCACTGTGTTTTTTCTGCTGAACTGGTTTGAATTGTGTCACGACTTGTGCCGAAGTAGCAAAGACGAACTTCTGTGGAAAAGGGAAACCCCACAACCTTTAGTTATAACACATACAGCTTAATGTACTTTTTAAGGTATATACATTTTACACCTGGTCACGATCGAAAGCTTTGAGGAGCGATAAATCTGATGCGATGCAACGACCGAATGTCCAACCAACCAATTCTGGTTATTTGTTGTTTTTTACTTCCCACAGTGGAAAACAAAATGAGAGTTTCCAGCTGGTCATTCGTCCCCCGACTTCAGCCTAACCATACAGAGCCTTTAGTGTTACCTTGAATCAGAGGTAAATGGGCTGCTCTGGAGAACAGACTGCTGCTAACAGGCCAAACAGAGTGAGAAGCAAGAACTTGTTGCTTTTTATTCTGTTTTTTGACACAGATTATTTACCATGAAACTTCAGCTGACAGTGTGGCAAACCAGCACCATATAAGGTCATTTGGTCATTTTGGCATTGTGGTATGAATGGGATATCAACAAATACATAAAAAATAGTTAGATGATAGTTGACAGTTGGATAACAGTTACGTGATTGTTTTATTTTAGATGATTTAGCCACTCCAGTAGCAGACGTTAGTTGGGTTCTGATTCTGGTTCAGTCGTTGTCAATCCGTCCATCTGTTTCTCTTATTTTGATAATCTAAACTTGTAACTTGTCTGGTTTTCTCCTCCTTAAAGTCTCTTCTCATCCATGATTAATTGTCCATAACGACTGGCAGCAGAAGAACAGCCCGGCTGTGTTGCTTCAGCGTAAATCAGAGGAATAAAAGAGCAACCCGCCGTGTTGGTGCTGCTGACGTGGGAGCAGGCCTAACTGGAATGTGTGTGCATTCCAGTCCGAGGGAACGCACCTCGATGGAGACGGACCCGGAGCTACAGCTCACCTGCAGCCCTACATGGAAATAATCCGCTTTCTCTTCCATGGATTGAAATCCATAAACTATTTTCTTCAGATGTTTTTGTAAACAATGCAACCCTTTTCTCCACCATGATAACTTCTAAACAAACTCCCGGAGAGGCGCGCGACTCAGACGCATAGAGATCTAAATCATCTTTTGTTTATTGTTATTAATGTTTTCCACCAAAACCCTAAAAGTGCAGAGCGGCGGCATCAATAAAACCCGACACTGTTGTGGAAGGTTCACCGTTAATTAAGCTTGGAGACCAGGTCAGATAAACTCACTGGACTGACTGACCGACGACCCGACGTCAGTGCATCTGTAAACACAACAAGCTGGAAGAAAACCACAGGGAGGGAAACAAACACACTGTTAATCGTCGTTAATAGAAACCAACTGATAAAAGTTTTACAAGACACGAGTGTCCAAGACAAACTGAACAATAATATTAGCATGAATGGATTAGGTTAATATTGTGACTCTTAAAGAAGGAAGAATCTCATCTCGTCTGCCGTTTTATCAGAAAACGTTTTCATTATATTAAAGTGCGCAGACTTTATCTCTGCCTGTAAAATCAGTCCAATAAAACTTGAACATGTGACAGGATTACAGGAGGCCTTGATATCTTCATTTTGTTGACTGGAACACATAAATCTGGTAACATTCAGCAGGCACGTTCAGCAGATTCAGAAAGTATCTCGTTTTCTCTTTATAGCACCCAACGCTACGTTAGCATTAGCCGTTCACCTCCAGTTATCTTTTGTTTTGACACTTTTTCTGTGAATTAAAACTGAGCCAGGAGGCATTTTACGCTCCTCCTCGGCTCTCAGCAGTCAGAACATGAATACTTTCTATTCAGAGCTCCCAGTCTGCCTCTTAATCTGAACCCAGAGAACGTCGGGACTGTGAAAGTTGAGGAAGTAGTTAAGAGTGGGGAAACAGACAGAGGCTGAAACTACAAGAAGCGCAGCAGCAACAGCTGAGCAGACTTTCCGCTGTCGTCCTCTACATAATTTAAAAGGTGGAAACCTGAACGCCTGGTAATGAATATAAAAGCCTGCATGGGGAAAAAACACGAGTAACTAATATAACAAAGACGGCAGAACAGACGAACGAAGGCCTGGTCGTAACTGCAGCACATTCTGTAAACAGTGGAAACACAGCAGAGGCGCAGCTGCTACTAATTTATTAAAGTCATGAACTTAATGTGAATAAAAGCTCGCATCTCCCAGATCTTCTGTCCTGAGTGTTATAGATGCAGCCTTGCTCCAACGGCTACGTCAAATAATTTGCAGCCGTCAAAACCCGATAACAAGACGTTCATTTGATTGAGGTGCGTTGAAGCTGGGCTGCATTTGAAAACCAGCAGGAACGAAGATCTGGAGGACGAGAGTTGGACACCCATGATGTAAACTTTAATGCAATATTCGTTTTACAGCAGACTCGGCTGTGTTTTCTCAGGTGCCGTGCCAAAAAACAGTCGGACAAACCAGTCGTCCATCGATGAGGAGGCGTGTTATTATGATGAGTTCAGGTTTCAGTTTAAATTGGGACTAGATTAGGATCCGCGTAACCAACATTAGTCATACACTAAACGGCTTTAACCCAAATTATGAAAGTAACGCTAAGCCTGCGATTATTCGAGACGGCCGCAATATTTTTGTAGCTGCCGACCGCAGAAAACGACAGTCGAGACCGACTGTAGCCGTCACAGCCGGACAATAGATGGCGCTGTGATCTTATCATTTTATTATTTTATTTTAAATGGTAACCACCTCATTCTGAAAAAACAAGCACAAAAATGGCAGCTGTGGTCGGTTTGTTTGCAGCCTCGTTCCACAGAATAACATTTTCAAGAAGTCTGATTTTTAGAAGCATTTCGATCTTTTTTTGTTTAGAAATTGGAACTGATGGAAAACATTTTCAAAAGCTTCATAGTTTTCTTTCAATCACCCGTTCTGGGAGGATTCAAAATCCAACTTATAACAAAGTCCTCTAAATCTCATATGTAGTGTATAAATGTAAGATGAGACACTAGGAGGAAGGGAGAAACACATAGAAATAGCCAATATTTCCAAAAAATAAATTACTTACAAACCAAATATCCTAAATAATGGACCAGTATTTATTTTTGCTCAGTAGCTTTTAGCTTTTATGCACGTAATGTCAACCATAGTTTATTATAAACTACGTAAACAAAGTAGAATGCTGTCCCTCCAAACTCAAACATTTTTATTTTTCTCCTCACAATTAAAACTAAAACACCTAAAGAATTTGAAAGTGAAAGTCAATGTTACTTTTTTCTACAATATTCTACATCACTTTAATTTGACATTAATGCTACAGTTATGGATCCATTTCCACCTGCTTTAGTGACATGTTAGAGATCTGTTGGTCTACCCAACAGTTTTAAAGTTCTCTCAAACATCCTGGATGTAAAGGAATCTAAAACATTAAAACTTATCCGTTTCTCTTAAGTCAAAACCTAAAGCTGTGCAGGAATCTACAACTGAGAGACTATCATAGGACAGAAATCAGGTGGGATCCCTCTGTGGAAGTGAATGGTGAGATTGGAGTTGTGCTAAATTCATTCAGCGGAACAAAAATTAAAATCCTCTCTACACTATATCAAAAACTGATGATGAATAAACATTCAACTATAAAATAAAAGTGGGAGTCAGAGCTTAACTTGACAATTTCAGATGAAGATTGGTTAGATATGTGGAAAACACACCAGACATCCACCAATTCACGGGTATGGAGAGATACGATTTTTCCTCACGTCTAAAATCAAGAATAAATATAAGGACACAAACACGGGATGTTCTCACATATTTTGGAACCATCCTAAAATTGTTTTATTTTGGAAAAAAGTGCATGAAACTGAAGAATATTTTGGGATACGATATTTCTTTGAGTAGCATGGTACTATATCTTTGCAATGTTAACAATATCAAAGTAAGGGTAAAAGACAGATATCTGATTAAGATTATGTTAATAGCTAGTAAGAAAGCTACCATGAGGAAATGGGGAAATGCTGACCCCCCCCCCCCCCAGCCAGGATCAATGGACTTAAATTACATAATGGAAAAACTGACACATCGTTTAAGACGTCAGCAATCACAAATGGAAGTGGATGAAATGGACAACATTCAAGACAAAAGCGACAAAAAAATAGAGACAGAACTGGAAAAACTACATGTGACAAAGGTCATATAGAAGAATAGCTCCCAAGCGAAAGTTTTATTTTTATGTTATGTTGAATGAGAAATGTTCATGTGAACTGTGTATGAAAACAAATGTGAAAAATACCAATAAACAGTTGAATGAAAAAAAAAAAACCTAAAGCTGTGATGTTTCACCAACCAAGCAGGTGAGTGAGTGAGCTGACTTCCTGTGGGGTTTACTGTAAATATCCCGTTATTGCCATGTGAGTGTGTCCAACAACCATCACGCGCCCCACCCACCTGTGGTAAGGCAGTGTTGAGCTGCCGCTGCAGCGAGTCCCTCTCATGGCTCACTTCGTGCAGCTTGCTTTGGGTCAGGCCCAGGTTCTCCTGCGTCTCCCTCAGGGTGTCCAGGAGGCGATCCCTCTCCTCCAGCATCGACACCATCAGTGACTCGAAGTGGCCCTCGGAGTCGGACTGCAGCGGGGAGCCGGAGCCCCGGCGGACGCCCCCGCCGCCCGGGCCCTCAGTCTCGCTGATGGTCGGCATCACCTCGCACATCATCTTTAAACCAGGCGCTGGCGATTCATGAACATAGGAAAGAACGGAGGGAGAGGATGAGACGCAGCGTTTACTCGCCGATGAGATGGTTTTTATAGCTAAAACAACAAGATCTCCTAGTTTGGAGGAGTTTTTCCTTCCCACTGTCGCAACATGCTTGCTCACTATGCTGTAAAGTCCAAGAAACATTGAAAGTTACTTTCAAAAATACACCGTCTTGGGTAATTGTTGCTAACTAGGATGAACTGGAACACATTTATGATTGGATTTAGGGCTGGGCACTAAAATGATAATATATATTGATGAAAATAACTTTTCCTCAATTGAAGTGTGAGACTTTAGCAATAGAACCCATTGATTTAATCTGTGTTTTCCTGAATGAAAGAAGCTGCTTTAATGTGCACTGATTTTACACAAGTATTATTGTATTTTTTATTATTTAAAAACAAAGTATTTTAAAAAAAAATCTATTCCAGGAGAGTTGGAGAATTTCCTTTTTGTTCCTAGTTTATTTACCGAGTTTCATTGACTTGTATGTTCCTCCAGTACATTTTTTATGTTGAACAGGAAAAAAATTCATATTTGAAACAAACAATTTTGATTTCACGTCTACTTAATGAGCTACGGAACATTTAAACCTGACAAATAAAGTGAATGATGCACTGAAATTGAAATATTGAAATATTTCCCTTCTTGCATCTCCATCTGCCAGTTCTGCTGCTTTCATTTTTTTATTCAGAGACGTTTCCATATATTTCGTAGCATCGCTTTAAAAAAGTTAGATGGAAACAGCAATATTAGAAATAACTTCCTAAATAACTTCCTAAATACAAACAAATTAAGATTTCGACTTTCCCCGAACTTCTTCTACTACTTCCTGTTTATTGCAGCTATGCGTAACGTCAACGTTCATCAAAATTAGACCAGGTTTGTTAGAAATCAGCAGATGGAACCACGGATACTTTTCTTTTTCTTCTGGAAACATTTTAAAAGTCCAGTGATCGGTACACACTGAAATATAATTATGGGATATCTGTATCGACTCAAATCTTCCAATTATGCATCGCTAATTTTAATTCTTAGGGATTTTTCCTAGTAAAATAATTCAAAACTGAAAATATAATTGTGTATTTATATCAAACAAAAAAATCTGGTTGGATATAACAAAGCAATTTTTTCCCTTAATTAAAATCTAAGCTAAAATTTGTTGCCGAGGACGTGAACCATTCACCCATTTTCTGGAAATGTCTGAAAAGATTTACTTTATGAACTGATCTTTGCCACGAAGCTAAATTTTTCAAGACAGGGAAAAACTTTTAGAAAACAATTCCTGACAGTCGCAAAGAAGGGAATAACGAAGAACTGGAGGAAAAGTGCAAACACCATCGAGGAGCCAACAGACTGTGAAAGTTGAGGAAATAGTTAAGAGTGGGGAAACAGACAGAGGCTGACCCTACAAGAGCTGTTTAATGTGTCGGGTGTTCCGTATTAAAACGATGTAAAACCAATAAAGAACAAGTTACACATAAAAAAAATGACGCTATTTTTACAGAGCAGGTTTCTAAAGTCATGAGTAGACAGAAAGCTCTCCAACCTCCGGGTTCTTCATCGTGTCTCTGGTTTTACAGTGGGAGCGCCTGTTTCTCGTCCAGCAGCTCCAGACCAAACACAGACCTGCCGCGCAGATTTTCGACCATTACGGTAAAATTACATTTAATTGTGAAATTTAAACGTGTATCTAGTGTATTATTAGACCTGCAGACCTTTAGCAGTTATTCTCCTCTCTACGTCAGGCTAAGTGTCATTTAATTATTTGAAAAAACTTTGACAGCAAAGATGGGTTGAGGTGAATCTTTGGTGGAACGACTGAAAGCGCAGACGGGACAGAAGTCAAAGGTCAAGTTTTTATTTTTACTGGACACTTTGTCTGAAGTCCTATAAGCAGCCGAGGAATCGCGCATTCAACTTCTAAACGACAGGTGTGTGCACAACCAAGCTAAAGTCAGCCTTAGCAGAGCCGCGGAGCTAGCATGTGATAGGAGCAAACTTGTTACGGTTGAGACCCTGGACTGATGTGAGCGCATAGATCCGTTATAGTTGCGAACAAAAAGACTCCGATTTCATTCCCAGACCAGGGGTACGACGTCGGAGGCAACAATCACAGCATTTGTCCTACTGACCTGTAATTCCACGAGCTCACCTGACCTCGGTTTCAGGACAGTCCGAGCAGGCCGAAAGCCTCCAGCCATCAGGGCCAAGGTTTTATTTCTAAGTCAATTCACTGGAGCGACTTAATTTAATCACCTGATGAAGTCCAGATGAGAGTTTGAAGGTCAAAGTTCAGGGTGTCGGTAAACTTCATGTGAAATCGTAACCTCGCCTATACCAAAGTGGGGGGAGCCAAGACAGCGGACGACTCAATGGGTCACATCTGAGTGCTAATGTAAAGCTAGCAGCAGCTAACCCCGGCTAACATTCTTAGCAGGAAAACGTCTAAAAGTTACGTTACACGTAGACTTTAACTATCTTAGGATACGATTACAGCAGGCAGACGTGACCCAAATCTGATCTTTTCACCCAAAAAAAAATCTATTTGTGCAATACAGTTTTCAAAGCGTCGCCAGTCACGTTAAATCTGGACGTGAACAACGTCCGAAGCAAGCATTGCCGAGTTTGCCTTGGTTTTTTCTCAGCTTCCTTCATCTTGTGACGATATAGTCGGCTCCCGTTGGTTCACAACAGTTTATCCTTTATATGGTGTACAGTGGTTTTTGTTGGGGGTTTTTGGAGCGTGTGCGCTGATAGGTTATTTTCCTTCCCATTAAGACGGTGTAAAGCATCTGAGGTCATGTGACTCCACCCATCCAGTTTGACAAGAAGGAAAACCAAAGAAAAATGGCCAATGGTTTCAAACGAAGAAGCGGCTGAAAAAAGCCGTAGACGTAACGTCAGTCGAACTTAATCCGGTTATATTTTCCCATTGCAGTAATTATTTGCAATTATTCTGTATTGTTGTTTACAAGCATTATTTCAGTTGTTTACAAGAGACATTACCTCTACACAGACATGTTGAGTGTTTATACCTAAAGTTGAACAGTTACAACTTTTCTATTGCATTTAAAATAATGTGTGACATCTGGTAAATAAATCAATGCCAAACAGTTTGCATTTCCAGGGGAGTTAATTATCGTGCTTTCATCGTTATCGAGGTAATTTGAGGTCATATCGCCCAGCTCTAGTCCAAATCCAATCCAATACTGATATTGTACATCGGCCCAATATCAGCCAATAAACGGATATCCCGTTATATCAGCATACAACTAACATGCTTGATCCGCACCACCATTGGAAAACTTGTAATTTATCTTAATCAATTGAAACTTTTTTCTTTACAGAAAGTTAAATATTTATATAACCAAATGATTAATGTCAACTTTTCTCTGATTAATATCTCCATATCAAGCCACACTAGAAAAGGAACGAAAGTCTGTATGATTAATGCAGATATTGTATCGGGAAATACTGAAGACTAAAATATCGGTAACGTATCGGATGTGAAAAGTTGCATGCGACACCAGTAATAAGAATATTATCTTAAGCACCAATTTATATACTGCATCTGTATAAAAGGTTGCATTTAAATACTATTTAAATGTACTTTCGCCCCGTGAACATCAATATAAAGGAAGATGTCAAAGTTTATATTTCTTTAAAATAACGATTACATGGAGGATAAAATAAAAACCTCTACTTGCAAAAACAAGAGCACCATAAAGGTTCATTAAGAATATTACAATTTTAATTACTTATAACCTAAAAGGAAAGAAAAAGGAGTTCAGCCTGTTTTTACAACCGGATGAGTTTAGTTTATGTTCCAGTCATGTTTCTGAAGATTAGAGATAAGATAGCGACTGAGTTCAAAAACAAAGAGAAGATTCAATCAAAGCGAGCGATCAGGACTGAGAAGAAACTGGGCTAAAGTGCTTCTGGGAAACCTTAAATCAAAGCAAATACTCATGTCAACATTCACACACGGTGTTGACTGGAGAACTGAGGCCTGCAGTTTATTTAAAAGACGCTGCTTTAGCAACAGTCGGGCGGAGAAGGAAAGTCAGGGGGAACTTTGAGCCCATCTCTGCTTCCAGACACAAACCAGAGAGATCATGTGAGCCGGATTTAACAAACCTGCATGAGTAACAACGCGGCGGCAGGCCGAGCCATCGCCTGCAGCAAAGCCGGATGAAGCAGAGGGATTCTCATTTAAAACAACCCCAAACTCCTCTCTGGAACTGTTCGCCATTGCCACAAACTAATTAACCAAACAAAACCGACCGTGTCAGCCCCTAATTAACTGCAATCAGGAATAAAATGCCATTTCTGGTGGACTGAGCCAAACTCAACCTAATTTACTGGAAGCAAAAAACCGTGAAGCAACGCTTCGTATTGAGGTCAAGCCACTCAGGACCAGGCGGCGGGTGGGTGGGGGCGCGGGGAGTGTGAATGGGAGGCAGCGACAGATGGTGAGCAACTCGGTAAAGACATGCTAGTCGTCGAAAACTAGAGGTAAAAAATATAATCCAGACCACAAAACAAGCTGGTTTTTAAAAATTGTTCAGTCTGAACAAGAACGGAAACCAAGGAAAATGGCCAATGGCTAAAAGGAAGAAGCCGTAGACGTAACGTAGGTGGAACTCAACCCTGTAGTACTTGTTCCTGCTTTAAACGCCTTCTGAAAGTTGCCAAAAAAAGACGCACTATGCCTTTGCGAAAACATTTTCCGCAATTAGTTCTTCACAAGATGTAAAACACCAAGAAAGAAAAGGTCGACACCAAGCTTAGATACATCAAGCATTTTGTAGCCACATCCCTGTATGAGCTTGACTGTTCATTACATAGACGACAAGTGGCAACGACACCCGAGAGCTCGAGATGGCATATTTCCCAGATGATAAAGTGTTAATACTAATTTTAATACTTCCTTTTTTCACAAGGGCCATTGCACTATTTATAATATTTATAATATTACTAAAACATTGACTTCTTTCCCACAGCAGTAATTATTTTCAATTATTTTTGCGTTAAAGTTTTTTAGTTTTATGTATCACTTTGTTTACCTCCTTTGAATGTGGCAAAATTGATGTTGGTTTAAGAGACTTTACCTCTATAGAGATGCTGTTGAGTGTGTATACTTGAAGATGAACAGTGACATTCGTATTTCATTGAACGTAATGTGTGACATAAATAAACTTTTACCGTTATCGAGGTAAAAGTGCCAAATTTATCGTGACGGTGATTTGTGGTCATGTTGCCCGTCTCTATTCTGACGGACAAAATTGTTTCATGGTTGACAGTAGAAACAATTTTACATCAGCAAAGCTGAAACAGGATAAACATTTATTCAACACACTAAAGCTTTAAAACATTCATATGAATAAAAAAAGGCAGGAATAAATCAACTTAAACCTTAAATAACTCTCCATAAAAAGTATATCCGACCTAAATTATACAAGTTAGGAACCAAAGTAAACGTTAAAAGAAAAAACATTCAAATGTATTTACTGTTATGTGATATTATATTAAAAACTAAAAGAATAAAGAATAAACTTACTATAATATCCCAAAAGATTTTGCTCTCAAAAAAACTATATCCTGTCAAAATTATACAAATTTAAAATATGAACATGCTGCATAACAAAACCTGAAAATATAAATAAAATTAACAAATCAAATCTTTCAGTTTTATTTGGTCTGATGTCGTTTTATCAAAGATATTCGTCTAAGTTTGTTATCACTGAGTCGAGCTGCTCACACAGATACGAGCTGCACAAAGTTTGAGCCATGAGCTAAACCAAGGAGGCGCGATTTGCATGGCAGCTGAAGCAGTGCATTGTGGGATTTGTAGTGTTTTATGTTACCTGCGCTCCATATTGCCGGTCCATTAATAAAAGTAATACATAAAATGATCTCACGGGCCGATAACAACTCGTACAAATGCACAAACTTTCTCATATTGTCTGGTCATTGATCCTCTGAACTATCCAAGCCTCAGGTCACAATGAAAAAACGGCTTGTGAGCAAAGATTTAGCGGCAACTTCCCAAGAAACAGCTAACCATCTACCTTGGCATTAATATTTTAAGCTGCAAAAACAATATCAGGTGTGATTTATACCTGAAAATTGATTATTGCTCTCCAAACAGTCCTTGGCTGATACAAAGTTTAGGAGCCGATATTGGCGAGTAAAAAAACAAGGAGAACAAAATGACGAGTTTTTCGACTACGAGACCTGATTTCAGGATTTCGATCGACCCAACAAAAGTTAAAAGTGTTGCTGTTTCTTTGTTTTTTATGTGCTTTGATAGAGGTAGTGGGTTTGAGAATTAAGTTATTACAAATGTATCCCCATATTTATGCAACTAAGATTTATACATTATGTCTATTTAAAAAGTTAAGATTTCGTCTGCTGCAACATTATGGAGTAGAGAACATAATTAACAATAGTATCATGGAGAGTGTTATCCTGTTTATTGTTACTTCGTCTCATTTTAATAATTGAGATCTATCATCACAACAGTAAATTAGTTCTATTATATTATTGATTTTTAATGATTTTTTAAATAATAGTTTTTGTTAATGGTTACTTGTATCGTCATCACAACAGAACCACAAGATATTGTGTTACGATTTTAAATCCACGTCCATCCATATGCGCTACAACTATTCATATATTTCTATTATTACAACACTGGAGCGTTTTCAGCAGTTTGTTAATGAACGATTTAATCTATTACACTTGAAACGTGTTGTACAAATTAGACAGAGCTGCCATGTTGTTTACGTAGAGGACAGCCTCACAGTTTTACTTTTTAACTCTAGATCAGGCATCCGCAACATGACGATCCTGAGAACCATGTTTGAAACAAGTCAATAAATAAAACTTGTTTGAACCGGCAAATATTCCAACAACAAAAAAACTCTATATAAAATGTGCTACTAAAAGTTTATCGTTGGTTTCAAAGAACCCCGTTATTCTACGTACGAAAGATAAATCGGAATCGACTTCGGCTGATGTCGATAGAGTAGATATGACAGGATAGATATTTATTTCACTGAATATCAGCATCGGCCAAAATCCTACATTTTATTTCTGTTTTTAGGTTTTACAAATACAGAAACTTTAACCATTCATTTTCTTCTTTGGTAAATAAAAATGTATAGAAAAGAAGCACAGTTTCTAATTAATTAATAATTTTAAAAGTCAGGATTGCTGTCTTTTTGGTCTAAACATAAGGATTTAAGTAAAGAAAACAAACATTTTCCCACTTTAATTTTCCTTCCTGCAGATTGTTCACCTGAATATGAAGCTACATGGTCAAAGTAAGTGTTGATTGATGCAACAGACATTCTGACAAAGTAACAGGAGCGTCTCTACTTCTATAACTGCTAAATGACTAAAGTACTTCTACATGATTTGATCCTATTATGCATTCCTGGAGGAAACACATGAAACTGACAGTTGGAACAATTTCCATTGAGAAAATCCT
>JAVLVB010000374.1:4616757-4662491 GCA_032876305.1 Orestias chungarensis
AGAAAATGGGAAGAATGGAGTGAAAACAGGAGCTCCCAAAACCAGAGACACTCAGCTCACCTTTGCAGATTGACGTTAATCCAAACTCTCTTTGTAATCCACGTTTTAGGAGATGATAAAACTAAATCCAACTCTTAGTAGGGCTCTTCCAAAAAGTACAGACTGTTCGGGAATCTCAATTCCGTCCAGGATCTGGGAGTAAGGCTGTGGAAGAGTCCTTTCCTGGGAGAGGCTGTAAAAATGTCCCCGAGGCCTCGGAGAGCCAGGGGACGATATTCCAACTTTGGCCGGCTAGCTCCGTGCTAGCGCGCTAGCTTTCCTCCTGAGCTGGAGAGTCGACTGATTGAATTCCTGGTTTGGGAAGTAAAGTGTCGAAACAAACAAGACTCTCTAAAACATGAAGTTATCCTAAACGAAAATAGCATTTCGCATCTGACAGAGAGACCAAGACCCGGTCAGGTGACGTGGAAACTGTTGCTTAGCGGCTAGCTAATGTGAAGCAGGAATCTTTGGCTCGAGTCGGTTTAGGTCGGCAGCTGCTAGCCTGCTAGCATGCTAACGCTCACTAGTTTTTATTTACAGAACAAAACCAAAAACTCCATTTTGTTTGAACCTAAACGAGAAGATACAGTACATGCTTATAGAAATCTACGTCAAAGTGTTTATAAAAACAGCTAAAAATCCCGAAGCAGGACTGAACAGCGGCCGAGGCTAACGTTAGCTTCCCAGCGATGCTACGCTTCCACTCGGGAACTTCGAGGCGGCCCGTTAGCGACGGTTCTCCGCTTTTCTTCAGCCCAAACTTTTATCGCCTCCTCCACAGGTTTCTACGAGCAACCAAAAACAAGAACGCGTAAATAAAACATTACAAAACAACGGTGCGGTCCTGGTTCCGCCGTCGACGCGCCGCCTGGCAGTTTCGCCGGTCCGGGGGGAACCGATGGAGGTCTGCGGGAGGAGAGCGCTGCTTCCCCGCGGTGGGCTGCCTGTGAGCGGGGGAGGAGCTCTGATGGAGACGCGGAGACAAGCCTGGTTCTATTTGGGGAATTATATTAAAAATGTCGCTGGAATTACTCAAACTTGGACTTTGTGTGCTGGTGGTTATTCAGATCAAACAATAACACAGGTTTGCTTAATTTCTGTATTTCTTATTATGTTTTAGTTGGGGGTAAAAATAGATTTTTATTTAGACTCATTTAAGGTCTGCAAAGTTACAATGAGACATAATTATTCTAAAGGCTGATATGAAACCTTATCAAATCTTTTTTCTATTTGTCTTAAGGCTAAAAAGTATCTCATAAGCACAATAATGGTAAGATTAATCATTACAGATGTGTTTTATTAGTCCCATTATTCATATCTGAAAGTTTTTTTATATGTTAATAAGTACAACAATGACAAATATTGGAGTACCTTTTCTTATCAAAATACCTGTTAAGCTGTTTACATTTGAGTTTGATATGTATTTATGTTTATTTTTATGTTTTTATTGATATTGCATAAATATACAGATTACTTTATTGGTTCGGGTGGATTTCCACCTATGATCAGAGATAAGGGGACATTCAGTCTACTTAATCTTAAGGTATTTGATTACATGAAGAATTAAACTTTAAGTCTTGAATATTAAACTGAAAGCTTTGAATATAAATCTGAAATAGTTTTTCTTCATATGATAAAACCAACCTGATTACTTATAACTAAGTTACATCCAAAACAGTCCTATTTTTGGTCTAACTTTATGTTTCATTCCGACCTAAGTGTGTGTGTGTGTGTGTGTGTGTGTGTGTGTGTGTGTGTGTGTGTGTGTGTGTGTGTGTGTGTGTGTGTGTGTGTGTGTGTGTGTGTGTGTGTTCCTGTTTAATTACTCTATAAGACTTCTAATAAATTCACCAACCTTGTGAAGACTGAGGGACCTCATGTGTGATCTACTACTCTATAACCTTAGATACAGCTTTGGCGCCATCTTGTTGCCATGATGACATTCTGCCTCATGTCTGATTCTAAAGATCATCTTGATCCAGTCTTATCACTTCTCTAAAATAGAAAGTAGGTTAGGGTCAGTTTCCTCTGTTTCTTTTTTTGTGTTTTCTGTCTTCTCCATCCTACAGTGGGTCGCAGCAGATGGATTTTGGTTCTGCTGGATGTTTCTTCCTGTTAAACTGAGTTGTTCCTCTCCACCCTCACTTCATGCTGGTCCTTGAGTGTTAATCATTTGGCTGAGGGGGTTCAGGCCTAACAGCAACAGGCACACCTTGTGCACCTTGCTGTTGTGGGGCTCCTTCCTTTCCCATATGCCAGTCAGTGACTTCAGTGTATCTGCTGAGTTTCCTAAGATTAACAACTTTTGAATGTAGTTTGAGTGATAATCTTTCTGCAATTGAAATTTAAGATCAGGTGGGATAAATGGATCATTAGCTTTAAATTATTACTTTTAAGTGCTTTGAGATAACACGTTGTGAACTGTAGGTATAGAAATAATCTGAATAGAATTTAGGTAACGTGTGGTATAAATACTGTTTTTGCGAAATATGTTTATGTCTTTATAAAAATAGTGCTGCATCAATTTCTGAATGTATTATTTTCTATATATTTTTTAGTTTTGTTCTGAAAATCTTTTATGGTGCTCCTTTAATAATGAGGGCATTTTTATTTTATGTTCAGTTATTACGTTTTATGAACTGTTCTGTCCATACCCTATAATTAACATGTTATTGTTTTTTGTATTTCTGAGCAGTTCTGTCAAAATGAGATTTTTTGTATAAATAAATGGGGAATGACAATTTTTAACCAAAGATTATTGGTTTGAACTGAGTTTTAATGGTGTCTCACTAGCTAATTTAAGTGGCCAACTTCTTAAAATGAATTCGTTTTAATGCACCATACACAACATTTTTATGTTAGTGCAATATGTGAGTTCATTGAATAAAGAAAGAAAATACACAGAGACTAAACTTAAGTAGTTCTGAAAACATACGGAACGTGATGTATTGTGAGGGAACTAAAAAAGATTCCCTTCTCACCGTCCGGGGGTGGTCACTCACCATCAAACCCGGGTCCTCTACCGGAGGCCTGGGAGCTAGAGGGTTCTATACCGTATCTTGGCTGTGCCCCGAACTGCACATTTCTGGACTGAGATGTCTGTTGTTTTTCCTGGGATCTGTTTTAGACACTGATCCAGCTTGGGGGTGACTGCCCCAAGGGTACCACTGTGGTCTTCACAGGTACCTCTGTGGTCTTTTATTTTAGTCTAGTTCCTCTTTTAGGCCCTGGTATTTCTCTAGATTCTTGTCATCCTTTTTCCTGATGTTGCAACTGCTTGGTATTGCTACATCCACCAAAATGGCTGTCCTCTTCTGTTTATCCACCAACACAATGTCCGACTGGTTTTGCCACAACCATTTTTTCTGTTTGGATCCCGAAGTCCCACAGGATCTTAGCTCTTTAGGTGTATGTCCCAGTTTGATCTTGGGACTTCCAGTCCATATTATGCACAGATGTTTCTGTACACTAGGCCTAACACTTTTTTATGCTGTTCCATGTGTGTTTACCCTGCCAGCATCTTGCACCCTGCTGTTATGTACTGGACTGTCCCAGGGGCCTCCTTGGGTTTTGTCTGGTGTGATAGATTTCGACCTCTATTGATCTGGTGTTTAGAGCCTGTTCCTGTGTGGCAGGTACTAGTGCCTTTGTGCTGTCCTTGAGTCCAGCTCTTTCCATCTTCCTCTTGCCATTGGTAGGATTTCCTGATGTTAGCCACTTCAGTTATTTTTCCGTGATACATCCCATGTAGGGGCTTATCCTCCCATGGTGGTATCTCCAGTGCCTCCTCCTTTGTTCCCGATTGTCTGAGACATTCACTGAGCACATTGTCTGTTGGGGCTTTGTCCTTGATATATTTATGGATCTTGGATGTTTCATTAGTCTCAGTAGGCCTCATCCTCCTTCCTTGCGGCTCGTGTACAGTCTCAGGGTGCTGGATTTGGGTTGAAACCCTCCATGCATGGTTAATAGATTCCGAGTCTTAACATCCGTGGTCTGTATCACCTCCTTTGGCCAGCTTATTATTCCCACGGAGTATCCGATTACTGGTAAGTCATAGCTGTTTATCGTCCAGATCTTGTTCTTGCCATTGAGCTGGCTTCTCCTGCCTTACTCATTGTAGGTATTTGGCTATGGCTCCTTTCCGTGTGGCCTCATCGAGGTAACCATTTGAAAGTGGTATCCCCAGGTACTTGTAACTGTCCTCAATGTCTGCTATTGTTCCTTGTGGGAGGGAGACCACTTCGGTGTGGATGGGGTTCCCTCTCTTTGTTATCATCCCACCACACTTATATAGTCCAAATGACATCCCAATGTCAGAGCAGCAGATCCTGGTGGTGTGGATCAGTGAGTCAATGTCTGTCTCATTCTTGGCATTCAGCTTGATGTCATCCATGCAGAGGAGGTGACTGAGTGGTATTCATAGCCAGTCTTGTTAATAATTTGGCTGAGGGGGTTCAGGCCTAAACAGAACAGCAACAGGCACACCTTGGTGCTCCTTGCTGTTGTGGGGCTCCTTCCTTTCCCATATACCTCTCCAGTATTGTTCAGTTCCTAGCATTGGTGGTTGTGCTCTGCTGTTATTATCCTGCCACTGAGAGTATACCTTGGCTGGTTGGGTGGATTAGAGCCGGTTAATCCTCCTACCTTCATTTTTCTGTTTGGCAGTCACAAGTGGTCTTTACATTCCACCTCTATGGAGCTCTGGAGCTCACCTCCCTACTTGTAACGTCTTTGATATTTTATTTGCTCTTATAGCCAAGCATCTCAATGATCACTGATGTCGAGGTATATATCACCTCGTTAGTTTCAGTGATGGTGTTGGTACGGATCATTCTTAGTTTTTCTGGTGGTATTTCACTCAGTTGTTGACAATTCTATCTCTCAGGTCAGTTGCTGCCTCGTTCGCTAATTGGGGCTGCATACCCAATCTCTGCGAAGGGATTTTACTCCCTTCAGACCTTCTGTACTGGCTCTCCCCTGTTGCAGCACTTGTCTTGTCATCTTGTCATCAATCTCAAGTTGTGAAATCTATTTTGTTTTTATAATCTTAAAGTTTCCTTTGAATTTAAATACAATTTTCAACGTCCACCACAGAAACATATAATTATATTAAACTGTATGATGTGATTAGATTAGATTATACTTTATTTATCCCAGAGGAAAATCAGAGAGGGAAATTGAAAAATCAAAGCAGATTTAAAATGCTAAACACAACACTACACATAGTGATTAGTAGAAAAAAAATGTAATTTTCAGCTTGTAAAGGAGACACACATACATCAAAAATAATGAAGTAAGTATTTTTACTGAGATTGTTATAGACACAAAGTCCACTTGTAGATATATATGTATGCATTAATATTTTCACTTTTATGTTTCAACATTTAAGACAAATTCATTAAAAGTTGGAAAGAGTTTGATTATACTGGTGCATTCTAAGTACCTCAGAAGTCGGCGCTGGGAATTATGTCTCACAGTTAAAGCTGAAGAAGCTGTGATTCCAATATGGCGGCGTCCAGGACAGGCGTTGTTTTACTTATTGAAAAGCTGACGTCTACTAAACAGATAAAAAGCTGGTCCATATGAAGTTTTACAGATGAGGAAAAAAGAAACAGAAGCTATCTGTTGCTCGTGTAGCCTTCGGTTCTTCTACCACAGCTTACCGTGGTTTGTTAAAGGAGCGGCATATTGGACCCCAAAGTTGGCATTAGAAAGATTCTCAGATATTCAAAGTGTGTTTGTGTTTTTCAGTCTGGGATTTAAGACTCTCTAAGTTCCGACAACAAAAGCAATGCACCATATCTAAACAGAAGCAATACATTTTTTTAGGATACTTTGTTTCTATTGTAAAGTGATTTAAAATATGAGAAACGAAAACAATCTTTATCAGTAACTGTAAGAGTCATTGTTACATAAAAACTAGTTCAGAAACATAGAGAATCCCATATTAAAAGGATCCAAGCAGCCTGGCAAGCGCTGCAGTTTCAGGTTTTATACACAGGCAGATGTTGGTATTTGACGCTGGAGGTTTTGGTTTTGTAGACGATCACGCCACAGACCATCCCAACAGCAACAAGGAGACGTCCAGCAACAAACACCAGGTTCAAGTTAAAGGCTGCAGACAAGAGAAGAAAACAGTGCTGATGGAATCCTGCTCACATTTAATCAAAGACTTCTTCACACAGTTCCCTTACCTGAGCCTCCTATGGGGTCTGCTTCACGCCTCAGACGCAAAGGACCCTGGGAAACAAAGTGTTTTCCGCTCTGGACCACAACCTCTCTCTTACTGTGAAATTTGGGCAAAGTGGAGTTGATCCATCCGTGTGAGCACCTGGTGTTGGGGTTCCCTGCTTCACACATCATCACTGTATCTAATTTTATGAGTGAGTGGTTGTGACAGTAAGTGTGTTTGGCTAAAGTTTTTCCTATCGGAAGAAAATTAATACATTAGTACGTCTTATATCATTTTTATATTTAAAGAATTATGTTTGTATTCATCTTCAGTGTAAGAAATCATGAACACATTTAAGTAAATGTTTCATAAACTTCTTATTTACTTTAATTTTTCACTCATCCCTCTGTATACAGGTGAATAAATGCATGTGGAGATAAAGCCTTCGCTTCCTCACCTGGTCGTGGAGGCCAATAAATTTGAAGGCCTCCATGCTGAACTGGAACTGTCTTTCGTTGGAGGCGGAATATGTTTGGACAGTCGGGTCAACCACATACCTGCACAGAAAGAAACAAAGAAGTCACAATCCTAATGGAACAAAGGGGGCAATTTTTGACTCTGTTATTTTTCTGCAAACATAACTATGCATTGAAGGTTGTAGATGGGGGCCACCAGGGGCCAGTGCCCCTCTATTTCTGGTCCTATGTGCTGGTATAGAAAACGTAAATAACTGGTCTCTAATACAATTCCATTTTAACCCTCACAGTGCAACTTTATAGATGAATAAAAATTTGTTGTTTCACTTTTAGCTTTGGCCATATTGTAATAGGATTACAGTAGGAAATATTTTTATAGTCTCATTCTTTCATTCTGTGTCTTAATAGAAACATATAGGTCCCCATGGTAATTTGGTGTGGAAGCGCCACTGTCAACGTGTAATTATAAGCAGATTTCTTAATAGAGATACAGAATTGACATGCCTGCTTTCACCAGCTGAGAACCCCTGAGTCACCCGTTCTCAATGATGGAGTAGGTTGGATGATAGTTGGGATTGTCATAAGGTACCGCTCTGCAGGACTCCACAAAAATCTCTGTGTTGGTAACAGTGGAGCTGGCGTCCACCTGCATGTAAATCCTGTCTCCTAAGTCAAAGTCCAGTGGGTATGAGTTTGGGTTGAACATAGTTTTGAACTGGTCGTCTTGGTAGAACTCGAACTGGTAGGTGAACATGCAGAGGCCTTTCTCCCACACAGTGAAATTCTTTCTGTGCGCTGAGAATCTCAGGGTCACATTTCCTCGTTTTGGGTACTGACAGTAAAACCGGGCCTCCACCAGATGCTTCCTGGTGATCAGCGCGTTTGGGTCGTCTTCCACGGTGGTGATCTCATTCTTGAAAAGAAGGTAATCATCGTCCTCCTGCAGAGAGAAAGGTCTGAGTTAAAACAGTAGGTCTCAAGTGACCTATTAAAACAACCCGTTCTCACCTCGATCTGAGTACCACAGCCATTGAGGGGAATGATGGTGACGATGTGAGTGCTGTTGGAGTGCCGGTCAAGGCTGCAGATGGTGTTGCTGGGGTCACTGAGGCGAAGATGATCCTCTGTGAGTCCTAAACCTCCACCTTCATCGTGGTTTCAGTGCAGGTCACTATGGCTTCAACTGAAATGAGAAAAATAATAACTTATTTTCCTAAGTACTCACATTTCTTTGAGGTTTAGCATTACCTAAAGTTAAATTTAGGACCTGCAATTCTGAAACCACATATGACTTCAGAGTTGCAGCTACTTCTGCCTCAAGCTTAGACTCACTTTGCTCCTTCCTGATTTCCACCATAACACACACTTCATCTCAGACTGATAGACGGAGGACCTCAAAAAGCATTTTAAAACATCAGTTTATACTGGTTAAGGTAAAGAAAAGGAACAACAGGTTTGTCTTGTAGGATCCACGCCTGCAAGGATACACGGTGATATTTGGCGGTCCGCTAACAACAAGACTTTGGACACTGGATGACAAACAAAGCAGAGGTAATCAGAGGTGTAATTATTTATGTTTCTTGTTGTGACCAGCCTTCTTTAAAGTCTGCTAACTTACATCGAATTTTTTGCCAGTGCTCTGACTCGGATCTCCAAGTCTTTGTTGAACTCAGCCGTGATGCGTTCTTTGTCCGCAGGTGTTGGAGTTACAAGTTGGGGTAGGTAAGGTCCTTCCTGCCAAGAAGGAACTGCTGGGTCCATTGGAAAATACAATCAGGAATAAAAAATATATAGTGAAGGGGACTATTAACTTAAGACATATTCTGCCATTTTAGTTCTGCTAATGCTAAAGCACTAAAGCACTAGGTTATCCCTGAGGATAACCTTTAGCACTGCAGAAAAGAAGAGCATCTTTGGGTCAGTGAGTCTCAATAGCAACCATTGGCCTCTATCTACTTGGGCTAAGAAAACAGATTTTCAGTCCTACATTCAAAAATGTGTGGAGTTTGAACAACTCTGCTGGGACTCATTTTGGCAAACATATGAAAAATAGTACTTGACAACTCTAGGGTGCTCTCAAACATTGAATTTTCACAATTCAGTTCTCACAAAGCAGATCTCTTTAATGATAAAAACAGATGCCAGTAACGGTTAAAAGTCCTGTACCTTGAGGAAAAGAAACATGTCATCAGCGTATAAAGAATTCAAGTCTTTTTAGTGGAAGGAGCACGTTGTTAAATTTTTGTAGAAAATCATAAATTGATTTACTATTTAAAACCATAGTTAATTATCATCTCTCAACGGTTTTGCAGGCGGTTCCGTTTTGCCAGTAGGTTCTACCTAGCCTGTTAAAAATCAATCGTTTGTTTGGTGTCTGGACTCTCGACTAATGAGTGAGAAAGGATAGCTTGGTGAAGTCTGTGAACATTTCAAGCAACTGGATCTGATTTTATCCAGTCGCTAACGTTTGTAATGCGCCATTAATAAATCTTTCCGAAAGTTGCATCTCCTCTATCTCCGATGTTTATTTCTCACTATTTGGTCTGAAGGGTTTCAATCACTTCCTGGGCTATTGCTGAAGAAGACCCTGAAGAAGTATGCTATAGACAGACTAAAATTCTAAAACGCTTTTCTATTCGCTGCATGGCCAGGATAAAATTCATGCAGAGAAATTAAGATAAATGAGAGAAATCTAATGAAGTTCTGGGGTGCTACCGTCTCCGGGTAATCTCTGGGCTGCGTCACATCCTTATCCTTATCTTCATGTTTTCGTTTCCTTGTAGGGTTGCGGGCATCTGCTGACACCTATCTCTAGCTAACAATGGACAAGAGGACTGCCAGGTCGCCATCGCAGACCGTAGATACATTTAACAAAGCTTTTTCTAACTGAAAGGGTTAAATAATCTTCTTTACATCACTAACAGGCTTTCTTTTGCTGAACTTAGTTTAAAAATAGCTCTTTGTGTTGTAAGGGTTGCAGACTCATGTTGTAGCAGTTTTAGGGTGTTTCATAACCATAACTAACTTTCCTTTAATTCCCCCCAAAATAAACTGACTGTAAAAACAAGCAGGATTTATTTTTGTTGGTAAACCAAGTATTTACTGGTACAATATAGGATGCCTTGCTAGGGCTTATTAAAATACAGTTTTTTATTTTTGAATCAGGATTTTCAACATGAATCCGAACATCATTTTAAGAAATTGTTACACAAATTTCAAGCATTTAGTTAAATTTAGCCTGGATTTAGACAGGCTAAATTTAAATTTTCTTACCTTACCTAAGTAGGTAAGAAAATGACTAAAATAGGCAAAGTAACCTACAAATAACCAGTATCCCATGTAGTTCCTGTCCAAACATAATAGGAATATTTCCTATGACATTTTTCTTCTATTGAAAAATAAAGAGAAGACCAACGTTTTTCTGACCTTTAGATTAAAAGCGAGTAACCTTTCCTTCAGTTGAACCAAACCAAGTTTCCACAATGCGTGTGAACTGGACAAAATTTTATTGCGGCAC
Source organism: Orestias chungarensis (assembly GCA_032876305.1). Classification (NCBI taxonomy): domain Eukaryota; kingdom Metazoa; phylum Chordata; class Actinopteri; order Cyprinodontiformes; family Cyprinodontidae; genus Orestias; species Orestias chungarensis. Next base: position 4,626,968 of record JAVLVB010000374.1, read on the forward strand.
ACAAAATTGCTTTCTCATCTCAAGTGCATCACAGATGAGTTAATACATCATCTAATAAAAGGGAAGAAGTTTAAGGATTAGAGGTTAAATAATATATTTTTTAAAATAAAACTACAGGGGACTTTCTATTATGTTAATAAACTTTATAGTAATGTTTTACTTCCCATATTTCCCAGATGAAACAGAGATTTTAGAGCAACATTTCTATTGTATCAATAGATTTAACAATATGTCCGCCTGCTACTTTATTAAATACCCCTCTCTAAGCCAGACTTGATCTTTGCCTTCAGAACTAGAATCCATGATTCTAATCTCTTGTTTCACCACAGCCCCCAGACGCTCTGATGGATGGTGATCTGGTTACAGTGGAGGTCACTTGAGCCTGATTAACTTATAAAGTCTTAATGTGTACCAAGAAAATACCCTTCACACCAACATACCACAAGCACCCGCAGCCTAAAGTGTTGTTTCAAGGCAAGATGAATTCAGGCTTTTACCATGTCAAGGTTTAATGTCCTATGTGTTCAGAGATGGTATTCTGCCTACCTCTGACGTCAATAAGGCATTTTCATCCTTAATTTAGCTACTGCTAATCCAACCAGTAGCTAATCAAACTTGTTATATTTATATTTCCTTTCTGTTAAGTAATCTTTCTGAAGTGGAAAAATAAAACATTATCTTTGTTTCCAGGATTTGATGACACAACTGAGCTAAAGTCACTGACTATAATAATAGATCCAGAACAGAGGAAGTAGTGTGCATTAATGATTAAGTCTTTATTAAGCAATTTGAAAAACATTTTTCACACAGAGAAAAAAATAAAATGTAAAAATGAGTTCTTGTTTTTCACAAAAATTAACAGTTGAGTGAGTGAAATTAGGTCAAAATTAGCAGATTAGCACAGAAACAAAAATCTCACCTTGCTACATTCTTCTTAAAATTTTATTTAGAACAGGAAAAAAGTGAATAGTGAGGACACAGCAGTAAATCAGCAGCTGCAGTACCAAGTAAAGACAATTCCTCTGGTTTTGAACTTCCTTTTTATTATATCTAGCTGTTTAGACAATTGGATTTGCTCAAACTTAATTAGCTCAGAAACACATAGAATCCCATATTAAAATGATCAAAGCAGCCTTGCAGACGCTGCAGTTTTAGTTTTCATATGCAGGCAGAGGTTGGTATTTGATCCTGGAGGTTTTGGTTTTGTAGATGATCACGCCACAGACCATCCCAACAGTAACAAGAAGACATCCAGCAACAAACACCAGGTTCAGGTTCAGGTTGAAGGCTGCAGACAAGAGAAGAACACGGTGCTGATGGAGTCCTGCTCACATTTGATCCAAAACTTCTCCACACAGTTCCCTTACCTGATACTCCTCTGGGGTCTGCATCGCGCCTCAGACGCAAAGGACCCTGGGAAACGAAGTGCATTCCACTCTGGACCACAGTTTCTCTTTTAATACGTAAGTTGGCCGATGTGGAGTTGATGCATCCCTGTGAGCACCTGGTGTTGGGGTTCCCTGATTCACATATCATCACTGTGCAGCTGATGTACACCTGAATTCAAACATTGTACAGCCATTAACAGAAACAGCCTCATCTGCTGGACAAAAGGCAGTTTTACATTAAACCCAAAGGCATTGATAGCAAACTGACTCACGTTTGCTGATGTTAAATGTATGTTTGGACAAGCAAAGTAAAAACTTAGAATTGCAACATCTTCAATACTTATAATTTTGGAAGGATAGCTTTATTTTTACACACTTCTTTAAACAAATAAAGTATTGAACACCCTAAATATTGTTATATATTGTTAATATTGATTATATAGAGACCTCAAAACTGAGGGGAAAGATAGCAGTATTAGCAAAAATGTAGGCATAGATCAGGGAGTCAAACTCACCTGAACAGGGGCCAAAATCCAAAACACGCCTGAGTTTGAGGGCCAAACATGATAAACATTTATTAAAAACACTAAAACTTTAAAACTTAACTTTTTTTAAATGTTAATATGAATAAAAACAGGCATGAGTTTTAATCTGGAATAAATCAACTTAAACCTTAAATAACTTATAATATTATGCTCTCCAGAATGAAATGTATCTAACCAAACTTATACACGTTTGGAAAAAAAGTAAACATTAAAAAAACAAACATTCAAAAGTCTTTACTCTGATGTCATATTATATAAAAAATTAATATATATAATATCTTTTTCACCTAAATTTGTATCTCACCTGATTCGCCAATCCAATAAACTTGAAGGCCTCCATGCTGAATCTGAACTGTCTGTCATTTGGCGTTGAGTAGATCTGCATAGTCGGGTCGACTTCGCATCTGATTGAAACCAAAAACTCACCTTAGCTGTATCGCACCTAAAACCTTTTAGCTTTAAGTCTAAGCTTGTTGAAGGTGATTACATTTTTTTTTTAAATGTTATTATCTTGTTTAGGTTTAACTGAGATCAGTTTAAAAATGCATTGTGAATACACCATTAAGATAATGCGTGCTGTAATCAGATGAGAACCCAAGACTCACCCGTTCTCAATGATGGAGTAAGTTGAATGATAGTTGGGGTTGTCATATGGAGCCGCTCTGCAGGACTCCACAAACATCTCTGTGTTGTTAACAGTGGAGCTGGCGTCCAGTTGCATGTAAATCCTTTCTCCGATGTCAAACTCCAGTGGGTATGAGTTTGGGTTGAACATGGTTTTGAACTGGTTGTCCTGGTAGAACTCGAACTGGTAGGTGAATGTGCCGAAGCCTTTCTCCCACACAGTGACGTTCTTTCTGTGTGCTGAGAAGCTCAGGGTCACATTTCCCAGTTTTGGGTACTGACAGTAGAACCGGGCCTCCACCAGATGCTTCCTGGTGATCAGCGTGTTTCGGTCATCTTCCACGGTGGTGATCTCATTCTTGAAAATGAGGTAATCATCGTCCTCCTGCAGAGAGAGAGTCCTGAGTTAAAACAGTAAAGTAACTAGGAGATCCAATGTGGTGTAGGAAAACAACCTTTTCTCACCTCGATCTGAGTACCACAGCCGTTGAGAGGAATGATGGCGACGATGTGAGTGCTGTTGGAGTGCCTGTCAAGGCTGCAGATGGTGTTGCTGGGGTCACTGAGGCGAAGATGATCCTCTTCAAGTCCAAAAAAGGAAGCTTTCTCAACCTCCACCTTCATCGCGGTTTCAGTGCAGGTCACTGTGGCTTCAACTGAAACATTTATAGAATTAGAGCAAGAAAATCTAAAACAAAAAAGAAAGAATTACATACAGGAGAAGAATAGAAATTAGAGAAGATCTCAGGAAAAACAACTTTTAAGAAGTTTTGGAGGATCTGATGATCAACAATGTGTGGCCGATCTACAAAGATTGTATATAAAAAGCATATAATGGACTGGCTAAAGCCTAATGTCTGAGTACTTTTATAATGTGGAACAAACCAAAAAAAAACAAAAAAACACCAAAATTATTTAATTATAGCTCAAAATACTGTTTAGCCTAAAATCTTCCCAATGCCCTCTCTGTCCCCTCCTCTGTTAGCCCAGTCATACCACTAATCTTTCTGTTACAAATTGGAATTAATTTAAATTACTTGCACTTCTAGCCACCGTAATAGGCCAATAAATATTTATAATCAAAGGAAAGCACTTCAAACCTTAAGTGGGGATAAAATAAAATTGTACAACTTGTGAAGGACAATTCTTTTTATTCGTTTTACCTTCAACGTGCCTTCGGCTTCACAATCCATCAAGACATGATGGTGCTTTTTTGCCATAAATGACATACCACAACTCAAAAACTCAAAATTTACATTGCTGGAGAAAATATCGAATCTATTTTGATTTTTGTTTTATATTTTTAAATGTCCTAAATATTTAATTAACAATGTCTTTCTATGCCGTTTCTATCCCTTCACTTTCAGTAAATCTAGAGACAAAAGCAGGACCTCCATTCTGGTTCAGGTTTAGTCAATTGCTTTGCATTTGGTAAGCCATTATTTTTGCATTTCCTCCTCTAATGAAACACAATCCTGTTTGACCTGGTTTCTATATCCGCTTTGTGTGTGATATCAGGTTTGCGCCTGTTTTTGTACACGCAAACCTTTTGCTGGTTGGGACCTTTATGTTTAAAGCACCACTACTCCTGAGAAAAGAAAGGTTTGCATCATGTTTCTCACATCTCAGACTTACTTTGTTCTTTCCTTACTTCCACTAGAACGCACCTCATCGCAGAATGGTAGACAGAATCACTGAAACAAGATTAAGAGAAATACACCTTAACACTTAATGAGAACCAAGCCATTTCGACACATTTTTAAGAATCCAAAAGTTAGTACATTGCCCAACTTATGATGGTACTGTTCCCTCTTTTCTTGTTGAAATATCAAAAACAATTACATTTGAACTTTTGTTTAAACATTTGGTAAAATGTATCAAAATAGCACAAGCAATTTCTATTATTGTTTTAATTTTGCAAAGGAAAATGAAACATTTCTAAGGAAACAAAACCCTGGCTCACCCGTTCACTGACTCAACAGCAAAGCAGATGTGGTAAAAATCTCCCAGATCATTTTCAACTGGTGTCCACCTGATGACAAATTCCCCTTTTGTATCAGTGTGCTTGCTGACGTTTGTTGGCCCGCTTACAATCAGGTTAACAATACTGAATGTAGAGAGAGGAAAATAGATGTTACAGTTTTTTAATTGATGGTTTCTCCTTGTGAGAGAGTTGACTGCACTTAACTTACAGTGACTCTGTAGCCTGTGCTTTTATCCTGATCTCCAGCTCCTTTTGGACCTCTGCCACGATCCGTTGGCCATCTGAAGGTGTTGGAGCCACAAACTGAGGCAGGTAAAGTCCCTCCTGGCATGAAGGAACGGCCGGGTCCACTAAAAAGAGAGAGGACAGGAACTTATAAAGTATTTATGTATTTTTGCAGACACAGAACATGCTTGTGCTGTATGGTACAGTTATTGATTTTGTGTTATTAATTTGTTCATTCTTTTTTGTTATATTGCATTACTAGATTTTACTTAATTTTCTGTAAAAATAATTTTTTGTTCTTTAAAAAAAAAAGACTTCCAGGTTACAAGTGGGTCACAAAAATTCTTAAGTCACGAAAGGTTATTTCACAGTTGTTATTTTTAATTCAGTCGATCTTCTTAGATCGAGGTTTTGCATTTGACATGTTATCCTCAAACTAAATATGCTTTAGAAACCAGTAAAACAAGCACCATTCTTTTTTTCAAAATAAACATTTTTCTAGTTTAATATAAAGAATCTATATTTCCGCACATGAAGGAACATCCATTTCATCTTTTATCATATCATCTCTAATTAAAACCTTTTGCATTCTTCTCAGCACCATGGAAAACAGAGCCATTAATTTTTCTGCTTACCATCTTTGAATTTACTAACGTTAAGATATCCCTAATGTTCAAATCAATCAAAATCAAAAGTACTTCATTTATGTCAAAGGTATATAAAATGTTGTTGAGGCAACCGATTTGATAAAGGAGTTTTAGATTGTGATTGCCATGGGCAGTAAGGACCTACTGTAGAAAGTCCTGTACCTGATCTGTTTTACAACTAAGCTGAAGAAGCCTTTGACTGAACAGACTCTGTTTTCAAATGACATAAAGAGAAACTGTGGTCTGTTTCTCAGAAAGTCATCGATCCAAAACTAGACCCTCACAATGCTACATGCTTTGTCCAGGTGACAGTTGGTTTGTTGAAGCAGATGTATGCTCATCACAGTAGTTTCATAAGACTGAACTTTTCTTGAGAAGTATCACTTTGAAGTATTGCGAATCTTTTTTAAATAGAATGTCTGAATATCTACTCCACCCACTTCAAGTAACTTTAATAAAGAAAAAAATAAATGTATTAGATATAGGCACACTTGCAGTTTACGTTAAACAATTACTAAGGCCTAAATACTAAACTCCATGCATCTATCCATCCATCCAGCCATTCTCTTCTGCTTATCTGAGGTCGGGTCGTGTTGGCGACAGCATAAGCAGGTGACCCTTCTTGGACTACCTTGTTGCTCAAGATTGTCCTGAGCTGTCGCCTGTGTCTCTTTCTAGTGGGATCTAGTGCCCGTATCACTGTTGATGGAGCATGACTTTGATTTTTGATCTGACGCTCCATTTTCCCCTCTATTCATGAACAAGACCCTGTGATAGTAGGACTTCTATTCTTGAGGTAGGATTTCCCCCATGACCCTAACACGTAATGACTTCTTACCCCAAGAACATTTCTAGGATTAAAGTTCAGTGAATACATTTTAAAATTCTTCTGTTAGTTTATGAACCCAGAACAACTCAGTGCCAACATATATTAAAGACCTGCTATCGTCGCATTAACCTTTCAGACCACTCTGTTTCCAACTTACTGTGAATCCACAGAACCAGAATCTCATATGGTGAAGCAGCGTTCAGTTTTCATGCTCCTCCAATTTTTATCAAACTCCCAGAAAACAGCTGAAATAATGAGTTATTTTAAATCACAGCTAAATATTCATTTATTTAAGGTGGTTAATAATGGCTGATTGTTTTTATTGATTTAATAACAAAATGAAATGCTTCTGTCAAATGCTGATTGTAGTCATTGATTTTAATGACTAAAAGTAATTTTTATACATTGTATTTTTAATGTGAACCACTTTAAACTGCCTTGCTGCTGAATTGTGCTATAAATATAAACATGACTTGACGTTTACTTGAATATGACTTTGTTGAAGTAGTGCCACTCTTCCCTGTAACATTTTGCTCTACTCTAGTCACATCTGCTCTCACTTCACCACACTGATATTTCTGCAAGTCAACATTTTCATGGAGCTCCAATTAAGTCCTCATCTTGGGCCAGCAGTTGGGGATAAAGTCAAATTTACCATCTTTTTCTATTAAATGTCTAAACAGCAAGGTCTTGATTTAACACAACTGTGCTATGTGTTCCCTGTTACAACAAGTTGACCCCATAGAGACACCAATGCCCCTTGATCCTGGACACATCCTCGATGCAGTTAAAGATCTCCAATGAATATTAGCCAAAGTTTAAATAAATATACAACGGTCAGCGATTGTAAAGACTTAATGTTTCAAAATGTTAAATCTCACTTTTTTCCTTCAAATTGTCTGTGGTTTATTTAGCAAAATTTATGTGATGTTGGGTTTAGTATTTTTTTTCCAAAGTGTTTGTTTCTACTGTAGAATAAGGATAATTGTTAAAAATCTGATAGAAACTAAACCAAATAATAAAACTTTCTTACCAAGAAAAGCAAACTGAAGTGGTAATTTACTCAGGGGGGAAGAGTTTAACATTTGTTGGGTTGTCCTTTGTGATCCTGGCATAGTTGTTTTCCACGTCGCCCAAAACGGGGTAGTTGTTGGAGTGCTTGTTGTTTGCTTACTAGTTGATGTAGTTGAAGTTGTTGTTATTGTTGGTGTAGTTGAAGTTGTTTTCCACCAGGACAAGGGTGTAGGAGTTGTTGACATCGACGAACTTCTAGCTGTTGTCCACCACTGGGGGTTAGTAGTTGTTTGCATAGTAGTTTTGGTAGTTGAAGGATTAATAGGTAGTGAAAAACCAGTTGCCATTGTAGTTGCTGGTGCAGCTATTGTAAATGTACTGGTCACTGCTTGCCTCCTTATCCTTGTCATGAGCGGGGACTTGTGAGCTCTCGACCCGTCAGAGTAGAACAGATCAATAGAGCTACTTGGAAAGTCTTCCACCACCAACTCAAACCCAAAAGGTCTGTAGTCTGCAAAGGTGGAATTGTAGTGCAATGTGCAAGAATCCTATCAAAGTTTACACATGCTGTTTAGAAAAAGACTGTTCCCTTTGTTTTGAAAAAACAAATAATGTAAATAGACTTCCAAACTAACCTGATCAAGTAGGAAACCTGGGATTGAATTGCAGCTGTCACATTCTAATCCCGGGATATTTCCGTACCTGCACCGGACGTGATCACCATCAAGGTCAAAGGATGGCAGCTTGTACGTTCGTGGGCAGTTCTGAGGAACTCTTTATTAAATGCAAAAATGTTGTAAGAAATGTTCTGAACAGAATTTCAACATGAAATATGTAAAAGCATACAACATTGTAGAGTTAGAAAAACATTTTACATACTTGTGGACATCCAACTTAGAACATCCACATTCAACACACACTTGATGAATGCCATTGCAATGCAAGTTTATAGCTGTGTGTCATTTTCTAGTTGATGCTTGCCATTGCAATGCATGGAGGAATATATAGGGTGCAATAGGAATGGTGGCAATAAGAAGGACCTATTTTTATTTACGTCTAACCCTGACTTTTTGGTACCAACCATAAAGTTGTGGAAGCAGTGTATTGCATTGGAAAGCATGCATGGAGCCACCTATTGTTATTCTCCTCTAACCCGGACTTTTTATTCATCATTATACTGTTCTCTTTATTCTATCATGAACTGTAGCGTGCACCACTACAATGTACATTATATAACGTGCGGCTCTATCAAGAGATAGGTGCTTTTACTTTTCTGTAGAGATTTTTTTAGTATTGTAATGAAAGTAGCAAAAAACAGGTTAAAAATCCCTTAATCTTTTAGCTTTTAGTCTGTCATTACACTTTCATCTAAATTCACCTTATGAGCACATTCTTGTTTATGTGGCTTTGTGAGGACTCTGTTGGTTATGTTGTTTTTGGGGGCCTTATCGGGACACTCTGATTTAAAGCCATACCACCATCCTACATAGTCAGTACAACAACCTAGCAAGAGTCCACAAAGTAATGAAAGCTTTTAAGCCAATATTAGTATTTCAGCTTCTAATAGATCATATACATATACTTTCATGTTAGATTAAGTACATTACTGTAATTGAACATGTTATTGGCAACATCTGTGCTACTGCTTAAGCTAATTTAGATGTAAAAGCTAAACTTAACATACTGAATGTAAAAATTAGGTGTCAGTCAACATGTTAGTATGAGCCCATTTAGTAATGATGGCATTTAAGCAAATAGCATTTTGGCAATTTATTCCTTCTATATTTTTTTTTACAAACCAGATGGAGTACAATGCTGTGAATCACCATGCCTAAGTATAGCCTAAGTTGGTGTTGGTGAGCATGCTAGTGAGAGCCCACATAGTATTGATAGCATTTGAGATAGTATTAGCATTTTAGCTACTAGGATTATACACCACCTTGTGCATAAAAAAAGAAACAGAGCAGACAGATATGATTTCTGATGTCACGGACGTAAATTTTTTTGGGGGTCACAGGGGACATGTTCCCTGCACTTTTTCAAATGTCCGATTTGGTCCCCTCAACTTTTTACTGTCCAAAAACAGTAATATTGTCTGCACTAGGACCAGGCGGGAAGCAACGCTCCAGCTGAAGCCCAGTTCTCTGAGTTTAGACCGCCTACCACCACTTGATTGGCTCTCTGTTGTTTGGATCTCTTGTGTGATTGGCTGTCTCCACCGTCACTCATTAGAAGCTAACCAATCAGCGCCATAGAGAGAGAGTTCGGACACTCCCATTGACTTCCATAGAAAGCTGCTAATAGCTGCTAATAGCTCCAAACACCAGCAGTTTCAGCGTTGGACGTAGTGAATTCTCTGTGTTTTCACAAGTGTTTTCTACGGTAAGTTGATAAAAGTACAACTTTTTTTGCTGTTGTGAAGCGTGAGCTGACTGTTCCGTTTCACAGTAATATGTTATATTTCCATTTTTCGTTGATTAAGCATTTTAACTTGCTAACTTTACTTGCTAGTTGTGTGTTGGGCATGTTTCTGATTCAGGGTTTAAAATTTCCATCCCAACTTACATTCTGAACTTAAATCATTTTCTAATTTTTTTTGGCCAGTCACCGTCTACCAGCAGCGGCGGCGGCTGGTCCGCGTGGACGTGTTTGGCGCGGCCGATGGACAACTCGCAGCACACGGACGACATCACGGAGAAGCTGACAAACGTCGTGCTTGCCGGTGAGTTTGTTGGGCGGGCGCTCGCACATGTATACATAAATATATATATGTCTAAATAGTTCTAGAATAGAAATAGTATAGTAGTCGTAGTGAATAGTCATAGTGGTTGTTTATTTTAAATCTTGTTTTGCATTTTACATATTTTACAATAAATTGTTTGGTCATTTATTTTTGCACAAATTGAGTTATTTTGTCATGTAATCTCATTTCAACGAGAAACGGTTTTAATTAAATGAATATTTTAATCAGTGAATTATGAATAACAGTTCTCAGACTACAAGCACAATCAACTAATTTTGAGTCTGTGTATGAGAGAAAAAATTAATAATTATGTCTTTGACAAAAGTTAAGCATTCATCCCAGGTCTTCAATCAAAACACATACAGCAACATATTTTCCTTTTAACAGTAGGTATTTTAACTTCTGTTAAAGTTTTTGTACGTTATGAAACACTGTGGCCATACTCTCATGTTAGGTAAGTAAACTTGTGGGAGAAAATGAAAATAGTCGTTTTCACACCCGAAACCGTTCTAACTGAATTAGCGGGCTGAGATGTTTGGACCTATTTGGAGCTACATGAACCTATCGGTGAGTTCAAAGAGTTAAAAAATACTCGGCCCCCCCACCTTTTGAAATCAACATTTTGTCCATGTCTGACGTAAATAAAATGTTATACATCTAAAAATAATGAATAATCTTCCATAAATATTTAATTAAGTTGTAATAATAAGTTCATTAAAGATTTAAGATTGGGGGAAAAAACTCATCAGTGCAATGTGTAATGTTGCATGATTACCTGATGAAGGGAAGAATTGCAATATTCGGTGATTTATTTGGTTCTCTTGTATCTGACCTTGTTCCCAAATCCACAAGAGTGTTCAACCTCCAGTTAACGACAGAGTTGCGGGTTGACCTCCAACAGCAGCTAGCTGTCCTAATTTTTAGGAAACAGATGAATACTTTTAGAATCTCTTAGGATTGCCATTGAAACTTTTATTGACCGTTAAGGAGAAAATTCTTGCCTGAACTGCAGTGGGTGATCACTAGGGAGATTCCAACTTTCAATATTTTCCGTTTCACACCACTGGATTTGGTATGATGGTAAATTAGTGCTACTGTCGATTTTAGATATTTGCACTGACTTGCCTGTTTCAAAGCTACAGTTGCCACTATGACAGTACCAGTAGTGGTAGTAATTGCATCCATCATAAGTGTCTCTGGCTCGGACAGATAGCTGGATAGAACAAAAGACAAATGAGCAGATAAAAAAAATTGAGCCTCAACATTGTTCACTCAAAAGCTTTCCACATAAGGACACAAATAAAATCTAGTTTATTGTACTAACTTATTAAATTATAAATACATATCTAGATGATAAAGATTTGAAGTTGTTCAATTTGAAGGGACCAGACATGCTTTGGTTTTTCCAACAGGTATTTCTGACTGTTGTTATATGCTAATTTATCAGTTAATCCTAAAATAAACAAATAATCAATCAACCAATCAGCTTATCAGTCAACTAGTTAATCAATATATTTATGAATCAATCAATTATTAATTCAAGTAAAAAAGTTATTATTTTGTTAATCAATTGATTTGTCAGTTGAATTAGTTATTTAGTTAACAGATCAGCAATCAGCAAATCAATAATTCAATCAATAAAATATAAAAAATAGAAATTTGTGACAGATAAATAGGTTTTTCAATTATTGAAATGTCTTAGGTAAAACCATTTTAGGTAAAAACCAAAACATTTTGAAAGAAATCTGCAACACAGATGACCAGTAACTCATACTTTAATAACTTCTAATAATTAAAGTCCTAGTTCTTTCTCTAACTGCTTGAGAAAGTTTTTTGGAAACATTTTTAGAACAATTTACATCAAGCTAACTTTTTAGACTGAATGATTTAAAAGCATTTACTATATAAGGATATGTGGACAGATAGCTGGAGCAATTGCATGAATTAACATCTATTCAAGACAAATAATAGCCTGCTATGATTATAGATAACAAGTTATTGTTGTCAACCTTAAACGATCCGTCAGGATTTCTTCCTTTGTAAGCGACGTTCAAGGTCCCCCCCAAGTGATGAGACGCCGAGACCATTGAGGTCAGCAGAAGCAGCTGAAGTAGGAACAGCAATGTGGAGGCCATCGTGATGCTCCAAGCTCAACTCGGTCTTAACGAATGATGATCACATCACTTACAGCATCTTATATACAGATTTTTGAGCCAGGAGGTATTGAAGGTGAAAAGATTGTATACCCCTGTTTGTAGCAATGAGGTTGCTGCAGAACTGGTTTGGTGGAACAATTGGGATTACAGCACATTTTACTGTAATTGCATGCTATCTTCAATAGGTTCACCCGTCCACCTCCACACATAATGAAACTTAACATTTCCTCGTTCTTAGAGCACTGAGGTCTGTAATCAAAACCTGAGTAAAAATTTTCTTCTTTGTACTTTCAGTAACTTTGGCATAAGCAGGAGAGGCCAACAGTTGTTAATAATACCATTGGGAAAGAATATAGATGGTTTTTAGTTTTTGTTTATCTTAGTTTAAATCACAGAGAACAAACACTAAACATCAACCCCTTTGATATGCATTACATTTTCAAAAGAACGGATTCATTTCTTCAAATCCTTCCATCCAGGTATTCCTCTCAGGTTCATCCACAGGTGTATTAAGTCCAGCGCCTTTGCACGCAACCTGTTTCTGTTAATATTGTGGAATGGTAAACATTTATATTCATGTTTCTTTCATATATGCATATAATAAATATATTCATGTTTCTTTTAATACCAGAAGTGTTTGCATATAATAAAAGGTATTCATGTTTCTTTTAATACTAGAAGTTTGTGCATACAACAAGAAGTATAACTTTTCTGATAAGGCCTGCTGGATCCAGGTGGCCATGGGAAGCCGGCTATCAATCAGTTCCCAGCAGATAGAACCAAGTTAAAAAGATGTGAAGCCAGTTAGCAAAAAATACTCCCTTCCGTTAAAGGATACTTCCAGGGAGCAAATTTACTCTTTTTTCTCTTTGTGCAGATTAATCAAGGCCATTGAGGCGCGGGAATACCGGTTTATGAAACAGTTTGTGTAAATCACATGTGAATGTTTTCTGACTCTGTACACTCCCTAATTTTTAATAAAAACAGCTTGCTGGGGGGTTAGAGCTCAGACCCGAGTGAGCCATTGCACTAGAACGGCCTCGGCTCTCCCTCTCTGCAGGAGGAACTTGGACGATCCCCAAGATGGTTTTTTGGCTGAGGGGATCTGAGTTTATATCTTTTATTTGAACATTGTGAGAACCTGAATATGCTGCCCTGAGATCAACCAACCTGGGGAAGTCAAGAAGGACTTCAACAATATTTTTGGACAAAATGGGTCAGCTCTTTAATTAGTAAGAAAAGAAGTGGCTATGACAAAAATTGAGGCATGAGCTGGTATGTAAAGGAAAATCCTGTATTGTGAGCCAGGATCATCATTTTATAAAGCCTGTAGGATCTAAAAACTTTAGGTTTGGTTGACCTTGTGGATAACTGAATGCCATTACCACCAGTGTAAATAACAATCTTACTGTATTTAAATGTATCCGTTGCCAACAGTATGAGGTACAGGTTGGTGGTAGTAGGACTCCTCTAGAATCAATCAGTTTATTTATATGGCTCCATTTTACAACAGAAGTCGTCTCAAGGCACTTTACAAGAAAATCAATCAAAATCATAAATACATCATAAACGAATCAGTTTAAAAAAGTTTGCAATCTAAGGAACCACAGCAGATTCATGGAGTCAATGACTTGCAGAATTCACTCCTCTGGAATCAGCAGACAGAAACAATGGCTTTTGTTGTCGTTGACTTTACAGCAATTCTTCATACTGAGCATGCATGTAGCAACAGTGGAGAGGAAAAAGTCCCCTTTAACAGGAAAAAACCTCCAGCAGAACCTGGCTCAGTACAAGCAGCCATCTGCCACGACCGACTGGGGGTTCGATGAGAGGTCAAATGCACCGCTTATGGTGTTTGACTTTAAAGTACACAGATTTGAATGAAATCAGACAGTCAACCTCCTATGGCCAACGTCTTATGGGTAATTGCCTTCTTTGTTAAGGGAGCTACATTATATAATGAACATGGAATGAAGAAGTAAGGCCATAAACCAGAGGATGTGAAGGGCTTTAGATTAAATTACGGTCTTTTTATGATGATTGTGTTTTGTCCTCTTCAGCTCCATGTTTCTGGACAGATCAACTCCAAACCAGGATGTCCCACAACATGGACTAAGTTTCCCTGGACCAAAAGACAAATTTTTCAGAGTTTCCAGCTCTAAACTGGGCTACAAATCCGTTGATCCAAAGACTTAAGTTTATCAAAACCTGGTCTGGGTAAAGGTCAGAGGTTAACACAATATGTCGGTCTGCCCGTCCCAGCATCGCTCCATCCGCCGCACGCACACCCTGGACAACCACACCATCGAATTACTGCTGAAAGGACTCACCACTCACTCATCCCTGGCGTCAACCACCCATCCACTCACAAGTAAGATCATTCCAGTATTTTCCTCTCACCATAATTCATTTACTCACCTGTCCTGTCCTCACCCTCAGAGGTCTCCGGTGTTGAAGTCCACCTTGACTTCCCCAGGTTGGTTGATCTCAGGACAGCATATTCAGGTTCTCACAATGTTCAAATAAAAATACAAACTCAGTCCACTCAGCAAAAGACTTCTTGTGGTTCAACTGAGTCCTCCTGCAGGAGGGAGAGCCGAGACCCGATCCCTCGGGTCTGAGCTCTAACCCCCGCATCAGGCTGTTTTATTAAAAATTAGGGAGTATACAGAGTCATAAAACATTCACTTGTGATTTACACAAACTGTTTCAGAAACCGTTATTCCCGCGCCTCGCTGGCCTTGATTTATCTGCACAACAGAGAGACGGAAGGGAGTGAGTTTTACTAGCTGGCTTCACATTCTTTAACTGACAGATTTACTGCTAGGAATCGACTGATAGCCTGCTTCTCATGCCACCTTGATCCAGCTTCCAGAGAGAGAATAAACAGGCCTTGTCAGACAATGTATACCTTCTTGTTATATGCACACACTTCTAGTATTAAAAGAAACATGAATACCTGAAAGAAACATGAATATAAATGATTACCATTCAACACCGGTCTCCCACGTCGTCTTACGCTCTGAGTCTCCTGCCGTTTCCCGCTGCCCCGCTGTTCCTGTTGTCCCACAGTACATTGCCGCTCCCCGCTGCTTCCCATTTCCTGATCCCTCTCCTCACCACCTCAATAAATTCATTATAATTGATCTCCTGAGAGTCCTCTGTTTATGCGGGTCAGAAGCTTAAAACATTATGACACTATTGTCCATTTTTACACACACGCATACACACATACATGGATTTATGGTTTATGACTTTTGGGGTGTTTATGAGGACACACCTTTCCCATTATCTGGTGAACTTCAAAAGTATATCAAAAATTCTTATTTTACCCATAGAAGACTGATCTCAGTTTAAAAATACCAATTTAAATTCAGAACATACATACATTTCATGTATGATATTTCACAGGTATATGAGATCATGACAGAATAATGGTTTGCAGAGCCGTTGATGGTTTATGAGGTCTGTTTACAAAAAATATACAACTCTGAATTATTCATGGTTTAAGGAGACATTTAAGTACTGCGAACAAATTTAAGTGCCGGCGCAAGTGCTGACTCACTCCAAAAGGAAACTGCACGAGCACAACATCTGTATTTTTAAAATAATTCACCGAGGCAGATCATACCTGTTCGACATACTAGGTATATTACATAAAATATCAGTACACTTATACATATATCCGGCCAGCATGTTGTAATATTCTTGGCGATACATACACAGAAAATACTTAGAATTTAATTAGAAATCTATTAAGTTCCTGCTCAAGTCACAGTAGGAGGGCCAGTCAAGCCAGGTGGAGTGAGAGCGCAATTGAGGGAAAGATATTCATTTTGGAAGTTGAGAAATACAGTATTTTATGAAAGCAATCTTTTTTTTTTTTTTTATCTCTGGCCTTATCATGCGATCTTTCATTCCCATGCATTCCCCTTTGAGCACCTCAGCGCTCCTCAGTGCAGCGGAACCGAGAAAGGAGGCAGAGAGGAAATAGGGGGTTTTCTGGGATTGCTGCGGTCACCGGAGCCAGCAATATACAGTGTAAAAATTATGAGTTACAGTTACACCATTTTCTTGGAATGCTTACCTCCAGAATATGTCAACCCAGACGTGTAGTTAGTTAATGAGTGTGAGGGAGGGAAAACATAGCAAGCCGTAACTATGTAATAAAAAAAAGTTTACTTCACTAAATTCACGGTTCCCCCATCGGTGAGGAGAAAACCAGTGTTTTTTTGTTTTGATTTTAATAGTAAAATCAAAGATGGCATTAGATTATAAAACCACTTAAGGTGGGTTGGGAAATGATTGTAGCTTTACCCAAGTTTAGTAGGTGTCACAAAGTCCTAATTCAGTCTAATATATTAGCAATTATTCCTAAACAAAGCCAAAATAATTAATACAGACACGTACACTTCAACAGTTATCAATAAAACAGAGAAAGATATAACTTTGTGGCCAAATAAGCTAGGTAGATGGATACTCAGTGTTGTTAGAAAAGATCATTTCTATAATCTGTGGTTTAGGAGACCAACTTTATTTCAGTCCATCAAAATTAAAAGAAAGGCTAGGTTGCTGAAATAACTAAATAAACTTATAACAGTAGTTTTAAAGCCTCTATTAATCTATTAACAATGTTTAATATTTATAAAAAGTTATAAGACTTTAAACGTCACAAATTACGAGACCATCAAAATCCATTGGTTTCACAATGCTGGTAAGTAACCTGACAAATTGATCTTTTAAACCATAAATGCAAATATGCACACACACACACACACACACACACACACACAGACACACCCCAAAGGTTTTAGTGCTGAACTTTGCCGTAAGAGCATCAGCTTTTAGCTTTAAAGCTAGATCAGCCACGAGGGTCTCATCCTGCTATGGTTTAGCTTCACAGCTAAACTAGCATGGTAGCCTTTTGTTAGTTAGCCAGAAGCTCTCTGGACCTCCTGTAGTTTTATGACCCTTTGTTAGAGGTCTTCAGATCTTCTCCCCCACCACATACATCCATTAGACGGATGTACAGTACCAGAGTGTCGCCCCCTAGTGTTGTTTTACCAACCTACTACAGGAGCCTACATTAGGTTTCTTGCTGTGCTAGATATTTCTTCATTTCTAATTAAGTCTGTTTTATTCCACTTTAGAATCTGTTATTTGTTGTTTCATTGTTGTTTATTCCTAGTAGTTTGTTGAACAGTTAGGTGTTTATTTATTTATTAGTGGTTAATTACACAGTTTGTTGACAGGTTGTTTTAGCTGTAAAGTAAATTCATTTAGATAAATATATTTGTATAATTTAAAGAGCATTTAAAGAGTTTGTGTTTGTTGTGATATAAAACCAGTGTCTATCACTTATATTAGGATCACACTCCTGCATGAGAGAACGAACAGGTTTGGTTAATTATTTCCTGATTATCAGATGGTGCCATAGTTATTAAGTATAATTTTTCATTATTGATAATAATAATGATAATACATATATTAATGATAATTTTTGCCAAAGACCTGTATTAATCATCATAACTTAGTGCGAGGAAATGGAACATATGTGTGAGGCATAAATAACATATTGGTGCCCCGTGTGAAGGAAACCTAACAGAATGAAAATTACATTAAACTCCCTGATTGCGGAAATCTGCTATACAAATAAGCTTGGTATGAATATTATACTTTATTAGTGTGAAAAAAATGAAGCAGCCTTTAATATATGCAAGTAAATTCACCAGCTGCGCCCAAACCTATATCTTCATATCTTAATCAGCTTCTGTGGGGATGACTTTGATTTCTTACCCGTAAAGTAACCTTCCTGAAGCCAAGATTCTCTTTGTTCTTATATAACTTTCTGAAATGAAACTTTGAAACTTCAGGATGTGATGATACAGCAGATCAACATTTTTATTAAGACATTAACCAACACCAAAACTCTTTATATGTGTGAAAAACAAAACAAATGGTAAAAATTAATTTCCTTCAATAAGAGAAAATAACCAATTGATAGAGAGAAATTGGTTAAAAACTCTCTGAATATTGCAGAACAGATAAATCTATTTTATGTTTTCTAGATTCTGTATACTTTAATGTAATTTGGAATAGAAGAAACATATTGAATCTTCAGCTGCAGTACCAAGCAAAGATCTGTTTTCCAGTTTAATTTTATAGAGAGCTTAATTTCTGAAACTTGATATTTTTCCTTTTTAACACCATCAATAAAATGGTTCAAAATATGTAACTGTTTGCATCTTGATATCATAGACATAAGTAATTCAGAAACACCCAGAATCCCACATTAAAATCCAGGCAGCCTTCCAGACGCTGCAGTTTTAGTTTTCATATGCAGGCAGGGGTTGATATTTGATGCTGGAGGTTTTGGTTTTGTAGATGATCACGCCGCAGACCATCCCAACAGCAACGAGAACACATCCAGCAACAAACACCAGGTTCAGGTTGAAGGCTGCAGAAAAGAGAAGCATGTTGCTGATGGAGTCCTGCTCACATTTTATGTATAAACTTCTCCACTTTTCTTCCTTACCTGAGACTCCTCTGGTGTCTGCTTCACGCCTCAGACGCAAAGGACCCTGGGAAACAAAGTGTGTTCCGCTCTGGACAACAGCCTCCCTCTTACTGCGAAAGTTGGCCGATGTGGAGTTGATGCATCCCTGTGAGCACCTGGTGTTGGGGTTCCCTGCTTCACACATCATGACTGTGCAGCTGATGTACACCTGAATACAAACAGTGTACAGCCATTAACAGAAACAGCTCCATCTGCTGGACAAAATGCAAACATGCCTCACAAACCTAATAAGTCTAAACTTATAAAACTTTAAAGTAAATAGTTTCTGATTTAGTGTTTTAGGTAAAAATAGTGCTTTTGCAAATTTTTAAAATATTATATTAAATCTTTGTCAACACAGCTTGTTCCTCACCTGATCATGCAATCCGATGAACTTGAAGGCCTCCATGCTGAATCTGAACTGTCTGTCGTTGGGGGTGGAGTAGATCTGCACAGTCGGGTCGACTTCGCATCTGATTGAAACCAAAAACTCACCTCAGCTATATTAGACTTAAAGCCTTTCAGCTTGAAAGACCATCAAGCTCAACATCATTATCACACATCTATCTGTGATCAAAGAAACTGGCTTGTTTTTGTATGTTTTTTTGTATGGAAAATAATTTTAGCTTTAAATTAGATTTTTAACTAACCTGCTTTTGTTGACAGATATCAGTACCAAAAATGCATCCTTTTTACTACTTGCAACCGGCTGAGAACCACTGACTCACCCGTTCTCAATGATGGAGTAGGTTGGGTGATAGTTGGGGTTGTCATATGGTGCCGCGCTGCAGGACTCCACAAACAACTCTGTGTTGTTAACAGTGGAGCTGGCGTCCAACTGCATGTAAATCCTGTCTCCAACGTCAAACTCCAGTGGATATGAGTTTGGGTTGGACATGGTTCTGAATTGATTATCTTCGTAGAACTCAAACTGGTAGGTCAACGTGCCGAAACCTTTCTCCCACGCAATAATGCTTTGTCTGTGGGCTAAGAAGCTCAGGGTCACATTTCCCCGTTTTGGGTACTGACAGTAGAACCTGGCCTCCACCAGATGCTTTCTGGTGATCAGTGCGTTTGGGTCATCTTGCATGGTGGTGATCTCATTCTTGAAAATAAGGTAATCATCATCCTCCTGCAGAGAGAGCGGTCTGGGTTAAAGCAGGAAAGTGACTAGGAGTTTATATGTGATACATGAAACGACCCATTCTCACCTCGATCTGAGTACCACAGCTGTTGAGAGGAATGATGGCGACGATGTGAGTGCTGTTGGAGTGCCTGTGAAGGCTGCAGATAGTGTTGCTGGAGTCACTGAGGCGAAGATGATCCTCTGTGAGTCCAAAGAAGGATTCTCTTTCAACCTCCACCTTCATCGCGGTTTCAGTGCAGGTCACAGTGGCTTCAACTAAAACAAATATAGATGTGTTAATTAAATAGGTAGTAACAAAGCCTGGACTAAAATGTAATGCAGCCTCTATAAAAAAAATCAAGTACTGTAAAATAATCTTCACTAATCTTCCTTGTAGGTGAAGAGTTTTCTTTGTAGAAGTGTTCAGCCATTGAGCTTTTAGGTTAGACTTACTTTGCAGCTTTTGTATCCCCACCAGGACACATCTCATCTCAGACTGATAGGGGCTATTCCTGAAAAGATATTTTAAAGTATTCAGAGATTTAGTCTCCGTTAGGATTTTATAGATAAGGTACAAAATACCCAAAAAAATCTGTTACAGTTTATAATTCCCATGTTTTTAAATTACATAGAAAAATGGCCTTACCCGCTTACGGATTCCACAACAAAGCAGATTGGGTAATGATTTTCCAGGTCATCTTGAGTCGGTGTCCACCTTAAAACAAATTCGTTATTCGTGTCCCTGTGCTTGGTGACGTTTGATGGTCCACTGAAGATTATATTTTGAATTCTGTGTGATAAACAAATCATTGTTATTATGTGTCAGTGTTAAACTCATATTGCCACCAGAATAAGATAAGCTCTGATAATTTACGTTGAATATGCAGCCTGTGCTGTGACTCTTATCTCCACCTCTTTGTTAACCTCTGCTATGATCGTACTTCCATCTGCAGGCGTCGGTGCCACAAGCTTAGGAAGGTAGAGTCCGTCCTGACAGGAGGCAACGGCGGGGTCCACTGGAGAACAGTATCATTTATCATTTATGATATACGTAACTATAAATTGGTGCGCTTCTTCTTATCTTTCAACTTCTGCATGTTTCCATCATGATTTACAACTGAATGAAAAATGTTTTATTATATACTTGTCAAAGATCTGCTAATCTGGCTGCATTCTGTACCATTCGCACATCCTATGGAAAAGATGGGAAACCAATTTTGTCTACATTTCATCAAAATTTGGGAAAAAAATAAAATACCACTTAAGGAAATAATGACTAAATCACACTAATCCTTCAGTCTTGTTCTCTAAATTACCAGTGTGGTTTAGGTTGATTAATATCAAGGAACCTTGAAGGGTCAATCCATGGCTTCTTGTTTTCCTGACAACTAGCTACTATCACAAAGCCTCTTTGGCTGAAACCAATTGTTTTAGGGTTATTCCCATTTCTCAGTGCCAGGCTTGTGTGGCGATCTGTACACCCAAGCGTACGTCCTACAAACGACTGTTAAGTAATTCAGGTGTGAAAGGGTGTTAACTTTATGGTTAATCTTACCAAGAGCTCCTCAGATTGGTAGGATTTGATCAAAAATAATGAATATACAAATGAAAGCATTTCATGCCCAATGGATTATTAAGAACCAGTAAATGTGTTCTTACCTAGAAAAGAGAACTGCAGAGGTTGCTTACTAAGGGGAGTACTGCTCACATTATGTGACGCCGTGCTACTGGAAACAGTAGTTGTTGTGGGCTGTGCTGGAGGTGGGGCTGTCCACCACCACCATGATGCTGTTGTTGGAGCTGCTGTTGTTGTTGTCGGCAACCACCACCAGGATGCGGTGGTTTGTGCAGCAGTTGCAGGGGGCGCGGTGTTCCACCACCACCGTGTTGATGATGTTGTTGCTGTTGTTGGAGCTGCCGTTCTAGTTGTCGGCAACCACCACCAGGATGCGGTGGTTCGTGCAGAAGTTGCGGTGGGCGCTGTGTTCCACCCCCACCCCTGTAGAATACTGGATGCAGAAGTTGTTGTTGTCGTTGTGTAGGCTTGTCGCTTGTTCCTTGAAAGCAGTGGATACTTGCGAACCCTTGATCCATCAGAGTAGAACAAATCAATAGTACTGCGTGGATGGTCTTCTACCACCATCTCCAAACCAAAAATACTGTAGTCAGAATATGTACTCTGGTATCTCAAAGTGCAAGAATCCTTAAAAAAATGAAATATTTACTCATTAAATACAGCCAAAGGAGTAGAGTTTGTGTGTAAAAAATAATATTATAAAAAATGTAACTGACCTCGTCAAGCTGGAAGCCTGAAGGAAGTTGGCAATTGTCACACTCGTATCCATAGAGATTTCCGTACCTGCAGCGGACTTTGTCATTGTCAGGATCAAAGGCTGCGAGCTTGTATGTTCTCGGGCAGTTTTGAGGAACTCTTCATCAGATGCAAACACATGTTGTAAATAAAAGAAATAGAGGCAAAAGCAAAATTAACCTAAATAAAACTAACAACAAAATAATTTTTATTCGTTAGAGTCACTGAGCTTGACTTGGGGGAGTATGCATTCAAAACTATACAAATACCTTAAATAGATTTCAAAATAAATTTGGTTCATTCTTTACATATATATACATATAAATATATATATAACATTAATTTACCTTAAGAATGGAACAATGGCAATATCAGGTGATTTGTTTGGTTCTCTTGTATCTGATCTTGTTCCAAAATCCAGAAGGGAATCAAAATGCCAGCTATTGACATTGTTACGTGTTGAGATCCAGCAGCAGCTCGATGTCCTAAAATTTTACAGAGAGGAAAATATACAAATTCATGTAAAGTTTGCTACCAGAACACTGCAGCTGTTGATTGATTCTGTTCAATGTTATTGGAAAGATACTCACCTGAGCTTGGAAGGTTTGTCATTTGGGAGGGTCCAAGTTTCAATAGTTTCTGATTCACACCATTGACTTTCATAGGATTGCATACTGGTGCTCGAGTCGATTTGATCCGTGACTCGAGTGTTAACGGAGCCACAATTGTCACCGTAACAGTACCAGTAGTGATTGTAATAACAGGAATCATAAGTTGCTCTGGATCGGAGAGACATCTGGAAATTAAATAAGTACAAAAAAACATGAGTATAAGCTTTCCTGCAGGAGATGGTTCAGTCCATGAAATAAATAACTCATCAATACATCCTTTAAAAAGTTTGAAAGTTTGTGTTTTGGATCGTGTTTGAAAGTTAAAAAAAACACACTTAAGGCTCGGGAGATACACTCTGCCCAAAATGTTAATTTAAAGTTTCTGTAAAGCAGAAGATAATTTTAAATGAACATAACTGGTTTTAGAGTTTTTTGTTAATCAGCCATTACTCAGCTAGTCACTAAATAGATTTTATTAATTTAATGATAAATTAACAATTATCTTAAAATACAGAGGAGAAATGACAAAACTGACAAGAAAGAAGATTTGTTTATTACATTAACTCTATCACTGAGATTAATTTCACACAAACCAATGAATTCAAGTCTTTTTTCCCCCTCCAAATTAAGATGATTTTGGCTTACAGATAATGAAT
The DNA here is from genome assembly GCA_032876305.1 of Orestias chungarensis. Classification (NCBI taxonomy): domain Eukaryota; kingdom Metazoa; phylum Chordata; class Actinopteri; order Cyprinodontiformes; family Cyprinodontidae; genus Orestias; species Orestias chungarensis. The sequence goes on from JAVLVB010000374.1 coordinate 4,650,383, forward strand.
AGACTTAAATCAAATTTAAGATTAGCATATTATAGTAGGGTAAAAACATTATACAGGTATGCAGATCGACTAAAAAACATATTTTTTTTATACCTAAAGTTATTTTTATTCTAAAGCTATTTTAATCTGACAAACCTCATCAACTGAATATGAGTAAACAATCTTCCTTGTGAGTCTTAAAAAATATTCGATAATAAATTTTTTATAATCATTGAGGTTTCATTGCAAATTAGCAATAAATATGGCTTAAGGTGTGGTGTGTATTATGGCATAGCAGTAAGATAGACAAATCTACTGTTACTGTTTTACATAAATACTCATTCAATTGTTTTTACCTTAACCGTTCCATCAGGGTTTCTTCCTTTGTAGGCGAAGTTAATGGTTCCTCCCCAGTGATGGGAGGCTGAGACCAGGGAGGTCAGCAGGAACAGCTGAAGCAGGAGCAGCAAAGAGGAAGCCATCATGATGCCACAAGCTCAACTCTGTCTCCAGCATCCACCTGCAGCATCTTAAATACACCTGTCAGTGCAGGGAGGTGCTCAACGTGAAGGAATGCAAACGAGGCAGCAGGACAGTGAGGCAGCTGAAGAAAGTTTGAGAAAACAAACAGGATTTGGAGCATATTAAACTTTAATGATGTTCATAGTGGTATAGGAAAACTTTTCCAAACTTTTAAATAGATAATAGTTGGAGGAATAAAACTTGAATGAAAACAGAGGCTTAATAAATAGACTAAAGACTTGGGTGGAAAAAAAACAAGATTTTAATGTTTTGGGTTTTCTCTCTTGGATGACTTTTGTCTCTTTTGTTTCAATATTGTTAAACTGTTTGTTGTAATAAATGACTTTTATAAACTGACTTATGGTCACATTTCTGATACAACGCGTTTCATCCAGCAACACACCTTCATTATGTTAGAGGTTTCTCCACACCCCTTCCGATAACACTGACACTGTTCAAAGAAGAAGGTGGTGTTTTACTTTCTTTTTTCCTCAACTTCAAACTTCATCTACACTGAGGCACAAAATAATATGTATAAAAGTTTATTTCTTTGCAAAAAATACACCTTGAACCTTTTGTTTTAGTTTTTTTATTTCAGTCTAACTCCAGTTTTGTTTTTATTTCTAGAGATTCTGTAGAGAACTTTATAGAACAACCTAACAACCAGGGAGAAAAGGTTAAGGTCTCCAGCCTATCTTTGCTTTTTGACAATTAAAAGTATTAATTTTATTTTTGCATTCTCTTATTATTAAAATGGTAAATGCTTAATGTCCTGTGCTTGTGTAGAGCTTTATAAAGCCCTGAGGACCACAAAGTGCTTCACACATCTTAATACCAGTCCCTGGTCTAAACAAAGCTGCCAAGTCCATCCACATCAGCACTAACCTAGGCATCAATATAGGGCGAGGGGTGTAAGTCTAAACCTTTCTGCATCCCCAGAACCAAACATCTGGAACAAACTCCCAGAAAACTGCAAATCCGCTGAAACACTGAGTTCTTGTAAAACCCCACTCTTTAAAAAATAAGCTTTTTTTTAACATAAGTTGTTGACCCCAGCATGGTATAAGAAGATTTTACATCCAGTCTCTCTGACATCTCACAGACCATAAACTTTGACATAAAATACGTCAAAGGCCCGAATTTAACAAAGAAGTCACCTGTAAAAAGTTGGTGACTTAAAAGGTTGGAAGTTTAGCTCCCCTAAAATTATTCTTTTGCTTGGGCTTTTCTTAAGAATCAAGATTTAGAGCCTTGTCTAATGAGCTGGAGTTGTCGTAGAACACAAGTAGAGTACAGCAACTTAAAACTGAGATCTATACTAAAGCTTAATACTTGAAATCTATCCACAAATTATTCAGCTGGTTTACACTTGCGGTTAGTCATACGTTCTTCTGCAAAACAATAAAAGTTAATTGGATAACAAATCAAGTCATTTTAGAAGTATAAGGGAAAACATGGTTGAACGGAGCGTCTCAAGGCTCTCAACAAGAAAAATAATTTCAATCCAATCAAACACATGAGTGTCAGGTGTGTTCGAACGTTCCTTTGGCCTATTTCCAACTCATGGCAGTTCAACAAGATTTTTGATCTGATAAAGTTAGACGACGTTTCCTTTATCTTGTTCTGTTGATTATTATGACAAAGAATTAAAAACAAAAACAAAACTTTAGCTTCGTCTCTTTTGTTTCAATATTGTTAAACTGTTTGTTGTAATAAATGACTTTTATAAACTGACTTATGGTCACATTTCTGATACAACGCGTTTCATCCAGCAACACACCTTCATTATGTTAGAGGTTTCTCCACACCCCTTCCGATAACACTGACACTGTTCAAAGAAGAAGGTGGTGTTTTACTTTCTTTTTTCCTCAACTTCAAACTTCATCTACACTGAGGCACAAAATAATATGTATAAAAGTTTATTTCTTTGCAAAAAATACACCTTGAACCTTTTGTTTTAGTTTTTTTATTTCAGTCTAACTCCAGTTTTGTTTTTATTTCTAGAGATTCTGTAGAGAACTTTATAGAACAACCTAACAACCAGGCCTATTTCCAACTCACAGCAGTTCAACAAGATTTTTGATCTGATAAAGTTAGACGACGTTTCCTTTGTCTTGTTCTGTTGATTATTATGACAAAGAATTAAAAACGAAAACAAAACTTTAGCTTCGTTCCTCATTCTTTTTACAATTCTTATAGATGTGAGTTTATTTAGTTGCTGTTTAAATCAAATCATTCTATATACTGTAATGCCTTCCATGGACTGTTTATAGTGGTGAATTGCATTAAAGGTTTATGGACACTGCTCAAATAAGTCATTGTGTGTTTCAGTGATTAGTTTGAAATAAACTTTGCAGCCCAAAAGAAAAACAAAACACAAAAAAATTAAAGTGTAACACCTAGGTTCTGTTTTTGTTTGCATGCTGTTTTTGTTCTTTGTGAGACATGCCATTGTTAAACAGTGATCTCAATGTCATTCAAACAGTTTTACTTTAGTTTGTTTTTCCAAACATGAAGCTTCAAAAAATACATCACAACTTTTCTTCTTTGTTTTGTCCTTTCCCAGCATTTCGGGCACATCATACATAGAAGATGGTTGTCTACATGTGCAAGGGCATTTTTTAAGTTGCACGTTACATATTTTTATGTCTCTATGGTGGTTATAGTTTGTTTTTCTTGTCCAAGTTGAATGGATTTCTGGCTGACATAGTTGTGCTTCACAGATTTGCTTTTTAAAGGGAAGCTCTGAAAATATAGAGCCTCCCTTGCCACCCAAACGTTGATCATTTATTGATTTCTGAGGTGTTATATAGAATCTGATGCTAAACATGATGGTTGTGGTGGTGGTGGGGGGCGTGTAGAAATTGCGCCTGAAGCATCTATGGTGAAACTCTAAGGAGACAATAACTAAAACCTGCGGAGACACAACTAGGCGACAACAGAACACAGACAGCAAGAATATATGCAGCAGAACATGGAGCGAACTTGATGGTATTAATACATAACTCGGCACAGACAACATTGTGAGCTTTGAGGCGTGTGTAATTGTGTGTGAGTGTCGTATCGTGGGGAGATGCAGTGGGAATACATACAAAAAAGGTATCAAAAACTCTCCTTGCTCTTTCGTCCTCCGCCAACCGGGGGATTTATTAGTGATCTGCTTCACAAACTTAAAATAAAAACATTCAACAAAATCCCCACCCTATCTTTATGATTACAGCTGTGTCTATGTATACATTTTTACCAATCATTTAACAGAAGTGAATTTGCGGTGTTCTTTTGGATATGATAATCAGAGCTGGGACCAAGTCATTATTTTGGAAGTCCCGAGTCAAGTCCAAAGTCAAAACAAGCATGTCCCGAGTCAAGTCCCAAGTCCTGCCCGCCAAGTCTTAAGTCAAGTCCCAAATCCTAACGTTTGAGTTTCAAGTCCTTTCGAGTCCTTTCAACTACACATTATATTTATACAGATAATGTTTGCTTTTAAGACCAATATTTATTTATCAAACCTTTTTGTGAGAACTTCCTTCAAATATAGGAAACAAAAAAACAAATGCAAATGTAATCAATTACTTAAAAGTGCTGACATTTTATTTCTATTGCAGCTTTTGTTACTATAACTACTTACACGGCAGTTTCGTTCCGGGGAGGTACAAGAAATACATAAACTTAACAATGAACAGGGTTATGCTTTTTCTGTCAGGGCTCTAAGCTGTAATGCATTTGCATATTACATAGATAATAATATCATAGTAACAGAAATATTCTTATAATAATATTATTGAATATACTATTAATTAGACCACCAGCAGAAGAAGCAACAATCTATCAAATCAAATCACTTTATTGTCACGTCACATTAACACAGGTGTGAAAGGTGAGTGAAATGCTTAGGTGCTCAGTCCCTCACAGGTGCAATACACATTAAATACAAAAATATACACATAAAACTTACAGTAAAACTTCAAAACTAGCACCATTTATTAAATATATACAGATATCCTACAGGATCTTTATGTGCAGATGTGCAAAATTATGAAAGTGGATGAATATAAATATATGAAATACAATTGTATTATATAGTAGTAGTCCGAGATGTACAGTTATTGTGCAAGATATGCATTACACATGTTAAAGTGCAGAGTGCAGAATGGGTTGTATGGGGGGTATATGGTGGGGGGGATCACTGTGTTGATTATGAGGGGTGTGCTTGTCCATTGCTGTTCAGCAGTCTGATGGCTCGGGGGAAAAAGCTGTCTCGGAACCGGCTGGTTCTAGTCCTGATGCTCCTGTACCTCCTGCCGCTCGGCAGCTGTAAAAACAGGCAGTGGCTTGGGTGGGTGGAGTCCTTTATAATCCTCCTGGTCTTCCTCATGCAGCGGCTGGTGTAAAGATCTTGGAGGTTTGGCAGTTGAACCCTGGTGATATGCTGCGCTGTCCGTACGACCCTCTGCAGGGCTTTCCATTCTGTTTCAATGTGTACTAGTTTTTTGGTTACTTTTTATGCTTAGCGGCATTTTTGGTAACTTCTGTGACACCATGAGTGAGATGGAGAGTTTTGTTGTATTTAAGATCCTCTTGCAAAGAAAAGCTGGTATAGCTTGTTGAATTTGATTAATCAATAATAATCATTGATCCTGTCAGCAGGAGTCTTGTTCTAGTCACTTCCTCAGGTATCCAGTAGGGGTCACCAGTCCTCGGATGCTGGAGCTTCCTTCACAGGTGCGTCTGGTTACCTCTGACAAGCTGAGGCAGTATAAGAGGAGTGGGGAACCAGCTACTCGTCGCCTTAGTATTATCTACCACTGGTAATCTTATCCTCAGTGCCCCCTGCGTTCTATTATTCTACTGCTACTAGTTAATATCTCTTGTAGTTTCTGGTACCTCGATACTAGGGTTTTTGTAGAGTTTCTTATGAAACATTTTTGTGTTTTGCTACCAACCTCTCTCACCATCTACCCTCATTGTGTCTGCGTCCCAGGTTTCTCCATCTCATCTACAAAACCTCCAACAGTTACCTCTTTGGTCTCACTTACCATCTGGTTCCAACTCCTCTTGGCTGAAGCTCGATCTGTCCGCTGCATCATCATCACCATCTGCTGCTCTGACCTCCTCTGGATCCAACATCAACCTCATCTCCGTAAAAGAGTCCCTGCTGACTCCTCCCTGGCGATTCAAGACAACTATCCCAGTAAGATCGTTCCTTTCATTCATTCCACTCACACACGACTGTACTCACCTCACCTGTCCTCACCCTCAGAAGTTCCCAGTCTCCCACGCCGTTGTTTTCTTGCCGTTCCCTGCTGCTTCGCTGTTTCTTGTGTCACACCATACCTGCAGTTCCCTTGCCGATTTCTGGATTCCCTCTTCCCATATCCACCTAAACAATAAACCTTTGTAAACCTCTCCTGAGAGTACTTTGTTTATGTGGGTCCGAAGAATTAACAACAGTATGACAGATCCAGGGCAAAGTTAAACTATACTACTTGAGGGGCAAACCTAGCGTGTTGGCAGCGAGCTCGGCACAAGCAGCAAATAGAAGGAGGGGGTATCCTTATCTTACGGGAAAACACGGATCGACACAACGTCACATCGGAAACTAACTTTGGCTACTCTGACGTAAAAAAAAAAAAAAACATTTAGAAAACTTTGCTTTTAGCCATGGGCGGGAACAGCTGACTCCATGTTTGACAGTTTGTCTTTGTCGTTAACCCTGCAATTTGATTCCGGGTTCATACGAGAGCATGGACACTAGACAGCCCACCACAGGGACATCACACACCCACCCAGAGGACAGTCAAAGGGGCCCGGGGAAAAGCCCCCTCGGCCACAGAGCAAAGTACCAAATGCACCGGGAAAAGAAGCCTAACTAGCCCGCTAGGCCCAAGCCATCCAAGTACAGGCCAGGCACTGGACTCAGGGCCCAAATACCTTATCATCCCCAGCGCCCAGCTAAGAGCCAGCCCAACACCCGAGAGGGACGGGCGACCCCAGACAGCCAGGCATGCCCAGTGTTGCACCCCAGGGCACAGTCTGTCCCCAGTGGAGTGCAGTAGCGAGCAGCGAGAAGGGGCAAGGAGGGTGCGAGGAACGACCCCCCCGTACGGGAATATCAGGTGAATGCTAGAGGACAAGTAGCCCCGGACCAAGCCCCATCCACATTCATGCACAATAATCCAAAAGAAAAACAAAAGGAATAAAAGAAGAAGTAAAGAAACTTAAAAATAAACTCATAAAAATAAGCACAAAAAAGAGGGATGGGGAGTGGGGGACCATTCTCTCGTCCATCATATTGGGTACCACAGGGGCCGAAAGCACCCCTACCGACGCTACCACTACCGCCCACAGAACATGCACACAACCCCCCAACCAAAGCAGCACCTAGGAAACAGGTCTGTGAAAAGACTCCTCACTCCCCTCCCAACCTCTGGCACTACATGTGGAACGATGCATGCCACTGGCAGGGCGCGGAGTTCTTCCCCAGCCCCTTCCCAACCAAGGGCCCTCAATGTCAGGAGATACTAGGAGCCGGGGTGGGCAGAGCCGGTATTGTGGCCCCCATTCTCCAGCTGCTGCACAGCTCCCCGCCCTCAACACCCCTGTGTGTGGTGTAATTGTTTGGTATGTAATTGTGTCCGAGGTACAATTATGAATCACAGGGAGGTGTTCACAGAGTGTTGCAAAGGCTCACCTTTCCACACCCCAGGAATCACATGTCCCCCCCAAAGACCCTAGGTGTGCAGGTGAGTGTTTTGGAGAGGAGCCAAAGAGGAGAGGGTGATGGGAACAACTGGCCCGAAAAGGCATCCTCATCTCTCAGCCAACTCTCGAGCCACCTAGAGCCACTTTGTTCAAATTGGGAACTGCGTCTCCGACCGGATCGTTGTGATCTGTGGGGTTCCCCAGGGGCCGATCCTGGGACACCTTTTATTCAATCTGTACATGCTTCCATTGGACCAGCTAATACGCAACCATGATGTGTCCTACCACAACTATGTTGATGACACTCAGATCTACGTGTCGCTGACAGCAGGAGAACATGGGCCTGTTGATTCATTGTGTCACTGTATTGAACAGATCAGTCTGTGGATGCAGAACAACTTCCTCCAGTTAAACTCAGCCAAAACTGAAATCATTGTCTGTGGCCCACAGAAACAAAGAGAAAGTGTCATTAGTTACCTTCTGACGCTCTCTCTGGAACCTAAACATCAGGTCAGAAATCTTGGGATAATACTCGATTCTGACCTGAACATCAACAGCCACATTAAATCAGTAACATCAGCAGCCTTTTACCATCTTAAAAACATTGCAAGAATCAGAGGAATAGTCTCTAAACCAGACCTAGAAAGACTTATCCATGCTTTTATCTCTAGCAGATTAGACTACTGTAACGGGCTGCTCACTGGGCTTTCTAAACAGGGCTTAACACAGCTTCAGAACATCCAGATTGCTGCTGCTGGAGTTCTGACCAAAACCAGGAAATATGACCACATTAGTCCAGTGCTCAAGTCTCTGCACTGGCTTCCTGTCACTCAAAGAATAGACTTTAAAACAGCATTGCTTGTGTACAAGTCTCTTCACGTTTTGGCCCAAAGTACATAGCTGACATGTTAGAGCCATATGAACCAGCCAGGACTCTGAGAACCTCAGGTAGTGGCCTCCTGCTGATGCCCAGAGTCAGGACCAAACAAGGGGAGGCTTCATTCCAGTTTTATGCTCCTAAAATCTGGAACAGTCTTCCTGAAGAGGTGAGACAGGTTTCAACTCTGGTGATGTTTAAATCCAGACTGAAAACAGCCTTATTTAACTGTGCATATAACAACTGAGAATATTATTACTGTTATTATTATTATTATTTAATTTTGATTTTATTTATTTTAAATTCAAAGCTGATTTTATTGTTTCATTTTCTGATCTTTCTTCCTATGTAAAGCACTTTGAATTGTCTTGTACACGAAAATGTGCTATACAAATAAACTTGCCTTGCCCTTGCCTTGCCTAGAGCATTTAAACACCCACCAACCCCAATAAGTCATGGAATTTATTAGAGAGGACTAGAGAATAGCCAGCTGATGTTTTAAGTGATCTAACAGAAGATTCCTAAACTGATTATTAGATAGAAGTTTTTCCTTTTTTCTAGTTAAGGAGAATAGTTTCTATGCAACTCATATGGCAGTGAGTTAGCCCATAAACACAGCGTGGGGTGTGCTGGAATATTACATCTAAACTACACTGAGAGAACCCGACAAACCTCAATCCAGAATTTCTGAACTGGTGCACAGGACCACAGAGCATGCAGATAATCATCAGGTGTGTTACCTGTGCACTGATGGTAGGGATTGGTATGTTTAAGACCCATCTTGAACATCCCTTTTCCTCTGTAATGCATTCTGTGAAGAATCTTATATTGCATAGGCTGTAAAGTATTCCAAAGGTGATTCTAAAGATAAGTCTGTCCCTTATTTTAAAGTTGGCAAATAAATAGAAATGCCTACCTTGGATAACAGTCTGTATATCTTTGAGAGGCATTTTGGGGAACAGATGATTAAGAATTCTTTTACCAGTATCAAATGAAATAAATTTACCATGTTCAGCTATTTGCTCCAGGGTCTTTATTCCTTTGTTTTTCCCATGTTTATCTTTTTTGTTTTGTTTTGCAGGATGTCAGGGTTGTTCCAAATGGGTGTTTAGTTACATGGAAAGAGTGAGGATTTGGTTATATTAAGAAATTCCCACCAGGCTGAATTTGTTTGTTCATTAGTGCAATAGTGTTAGTTAGAGAGACCCGTAGATTTTGGAGGAAATGTAATACATCATCAGCATAGAGACTTATCTTATGTTCAATATTTTGGGAATGAATGCCTTTTATATCTCTGCTTTCTCTGATGGAAGCTGCTAGGGGTTCGATAAATAGTGCAAAAAGTTAAGGGGACAGAGGACACCCTTGTCTGGTGCCTCTCTGCAGACCAAAGGTTTGAGAATTTTGAGAGCTATAAAAAATTCTCATTCAGGTCATAAAAGATGAACATAACCCGAATTTGTATAATGCTGTGGTTTATAGTTCTTAAATGTTAGGCCACTTTGTTGGCATAGTTAAAAGAGACGTTCATTGTGTGGACAAATAATTTGTCACTGTATCAATGACTTAAGGTATGGTTTAAAATAATGACTAAAGGAAATCGGTCTTGAGGAAACCTGTCTCGTTCAGTCCTTTCAGTGTGCTTTGTAGGTTGCCCACAGGGGTCACCCGAGCCACGCCGAGGTGCACCTGATCACCAGGTGCACCTCATCACCAGTGACGAGTCCTGGACGGTTTAAAGGAGCGGTGGACTCACTTCTCGTCGCCTGAGTATTAATTACACTGAGTAACGTACATCTCTGAGCAAGCCTTCTCGTTGTTAAAACTTAGATCTATAGGTCTAGTTTTTGTCTCTAGTCTTTGCTGTAGTTTGGTCGTCTCTACTTGCATGTTCTGTTATTTTGATACTTTGATTATTTTGTGACTTTGCCTTATTCCCCTTCGCCATTCACATCGCTTCCTGTCCTCCCCTTTTCCCAGGTCATCGCTGAGTCAGTATACTCACTCTACAGAAAATTCTCCGGTCAACTCAGTCACCTGGTTTCACGGCTCCTTCCTCCAGCTCGGTCTGCTCGCTCTCCTTCATCCTTTCTCCGCCACACACGACCCTTTGGACAATCAACCAAAGCGTTACTGGAAGGACAACTCCTCAATCCTCCTGGCAAACATCAAGTAAGATCGTTCCTGTTCATTCTCCTCATCCATTCCTTGTACAAGACTCCAACTCTGCTTACCTCACAGTGTCTCCGGTTTCCCACGTTCTCCTCTGTTTCTCCAAGTACCCTTCGTCTCTGGTTCCCGCCTCTACGTCCTCACTTCTGGTTCCCATTGCCGCTGGTTTCCCGTCTGCTGCTCATTCCCCCGGGTCCAAGAACACATCATCCTTAATAATGATGATGATTTGTCTTTGAAAAGACATTGGAAATGAGTGTTTGAGGCCAAAGGGCCTCTTTACCATCACCCCAATCCTTCCCTTCTCCTGTGGTGAAAGGTCACAATATTCTCCTATCAAATTAGAACGTTAAACATAAATCTGCCAGAGGAATTAAATACTACCTCCATTAAATGTGTGAGCATTCAAACCCAGATGAAATGCAACAGTAGCTTAGCATTTTGGTTAACTTTCCACATTCTTCTTATTACATGTGTCAGGAAAAGGCTGTTCTGCTGGGTTCTGTTTTGTACGTCTTGTGCCGGCTTCCACCGGAGGGTGTTTGGAGAATCACTGCTTTGCTGGTGGTTTTCTCCTTGTTGTCTTTTTGCAAACCTTTGATCCATCAGCTCGCTTTCTACAGCATAAGAGGAGCAGGTTGCGAGTAGCTCTTAGTTTGAGTGTTAACGGATATGTGGCAATGTGAGGCCACATTCCAAGTTTCTCTGCATACTCTCAGAGTGATCTCTGTCTTTACGTCCTTGTATGTAAAGGTTCCAGTTTATGCGTTCTGATTCAACTATACATTTAAGTCCTCCCCATGAATCACCATGACCTCCTGGTTCACCTGTCACAACTGGCTACCACTCCCTCTTCGCTCAATCATCCAAAGAATCCTCAATACATCTGTCCGTCTGCAGCCCTATGTGGTTTCCCACCAACCTTTACCCACAAGAATCGAATCCACTCGCTTCTTCTGTACAAATCTTCCTGCACCTTTTCCATGGATCTCCACTTACACATCTCTCATTTTGCATGAGGGCCAAAGCATAATAAGAGTCATGAAAACATCAGCTTTTACTATTAAACTTGATCAACTTTAGGACTCTTGATCATTGGTTGTTGAGGTAATGTCTAAAAATGAATCTTCTGAAATATTGTATTGGTTCAAGGATTCAAGGAATTTTATTGTCATCACATCAAATGTGGTACATGAGGTGGGACAAAAGTTTAATCCCACAGTCCAGTTTACACCCTGAGAGCAATTGTAAATTTGCTAACATAAGAAGAATATAATAAAATATAAGTAAATATAAAAGAAAACGTTTGGTAAATACAAAATATACAAAAGTTAGGAAGTCGGACATAGCAGCAATGAAAATCTGGAGAGCAAATTTGCACTCCAGATTGTAGCAGCATGGATGGTTCATGAAGTGACATATTAAAGTGATCAGTGCCGGTTAATTTTTTTTTTTGTTTTTCATTTGTAATTGTCCTTGCGTGTGTTTGAGAGTCTCACAGCTTCAGCAATGAGGTGCGCCTTCTTAACCAGAGTGAAAGTGTTGTTGCTCCAGGTAAAATAAATAAAAAACTCTCTTGATAAATGGACAAGTTTAGTTTGGAGCAAACGAGTGCAGATCTCTGTTTGCGCATTCTCCCTGTGCATGAGTGAAGTTTCTCTGGGTACTCCCGTTACCTTACACTCTCTGCTAACCTGCCTTTTAGATGAAGTTGTTGTTTAAATTAGACCGCTTAACTGAGTCTCTATGGATGTATATTAACCTTTTCAGGACGTTCTGATTCGTCCAGGCTAGATGCTAAAGCTCACTTGAGGAGAAGGCCTGCATGTGCCTTGGCACTAAGTGGCATTACCCCCC
>JAVLVB010000374.1:4716164-4729418 GCA_032876305.1 Orestias chungarensis
GCTGTAGGTTGAAAACAAAACGAAGCGAGTCAGTGCAGTCGCATGGAGAACACAGTCAGATATGATCTAAACAGCCAGGATGAGTTTGGACAAAAGCGAAAGACAAAAGCAGGACCTTCATATGTCTGTAGAACAAAACAACTCACGTCGTTAAGCTTTCTGCAGTGAAACACATCGGAACCAGTCTGTTCGCGTCGCTTTCCTGTGGAGTCCAGCCTATCGTGGCTTCGGCATTTCTGTTTGACTTGACCAAAAAACGCTGGGTCATGTTTTGGGGCCCGCTGACCTGGAAAGCGTACACCCTTCATAGGAATGAAAAGGGAACAGGAACAGTTTGTAATAACACATAATCACGTGTGATAAGGGTGCAGGAAGCTTTGCTGAGAGAGATCCGTACTCAGCGTTCTCAGCCCGGGCCTCAACGTAGACCTCGAGGTTCTGACCCACGCTGGCGTGAAGAACTTCGCCATGTGACGGCGTCCTGGACAGGAACATGGGCACGGCGTCGCCGGCCACACAGCTGGAAGTTGGAGGAAGGACTGAAACGAAAGAACAGGTTTGATTATCACGTCGTTTAAATGTGACTCAAATCCAACTTTTTCCAGCCAGTCTGTCTCAGCGCCTAATTCTAACGTTTCATAGCCAACACAAAGTGTTATTTGTGCCACTTCCATACGTGGAACTAAATCCGACACGTATCCAAAGTGTCTCCAGTCTGAATGTCTGAATGTCGCGTCTTATCCGACGTTTTCCGTCAGCAGCAGAAGGCAGACGTACTAAATCTGGACGTAAACAACGTCCGAAGCAAGCGGTGCCGGGTTTAGCCTTTCACAGACGGCAGTGTCCGTCGTTATTGACGAAAACACGGCGCTGCTACGTTCTTCTTCTGCAGATTTAGGTCGCTTGGGGGAAGAGGTGGGGATTGAATTCCTAATATTACAACTTTAAACAATATTTGGACTTTAACATCAATGTTTTAAGACTCAAATTACATTTGAACCTGTTTACATAAAAAAAACACTTAATATTTACCTTAAAACTACATAAAGTGAATTTCTGAAGTGCGTCTTTATATCTAGTGTTAAAATTACAGTTTGAATGAAGAACATATTTGGTTTAATCTAAGCCTGTGATATAAAGGTGCAACTCTCTCCAGATGTTTCACTATCATCTGAGACAAATCCAGTTTGAATAAAGAATATTTGGTCTATTGTTTACAGTTAACATTATTTTAACAAGAGTTTGAAACTCCACGTGTTTTAACCAAAATAAAGCCCAGATGTCGAAAATCATGAGAAAAAGCCTCACCCTCCACCAGGAAGTTGAGCTTCAGTCTGCAGAGAGGAGGAAGGTTCTGGTTGGACGCCGCTCGCGTCGCTGTGCTTCCGTCTGCGTAGCTCAGCGTGATGTTTCTGGTGGAGAAGTCCTCCATCATCAGCTCAAACACGTGAACGCCGGTTTGGGGTTCACCTGCTCGTCCCAGCGTACATGTAGCCTAGGAAGGATGATCCAGAGGAAAACTGCCTGACACGTTTCTGTTTTCCTTAACGAAGCTCTTCTATGTGTGAAAACATGAAAACTCTGCCCACCCCACCTCAGATTGAGTCAGATTACCTCATCCAGAGTAAAGTTTGCTGGCGCGCCTGCAGCGAAGCGGCACCTCACGGCGTCTTCATCCGGGTCATGAGCCAGGAGACGAATCTGAGTGAAGCAGTTCTGAGGAAACCTGCAGGAACATTTTCATATTTCCCATCAACACCAGCCTGAAAGGTTTCTTCAGTCTTAGGACTGAAGTTTCTGCTTCACACATCCAAAAACAAGAAGAAATATTTACTTTAAAAAAGCTGAAACGTTATCTCTAAGACACTTTGGTCTTATGTCAAGTATAAGACGTTTTCACTAGAAACTAAAGGAAAATACTTCAGTGATACATAGTAAACTAATAGGGTAAAAGTATAACTGAAGGCTGAGACTTTAGTACCGTAAGTAAGACACCGTTGTGGTGACAGGACAGTTGTTGACTCGGTAGGTATCTGAGCGGATTCCCAAATCCAGCTCAGCTTCACTGACCCAGTTGCTTTTTCCTTCCACATTTGTGTCCCAACAGCAGCCAGAGTCTCTGAAAATACAGAAGTAAAACTCTGGTAGATGAAAAAGTTATATTTGTCCAATCATTTTAAAAAATGGATTTAGTTTAATCTTTATTTATTTCCCCACAAAAAAAAGAAAATAGACATAATGTAGAGAAGCTGTGTAGAAAAAAAAAGCCTAACAGAAAATGGATCCATTTGAGTTTTTCTGACTTTAAATCTTTCTGGTTTACACATAAAAACATTCTGTCTATTCTCAAAGCATCAACATTTGTTTAGCTGAGAGAGAAAAGCCGTTATTTGGGTTTTAAAGGTTTCAGATCCTTGTTTAGAGTTTTACTGGTTACTGTTGTAAAGGAGTTTGTTCTTTAGCCAAAGTTGTTAGGAGCTGCAGTCTAAAGAACCACTTCTGCCTCCTAATGGCTTTCATGGAAAGAATATGAAGTTTCATTTCCTTATTTTAGATGATATTAAACAAAAATATTGTTTATTTGGTGGAATAACATTACATTTATTTATTATACTCCATGAAATACTTCAATATTATCAATTTATTTAATACATATTATATATGTGAAGATGGATGGATGGATGGATGGATGGATAGATGGATAATCTAGTTATTTAACAACCTGACCTATTTAGGATTCATTAAGGAAGTGTTACAGAAAGACTTGCATGAACTGAAAGTTGTCAGGTAAATTTTAGATATGAGGAAATGTTAACTGTTATTATCTGCTTTTGTTCCTGCGAATCTCTCAGACAAAGACAGAAGATTGTTAAATGCTGCTGGCGTGCCGCTGTGAGTCGGGATGAAGACTCGTCGAGAATCCGTCACGCTACTGAAGGGTGTGCCAGCAGAGAAAAGGAAAGTAGCCAAAGAGATTAATTAAAGCTTCAGTCAGCAATCAACAGAGATTTAAACTCTTAGAAAGCACTCCTGGATCCAGTCGGACACGGAGGCAGGCTCTGATTCTGATCGCTGTAATGTTGGAGACTCAATAAAATCTGCTGAGACTCTTTGGAAAGAATGTTTTAATAAGCCTTAATTGATGTAAGGTTTCATAGCAACTATCTGCAGAAAGCATAGTCCCAGAACCTAGTCTACAGTTGGTCCAAAATGCTGCAGCAAGAGTTCTGATGAAGCTTAAAAAGAGAGATCATATCTCCCCTATTTTAGCTTCCCTTCATTGGCTCCCTGTCAAACTTAGAATAGATTTTAAGATTCTTCTTTTGACATATAAAGCCCTCACTAATAAAGCTCCATCGTATATCAGAGATCTGATTACTCCTTATGTCCCTAACAGAGCACTTCGCTCTCATACTACAGGTTTACTGGTGGTTCCTAGAATCTCTAAAAGCACAATGGGGGGCAGATCTTTCAGTTATCAGGCTCCTCTCCTGTGGAACCAGCTTCCAGCTTTAGTCCGTGAGTCATTGTTTCTGTCTGCTGATTCCAGAGGAGCGAATGCTGCAAGTCAATGACTCCATGAATCTGCTGCAGTTCCTTAGATTGGAAACTTTTTCAAACTGATTTGTTTATGATGTATCTTTGATTTTAATTGATTTTCTTGTAAAGTTCCTTGAGACGACATCTTTTGTAAATTTTATATATATATATATATATATATATATATATATATATATATATATATATATATATATAATATTTATCACTTTTATATATATCACTTCTAAATCTTTTAAAGTTGAAGATGTTCCTAAAAACAACATTTGTACTTGGTCTGCTCTTGTTTCTCTGTTGTTTTGTTCAAAGCTTTAAAGTTCTGATCTGTCTACAATATGAATGTGACAAGCAAATTATTTTATCAAACTGATTTAAGTTCAAATTTTGGAAGATAATGTTCAAATTGTTTATTCCCAGCATTTATGATAAAAAAGGAAAGTAAATTAAATGAAAGCAGAGAGAGTTGTTCATCAAATCAACATTAATTAACAGATGAGGTAATGAACCGTCTGGCTTTTGTAGCATGAAGAAGAAGAAGAAGTCAAATGTGAACAATAGTTTGTTAGATTTGGGGTAAAAAGATTCTTATGAGTCCTATTTTGAATTTGTCAACCTCCTATAGCCACCAATCAGCAGGTAAACCTGAATAAAGCTGTTCCAACATTGGTTCTGAGCTGTTTCAGGAGGAAAACTTCAGCTCCACTACAATCTCAAAAACATTAGAAATCTCAGTCAAAAACACTAAATCATGTCAACATTTCTTCACCCGTTTGGTTCGGCTGATTGTTGTTGTTGTTCTTTTTCTCTGAACCGTCATTTTTAATAAAACGCAGGAGGAAAACACTTCCCTGTCAGGGTTGCACTTTTCTGCTATTTTCTGACAATTCCGTGTTACTTTATTTGTCTTTAAATCGTTTTAACGTCTCTGACTAACTCAACTCAGCCCTACTTCTGTTTGGTCCTTAAAGGGAATCTGATTTTGTTTCCCAACGACCTGTGAAAAACTGGTTTTGGTCATAAACCCCAGAGTTAGTGGCAGACACCCGATTGAGCCTCTCTCAGCGGCTCTTTTGCAGTTTAATAAGCTTTTACTTTAGACGTGTTTTCAGATTCGATCCATCACGTCTCAGACTCAGAATCTCGGTCTGATGCCTGAAGCATGCAGGACACCGGCTCTCACCGACTCCAAATAAAATCATTTTCATTGATTTAAACAACAGACGCTCTTCTTTCTTTTTTTTCGCCTTACATGTGGCTCAGATATGAAACTGTTCATCTCTGGTTTTTGGATTTATGCCATTACTTAAGTGATGAATCGGTGATTAACAGACAAACACAAAAATAAGTCAAAACACTCGGAAATCACCCTGCGTTGATCCAACATCTGGATACAGTTTCATTACAGAGCTATGACACATCCCCCATAAATCAAAATGTTGTTGTTCTTTTGGCTGATTGAGTCCAAGATGCAGACTTGAGGGAATCTTCTCGGCTTGTAAACTTGTTAATCGTAAAGAGAGTTTCCCAGAACCTGTAACATCTCCAGGTCATCCTCTCTGGATGAAAATAATTTATCTAACATTTGTTGTTATTATTATTATTATTATTGTTAGTTTTCCTGGCTGCCAGGTTCTACGTCTGGTCATGTTGAGCCTGTTTTTTGTTCCTTCTGATCAAATTTAAACTCCTTAATCCAGGTTACATAATTACACAGATGTGTGTTGAACCAGAACCTTCAGTTTCATTTTGATAGACTCGCTCCTTCTTCTTCTTCTTGTTTTTAAACCATCCTTCGTGTTTGTTGGTTTACTAGTTTTCTCTCTGCCTCCCCTGTTCTGAACTCACCTCACAGTTAAGCTCGTCCTGTTGGGCTGAAAGGTTGCACTTGTGCGCTCCTCAGTTTGGCACCAAAAGCCACTAGTGTCCTGGTCCGTTACGGCCTGGTCCCGGTCCACGTTGGTGCACACACCACCTAGGCAGCTCAGCGACGTCGGGTTCTGACAGTCACTTTGGCCATTTTGTCGATGAAAGAAAGTCACCTGTGGGGAGGTTCAATTACACATTTAAAATTGGACACCAAAGAATTCAGAAAAATCCTCAAATCTTTGAATCTTGGTTGCTTTGGAGCTTTTAGATCATCTTAAGTTGACAGCTTTTCCTCCTCAGTTTTAGTCGAGTAAATTAGGTATTTAGTTGTTTTCGGTTTCTGTCTCTTCAGCTAAAGGCTGACGCTTGGTTCTGATTCAGGTTTTTACTGGATTTTGTCAGTTATCTCACAGTGAAACGAGTAAACTTCTCATAACGCCGAGGCGCACCAAGGCCTCACAGGTCACACTTAATGGTTTCAGCTGAATTACGATCAGAGTCAGGAACTGAAACTAATCAAAGAAGCAGCCAACGTGCAGAGAAACGTCCAAAAGGGATCCTTAAAAAAAAAACTCAGAAACTATTCATCAAATATGGTGACTTATGATGAAAACAGAGTCAAATGAGATCTTTATCAGCACAAATCGTTTGTTTCATCATGAGCAAAAAGGTTTAATACATAATTTGTTGCCACGGTTGTACTCAGTCATCTCTGGTTTGAGTTAGTCTACTCATCCAGACGCAGATTCTGAGGCGACGACAGGTTCAGAGCTGTTCCGTACCTTTAACGTTCCGTCTGTGCTCGCCTTCGCAGGTGAGAAGCTGATGCTGTCTCCATAAAAGCTGCCGGCGGAGCTCGTCCCCAGCAGAGCGCTGAGCAGCAGCAGAGCCGCACCTGTCTCCATGATGCCTCCCTGGATGTGTTCGTGCGAAAGCCCAACCCTGGACTTTCAGTGTCTCTGTGATGGAGGGGAGGCGGTTCCCTTCCGAGTTCCTCCAACAGGTCTGACAGGATCTGAGCTCAGTTCAAAGCGTTTATGTTGCAATAAAACACGCAAGTGACAAACCTCACTGCTTGGAGCTGCAATTAACCAAAGCAGCCACTGACCTGTTTACGCACAGAATCTCCATCAGACTTTAGTCCAGACGTTTACCCGGTGTGTTGCATCAGCTCAGCGTAGAAGAACATGTTTTATCACTGAGGTCCAGAAGCAACGCACTGACCAGGAGATGTGGAACACAGAGAGGTTCTTCTGGTTCTAGCTCTGAGGGTTGTGCTAATCTCTCTTTATTGATCTTCTGCTAAAGCCGGAGGCTGCTGGAGGACAACCTGACCCCCTACTTTGTTCTTCTTCTGCTCTCCAGTTTACAATAGTTGCTCTGATTGACTTTCTGTTTAGACTCAAGATTCGTGTCACATCACCTGCTGTCAATTTTTTTACCTTTCTGTAAGATAGAAACTAAATGTACTGGAGTTTATCTGCTTCTTTTTATGTTTTGTGTCCTCTTTAACAGCCCCCAGTCAGTCGTGGCAGATTGTTGCTTACACTGAGCCCGGTTCTGGTTCTGGTTCTCGGTCGCTGCATGCTTGCTCAGTTTGAAGGATCACTATAAAGTCAAGATAAGCTGCTGTCTTCTGTAAGTACATGCTGTTCCTGGGAGAGTGAATGCTGGAATATGATGGGTTTCCTCAGATAGAAAGATTTTTTTTAGCTAATTTTAATAATAAACTGAGTTGATCCATTGTTTCATAACTAGGATTAACTTGAGTGTATATATGTTTGGACTTAAGTTGTTTTTCTTGTAAAATGCCTTCTAATGAGATATTTTCTGAATTGGCAATACAGAAGTTAAATTAGTTAAACTGAATTCCTGCTTTTTGATATCTTTTAGCCTTCTTGTTTATATCAGATTGGTTCTATTAAAGTTGTTATTTTACTCTACAGAACCGTTTAAGAGACCCTTCCTGTCCACAAACGTCAGCATCCACAAAACTCTTGGATAATATGACTTATGACCACAATTTCAATACATTTGTGATAAATACAATAATGAATTCAGTTGATGACTAGTTTGTATCAAATAAAACAAACGGGAATGTTTTAAATCCTGATCTTTGTCATTTTACAGATATACTATGGGAAAACCTTGTGGGACATTATGTCCATGTGTATCTATTTTAAAGTTAAAGCTATTTAATGATAAATACAAGAGTCAGTGGTTCATTCAAGCAAACACAAAAATATTTAAACTTTAATTACTTTAATTATTATTTTATCAAACGTCAATTAATTCCACGATTTTTCTATATTAAACGTTTGTTTTCTACTTTGATTTGAAATCTTTATGTTGTTTTTTTACTTTACATAATTTTTTACCAAGTCCACCCAACTACCGGTAGTGACGTCAGCAACCGGAAGTCGCCACACATTAGTGGCAAGATGGAACCAAACAAGACCGAAATCCTGACGATTTTCAAAAGATTGAGATCAATTCCCACTAACAAGGTAACAGAATTTAATTTGTTTTATTAGTGTTTTGTTTTTATTCGCCCTTTTACTGGCTTTGATTCCTTTCATAGATGTGTTCGGTTAGTTTCCCTTAGCATCGGCTGCTAACCGAAGCTAACGGCTGCTAAAAGCTAGCGGAAGCTAATTCTTTTCCATAGAGTAACACTGAACCGGAGCTAATGGCTAACGGAGGCTAACAGCTGCCTGAAGGCCACGTAGAGGGTTTTTGGTTTGTCTGGTGGAAAACCTGGTAACTTCGCTGCCTTTAAGCTTTCAGGCCAGCTCACAGGAAGAGAGGCTTCGGATTTTATAAGAAAATTTCATACATAAATCTCAGAAAACGCGGATAAATGGCAACATCGACACTAGCAGTAAAAATAAAGCTCAGCTTCAACATCATGCTAGACATGTTTGTCAAAGTCGGTTTATCTGTTATTATGTTAAATAGGATGATAAATCACCTGAAGCTGAATCATTTATTTTAGAACATTTATAAAAGAGATACTAAACATGTTACGTAATACCTACAGATTTATATAAAAGCCTGTTAAAGGTTTACTTTGATAACCTACAGCTAAATAGTGACAATAAAAAGTGTAGAAATTAGTTTAACAAGGATCAAGAGCTATTGAGATTAACTAGTAATTTAGTGGACAATGTTTTATTGTTGCACCAATTTATCAGTCAGTGATTACAAATGACCTCTGACCTCTTTAGCTTCTAAACACGTGAAAAAATATGTTCTGGAACTGAGTTTGTTTCTTAAAAATAAGGAGCATGTGTTTAGATTATTAAAAATAAGGAGCATGTGTTTAGAGCCTCCCCAGCACCACAGACATTTACACCTCCAGATGCAGGAAGAGGCCCTCCGGCATCATGAAGGACCCCACACACCCAGCACACTCACTTTTTGTCCCGCTCCCCTCAGGCAGGAGGCTGCGGAGCATCAAGTGTAAAACCACCAGACTGAGAAACAGCTTCATTCCTGAAGCTGTGAGACTCTCAAACACACAAAAGGACAATTACAAATGAAAAACACTTTCTCATTTAATCGGCAATGTTCACTTTAATATCACACTTTAAAATGTCACTTTAAAATGTCACTTGCACAACAAATTTTCATTGCTGCTATATCCGAAGTCCCATATTGTAGATTCTGTGTAGTCAAATCCTATTTCTCGTATAGTTCTTTATATTTTATTATGTTATTTAAAATTGCTCTCAGGGTGTAAACTGGACCGGGGGATTAGAATTTCATCCCACCCCATGTACCACATGTGATGTGATGACTAATAAAACTTCCTTGATTCCTTGAGATTATTAAAAATAAGGAGCATGTGTTTAGATTGTTAAAAATAAGGAGCACGTGTTTAGATTATTAAAAATAACGAGCACGTGTTTAGATTATTAAAAATAACGAGCATTTGTTCAATAGCATAAATTGACATAATCTTAGAATCTTGTGATGGTAAGTTGGATATCGCTGAGAGGCGGCGTTCACACAGCAGGTTCTGATGCTCAGTGATTCTTGGTCATTCATATGATCGCCGTCAGACTTCTGTGTGAACGGCGTTTGGCACCAAAGCGACCCGAATGTGCAGAAGAAGAAAGTTGTTGAGCGACGGGAGCCGACCGTACTTCAGACATTGTTTGAGTCCAGATTTATCTGGCTCAGAAAGTCTTAAAACCGTATGAAATTAAATTTGAAATAATAAACTGACTAAACTAGTCTTGTGATTATTTTATGCGCCATCATTGATGGTAGTTTAGTAACTAACTCTGCTGTTGAAACCAGCGAGGACATGTTTCTAAATGACCCACATTCAGCCTGTAAATAACAAATCATACAAATACGAGCTATTAAAGACACCTGGAACTATGTGGAAGAACAAACTTGTTAGGTAAACTGTCCTGGTTTGTTTGCTTGATTCCATTATTGTCTTCCAGGAGGTTTATTTCTGTTTGCTCAATCAGGTCTGACTTGTTTTAAGTGAGAGCTTGAATAATTTAGTGATGAGTAAGTGACATAGACGGAGACATGTCACTCAGAATGTCTGTAAAGTTTTGTTAGTTGGATTTAAAGCAATTATCCCGTAGAACCGGATAATTTCATTTAGTCTAATGTTTTTAAAACTTTGTATTCACTCTAAAGAGTTCAGGCAACATTTGACACCGAGCCTGGATCTGCTGTTAATAGAGGTTTTCCTTTCCACTGTCGCCTCATACATTCTCTCACACAGAAGGGATTTCTGCAGAGTTGATCAATCTGTGAAAAATCTTCTTTTCCTTTAATTAACCAGTCTATCTAGGTTTAAACCAGAAAGTCAAATGCATCTAGAAAGTATTCACCCTCTGTATTGATCCTTGTTTGGTAGTCGTTTCTGTATAAAGTCAGTGCGCCCCCTGGTGGGCCGATCATGACCAGATACACAGGTAAACTGCAGGTGTTATCAGACTGTACAAGATTATATCGCTTCTGATCAACAAAGTTATGACTTCATATTTGCCCCTGATTAATACACACTGGCACTTACTTTTAATTAAACATCAGTCCATCGAAATGCAATTAAACTGTTTTTAATCACGATTCTTTGTTATTCTCTTTAATATTTATGGTTACAATAATTTCCAAGAATAAAAGTCAAATAAAAATACTGTTCCCAAAGTTTTAGTTTAAATGGGGTGAAAGTACGGATCGTGCAGTGATCTGCATTTTTGAAACTGTCTCCTTTAGCTTAGCTTAGCTTGACCATCTTTACCGTTTTGGCTCATCATCTCAAATCGGATAAGTATCTGATTTAGTTTCAGATATAGAAGAGGGACAAATCAGATGTTTTTAGATGATCAACATGATCTAAACCATAATATCTGGATTGGTTATTTGGCTCCAAGTATCTATTTAAATCCTCAACATTTACATTTGGCCCGTAAATAACAAATAAATCATATAAATAATGTCTAATAGCAGAATTAAAGACATCTTGAACTATGTGGAACATTAAAACTTGTCCTTTAAGTTACCTGTCCTGGTTTGTTTGCTCCTAGAAGGAATCATGACACCATAATATAATAAGAAAGGAAGCTGAGGAAACATGAAGCAAAACTCTGAATTATAACTCTTGACATGTAAACACAATAAGATAGTAATTAGAAAAGGTTGTTGTTGTTTTTTTCTGTTGTTGCATCCATGTCGCTTTTTTCATCGCTGGTTTTCTGTGCAGATCTGTTTTGATTGTGCCGCCAAGAACCCGAGCTGGGCGAGCATCTCCCACGGCGTGTTCCTGTGCATCGACTGCTCCGGCATCCACCGCTCGCTGGGCGTTCACCTGAGCTTCATCAGGTGAACATCAACTAGCCTGAGCTGATATACTCCTATATCATGTCATTTTTAATAGCAACTTCAGTCATGCTGCAATCCTGAGGTCTAGTTGACAGTTAATCTGCATTTGAGAGTTGGTTTCATCCTTCATGCAGAGCCATACTAACAAATCCTTTGCTGTGAATATATTTGGTTAATGTCACCACGGCTGTTTCAGTTTCCATGCATGCGTGTTTGATTTTTCCCGTCGCTCTCATCTGTGACTTTTAGCGTTGTAAGTAGCATCTCTCCTGATCAGCGCCGTTAACTGTCGTTTCACAGTGGCCTCTTTCTTTTTTTGTCTCCTGCCGCAGATCCACGGAGTTGGACTCCAACTGGAACTGGTTTCAGCTCCGATGCATGCAGGTCGGAGGAAACGCCAACGCGGTAAGTCACTGCTCTGAGGTCAGCTCACGCTCGCTGCCGCTCGGCCCGTTTCCTGACGCGCCGCTCTCTCCTGTCCCATGAAGACGGCCTTCTTCCGCCAGCATGGCTGCTCCACCAGCGACACCAACGCCAAGTACAACAGCCGCGCCGCCCAGATGTACCGGGAGAGGATTCGGCAGCTGGCGAACGCAGCGCTGTCCAAATATGGCACGGAGGTGAGCTGCCACAGTTTGCCATATTTCTGTTAGTTAAGCCGACAGTAAGCGTTAAAAGTCCAACATGATTTTTATTTTCAGGTCTGTGTTCTCTGTTTTTACATTTTATATTTAAGGAGCTGTAAACATCCACTAGAAATAAAACTCCTTACCGTCAAAAATGAAATATCGCAGCGTAAAGGAGCTAACATTCATCTTTTTTATTGTCCAGATGATGGGCTGTAGATTCTGAACATCTGGGTAAAATGTCGGCTCCATCTCTCTAATGCTCCCTATTTAAATCCTCTCTGGTGTTCAGATGTTTCTCTACTCATATGTTTGGTCCTACGGTCTCTGATGTCGCCACCATTCAGACTGAAAACGCTATAATTCATTAAAGCTCTGCAGAGTTTGGTTACACAACCGGATCTTTGACTCGTTACCAACACTAATAAAGTTTATCATTGATCCAGTCCAGAGTACGCCGGGCGAGTGGCGTAGCAAACTCACGGTTGGTGATAGACTATGAAATAAAAACTAATAAATCAATAATGAGGTTTTTTTTGCTATGATTGCAGATGTGGATCGATTCTGCCGAAGCAGGAACTTCTGCAGCTCAAGAGAAAAAGGAAGACGACTTCTTTGCTGAACATTCACAGGTTTGGTTTGTTTTTAGATTTATTAAATGTGAGGATGAATTTCAATAAGCTGCAATGTGGATGTGAATCATTACATGACTTACGGCTCATTGTCAAAGTGTGGAAATTCAGTTTAAATGACTGAAGACGTTCGTTTAGTCTTTCAGTGACCAGAAGAGGGCGCTGCTGCTAATCTTTAGGTGGAGATGGTTAATTGTTGATCGTTGTAACTGCAACTAACGATTACTTTCATAATCGATTAATCTGTAGAATTTTTTTTACAATGAGTCAATTAAGCGCTTTTTATTATTAATTTATTTATCCTTTACTTTCCAATATAAGCTATTAAAACTCATTTTAATTAAGAAAAAGGAAAACGAGAGAATTGTGTTGTTCACTGTAGTTTATCAAACTTTGATTGAAAGATCAAATGAGCTCAACAGTGTAAAATATTTTTTCATTTTTAGGTTAAAAATACAAAAATGAGGTAAAAGTATATGAAACGTATTGAATATTCAGAATATTAACAATAATCTCAGCCCTCATTATTCTCTAATATTTAACTTGATCTTTATTGTGAATGTTCTGACTTAGTTGGACATTATTGTTCCTAATAATCTGAACTTGTGTCTCTACCAGCATGTTTAGAACAGAGTTAGTAAGTGGTAGACATTGCTGGGGGTGAGCGTCTTGTTCCACATGTGTTCCTTTATTGTTGCTCCTGCAACTCTAAATGAATATGA
>JAVLVB010000374.1:4780557-4793889 GCA_032876305.1 Orestias chungarensis
ACACACACATACACACACACACACACACACATACATCCAATGTAAACATGTAAAGTTGGACAACCTTTATTAAAGGAAGAAAAGATCTCTCTGTCCAAGTGCCTTGATTGTCTGACCGGAATCATAGTCCATAATCTGCCGCCTCAACCAGGAATCCTATTTAGTTGAGACTCACCCCTCAAACAAGCACAACATTGAACTTTCAAATATTCCCTTAAAGAACAGTTCAGTTGATAAATTAGACACCTGCGCCCCCTTCTGGAACATCCCTGTGGCTGCAAACTAGGAACAGCATCACATTTGTACCTAAAGGGGCATTTCACTGCGTAACAGACAAAAGAGATTTAAACGCAGCTTTGAGATGATTAATGAAACACGTCCAACAACTAAACACATTCACTGTTTAGTCAAAGTCACTCTGCATGGGTTTCTAGAGCAAACCTCCTAAGAATAGACAAAATAACAGTTGATGAAAAGTATTTGTTCCTATTGTAGAATATTTCACCTCAAACAACAGAGAGAAAAAATGGGATTTTGTTTAGCGGTGTTTCGAAAAGAAATGACTGTAAAAAATCTGGATACATTTCTCGCTGAGTGAAATTATTCTAAGTGAGTTTCACTTTTTTTGAATTAATTAATCAGATTTTTAAATAATGTTGAAGCAACTATGGAGAACTGGAAAGTGCCAGGTCCTGTGGCCGCCAAGCAGGCCCACATCATCACTCCTCCACCTCCGTGCTTGACTGACGTGCTGGGTTTAGCTTTGTGCAAACGTGACCATACGTCTCAACTCCGGTCCTGCCGCCGTCTCGTTTGTAGAGAGAAGAGACTTTCTGCTTCCGGCTTTTCAAGCCACCATACTGGTTTAGGGTCATGACCTTTGACCTCTAACCTGCTTCCACTGGGCCAGCTAATACGCGGCCATGATGTGTCCTACTACAACTATGCTGATGACACTCAGATCTACATGTCGCTGACAGCAGGAGAACATGGGCCTGTTGATTTATTGTGTCACTATTGAACAGATCAGTCTGTGGATGCAGAACAACTTCCTCCAGTTAAACTCAGACAAAACTGAAATCTTTGTCTGTGGCCCACAGAAACAAAGAGAAAGTGTCATTAGTTACCTTCTGACGCTCTCTGGAACCTAAACATCAGGTCAGAAATCTTGGGGTAATACTAGATTCTGACCTGAACTTCAACAGCCACATTAAATCAGTAACATCAGCAGCCTTTTACCATCTTAAAAACATTGCCAGAATCAGAGGAATAGTCTCTAAACCAGACCTAGAAAGACTTATCCATGCTTTTATCTCTAGCATGTTAGACTACTGTAACGGCCGGCTCACTGGGCTTTCTAAACGGGCCTTAAGACAGCTTCAGAACATCCAGAATGCTGCTGCTCGAGTTCTGACCAAAACCAGGAAATATGACCACATTAATCCAGTGCTCAAGTCTCTGCACTGGCTTCCTGTCACTCAAAGAATAGACTTTAAAACAGCCTTATTTAACTGTACATATAGCAACTGAGAATATTATTACTATTATTATTATTTTTGTATTTATTTTTAAATTCAAAGTTGATTGTATTGTTTCATTTTCTGCTCTACTTTTTTCTATGTAAAGCACTTTGAATTGTCTCGTACACGAAAATGTGCTACACAATTAAACTTGCCTTGCCTAAAAGAAGTTGGCAGCGCCCGAGATTGAACCCTCAGCGGCTCTTCGATGGTTATTGCTGACATGTCTCCACACTGGCGTTGCTTCAGAGCAGGAAACCGACTGGAATGTTTTTATAACGGCGTTCAAACTGATGACGATCGATTAATCCATTCATCTGATCAGCTTTTTTTATTTTTGCCTAATTGTTCTTTGCAAACATCTCAGTGAGCTTAAAACAGGACAAAAAAACTTACGGGACAATTTTTAAAGCTTTAATCAGCGCGGGACAGGCTGTTCTGTTTCTGGCCCACACAGTTTAAAAGCCGACCGACTGAAGGAAGACGTTCGAGCGCCACTGTGAAATCGCCGAAACGAACGGATCTGATGGAGCTCAGCTCTGAGACTCTCGTGAACAGTAACAGGATCGGCTACAATGCTTCCAATAAACCAACAATTTAAATCCCTGCCTGACACAAAATAATCACGTTTTATGGCTCATCTTAATACTAAACCACCTTATCAGTTGTTCATAACTGGTGGATTGATGTTATATAAACAAACTGAATGTAGTTTTCTTCAGTACTGATAAACTTTTTTGTTTTTCTTTGATGCTTTCAAATATTTTCTATATTTTTTTAGCTTCTTTTAGCTGTCAAGTGTTATTGACTTAAAACAAACTTACCTGTACGTTACTTTTGTCTTATTTTAGGGGTAATAAGATCATTGCACCAGTAACTGGACAGAAGTATTTGGTGATATTTGTTTTATTTTATGTGAAGTCACGTTGAATGAGGAACAGTAGCAGTCAGTTTGCTTACAGCAGGGAAATCCCTCCATTCTGCCTCACATGTGTCTGCCCAGCAGATTCATTGTCACACTAGCCGGGCTCCAAATGCCCGAGCTTTTCATTGTACCGCTGTGTTTTAGTGTGTGTGTGTGTGGTTGTATAGCAGAAAGATGTTTCCTCCCATTTAGTTTTTTGTTGTGGTGGTGGACCAGCTCGGGCGACGCGCTCCAGACTTTTCGGGAACGTTTTCTGCATCCTGGAGGCCCGGAAACGAACGCAGCAGGTCGGTGTCCAGAGAGTCCAGGAAGCGTCTCATCTCCTGTGGAGAGCTGACAGCTGGCAGATTGAGTTTAAGCAGATCAGGGTGAGGTTTTGTTTTGAGCTGCAGAAAACGTCCAATCTCACCGAGGATATCTGTCGAGTTTTTAGTGCAAACCTCTTATTTGACTTGAAACAACACGAGACTAACTTACAAGCAACTTCCCAACCACAGACAGGAGTAATTTGTAAGTCAAAGTCATTTTTTTAGAGCATATTTAACGTACAAAACAATTCGAAAGGCTTTAAATAAATAAAAATCAGAAGCACTTAACAAAGTTACAGTTGAAGAAGAAACAGATTGTTCTGTTCACATTTGCAGTTTTATTTTTCTACATTAAGGGTTTCAATACTTGGAGGAGCTTCTATTATATCGTTAAGTGTCTCGCTGCTCAAAGACATTTTGGTTAATATTATTACATTAAAAAAATCTTTAAGCTAAATAAAAAGAAAGATCCTAAAATAGGTAACATTGTTTTATTTCCTTCGGCTTTTTTTGCCTTTCTAAACAAATGTATGCCTGGTGAGTTTTTCTGTGTGCGGCGTGGATGCAGAGGTGGATGAATCCGAGTGATTACCTGTCATTCAGGCGTGAGTGAAATAAGCCAGGGCGATGCTGCGGAGAGGAATCCATCTTCTCGTCCTGCTCCTGTGCGTTTCAGCCGATGGAGACTTTGACTGGACCATGAACGGGAAATCGTCTTTCTACT
Source organism: Orestias chungarensis (assembly GCA_032876305.1). Classification (NCBI taxonomy): domain Eukaryota; kingdom Metazoa; phylum Chordata; class Actinopteri; order Cyprinodontiformes; family Cyprinodontidae; genus Orestias; species Orestias chungarensis. The sequence continues at coordinate 4,784,035 of JAVLVB010000374.1, forward strand.
ACGGAACGTTCCCAGCAGGTACGACGCTCTACCAACACGTTCCAAGCATCAGAACAAAGATAAAAGTGTTCTACGATGCAAAAGTGACATTTTTGGAAGGAAAAATTCTGTACAAATCCTTTATTTAAAAACAAAAATTGCAAAAATATGCTCATAAAAAAAAAAAAGATTGTCTTTTAGTCCTACTTATCACTTCCTGCTTTAAATTCAATCCGTAATTGAGGTTTTGCATCTAAGGAACTCCAGCAGATTGCTTTGGGTAATCGAATTCACAGCAATCCCTCATACTGAGCAAGCATGTAGCGACAGTGGAGAGGAAAAACTCCCCTTTAAAAGGAAGAAACCTCCAGCAGAACCAGAACCTGAACCAGGATCTGTCCATGTCCGAGTGGACGTCTGACATCTGGAGCTTCATTAATGCTCGGACACAGTATTTCGGATTTTAGACGATATTTAGTGAGGAGGGACAGAATTATGTTCTCACAAAACATGTTTAATTGAGTAATTTGTTCCTTTTGCTCGGCTCTGTTCCTTTAAAGCTCATCCACCCTTAAGGAAACAGTAAATGATCTCAAGTCCTCTTCCTCGGACAGTTTTCCTTCCTCTTATCATGCATGTCATGCACGTCCCCGCTGAGCACCAGCTGAGCTTTTCTAATGACCATGACACAACCTCCTACCATCACAGAGCCGGTCTTCCTCGTTGTCTTGTCGCTTCCAGCTCACATCTGACTGGCGATTTTCTATAAACTGAAAATCTGTCGTCTGAACATCATTTCCGTTTCTGTATCGGTTGAGAAATTGAAACTGAGGAAAGTAGGGCTGCAAGTAACGATTATTTTCATAATCGATCAATCTGTCATTTATTTTTGCAATTAATCGCTTTTTATTATTAATTTTATGTAAGCTTTAATTTTCCTAATTGAGCTATTAAAAGAGAACTGTACCTGCAAACTGCAGTTATTTAACTTTAACAAGCTCAGCAGTGTAAAATATTTGTTCATTTTTAGGCCTAAAATTAAAAAATGAGGTAAAATTAAATAAAACTTCTTGAGTGTTCATCATATTATCAATAATCTCAGCCCTTATTATTCTCTAATACTTAATTAGATCTTTATAGTGAATGTTCTGACTTAGTTGGACATTCTTGTTCCTAATAATCTGAACTTGTGTCTCTACCAGCATGTTTAGAACAGAGTTAGTAAGTGGTAGACATTGCTGGGGGTGAGCGTCTTGTTCCGCATGTGTTCCTTTATTGTTGCTCCTGCAACTCTAAATGAATATGAACTGAAATCATTAACAGTATTTAGCGTCTTTATTTTCTTATTAGCTTATTTTACCGCGCTGGTTCTTCCTCTCCTGCTTCAACTCAGACATGTTTTGGTCTCAGATGTTCACTTAAAGAAGTCTTTCCTACATTTTCCTGCTCCGCCATCTTGCTCAGGGCAAATGTGTTTATGAGCCATGGGCTAGCAAAACAAGGCTAACGATTGGCTGATTTCTTCTTCTACTGCTCCACTGGTAGATCACAGCGTTGGGTAGCTCATTACTGCCACCTATTGACCGCAGATATAACAGATTGTTTTAAAAATAGACGCTTACGGTAAAACGTGATTATAAAGCAACTAATCGACGACTAAATTAGCTGTTAACTATTTTATTAATCAACTATTCGATTAAATGGATTAGTTGTTTCAGCTCTCGAGCAAAGCGTGATTTATTTTCAGTTTCTTCAATAATGAAACACTAAACTGCTATGAACACATTAAAAAGTAGTAAAAATCAGAACCTAGAAAAACAATGAGGTCTTAGTCGCCTTTGCTTGGTGTGTGAATGTAGCCATCACTCATCAGTGGAGAACATGCCGTCAGCATCTGTTGTCTTCACGTTCTCTGCAGGTTTCTCGTGGGGCGTCGGCAGTTCGGCCTATCAGACCGAAGGAGCCTGGAACAAGGACGGGAAAGGAATGAGCATCTGGGATGTTTTCACTCACAAGAAGGGACAAATCTCCTCTAACGAAACAGGAGACTCATCCTGTGAAGGCTATTACAAAGTCAAGGTGGTTATGATTGACAGGATTCCCCAAAAGTTAATCATTATTTCTGAATTATGCATCATTAATTCAATTAGACGTGTTTGATGTGACCTTAAAGTAAAAAAAGTTAGAAATTGGACAAAGCAAATGTTTCTACTCAGTCTCAAGTTTAACACGTCCTGTTAGATACTTATAAAACTCGGCGTCAAAAGAGTTTATTCATGCTGTGGCTACAGTGATACAGGTCAGAGAGCCGGTGGAGGAGAGACTAACCCAAAAAAATTATGTAAGCAGGTAAATATACAAGTCGGAGGCATTTATTATGTACCCACAATGCATCAGTAAACAGTTTAAACTCGACTGTTTATGGAGTAGGACCGCTGTCAAAAAGGTGGCCACAAGTCTTAGGGTATATAAAGAAGTGGTTGCTCCACCCGCTCCACTGTCTTCCACCATCTTTAAATGTGGAGCTTTGTGTGTTTGATGTGATCGCGGATCGATTACTCTGGCCTCAGACGTCACCGTAACATTATTTGACGTTGAATTCGTGTCCACAGAGAAAGGAAGAGTTCGCTGTCGTCGAAATTAAGAGTTTTATTCATAAGGCTTTTGGATTCATGCTCACATAAAAACAAGAGTTTTGGGTACAAGAACTTTATTGACACACGAACACGAACGTTAGAGGGGTGCACGCACCTTTTTGACAGCCGTCTTACTCCACACCCGCTGGCTCTCTGACTGCATCCATCCAATATTTAATCAGACAAATTCATAAACCGTTAGAAACGCTCACCCATCATTTAAACGTCTGTCGGTTGGGAGAACAGTCTTTGAGTTTTCATCGCTTTAGCTTCTGCTAAATATAACGACAGTTTTGTGTTTTATGATCGGGTTTAGCTAAATACCATGTCTGGTTATTGCTTAGGGTTTATAAACAACATGAAGTTTCTTTTTTTTACTGTAAACTTGATAATCTACAAACCTGAAAGTTGAAGCTGCTTGTTTTGGATCAGATTAAAAATGATGGGTTACGGGGGGTTTTCTGCTTTTTGTCTTTAAGGATGATGTTAACTTGATGAAGGAGATGAAGCTGAATCATTATCGATTCTCCATATCCTGGCCCAGGATTTTACCCAGTGGACTAACAAGTAAAAACATCCATGATTCTCTACCAGCTCAACGTTTTCTTCTTCTTATTTTACCACACAAATGTAAAATGTTGATTTTAATTAATTAAAGGTTTTATGTGATGTAGCAACGTTAAACTAAAAGGGTTGAAAACAAGCAAAACTTCCCCACCTGGCAGAGAAACTGGAAACAGTTCAAATGTTCCAACATTTATAGGAAACATTTAGTAAATGAGCCAAAATCTCCTTTGGATGAACTTTGAGCGGTCGTTTCTTTGAGATTATTCCACATCTGTCTGGATTCAGGAGCTCCCTGAAAACGCCACTGTTACCCAGAAACAGCGAAGTTCCCTGAACCCGATGGAAAAGTCGCTGCTCCTCGTTTTAAGACTTATCAGAATCTGAAAAGTGTGGCATGCGCCAGCACTAACTGCCCCTGAGGCAGCTCAGCTTTCATGCAGCCGCTTACGGGGGTTCAGTCGTAGGTTTGCTCTTGGTTTCGCTCCAGCCGTCTTCCCATCAACTCCGACCTGCTTCCCAGTCCCACGGCATCATGCTGCCACCACCATGTGTCACGGTGGAGGAGCTGGTCAGGGTGATGTGTGGTGTGAAGTTCTCCTTTCGCTGTTCACAAAAAACCAGAGCAACGTTTCCGCAACTCTGCAGCTTCCTACATCCCACAGCATGATGCTGCCACAACTATGTTCTCCTACAGCGATGAATTGTGGTCCACTTCATCAAATTGCCATCGTTTTGTGGTTCTCTCAGCCTTCATGGCTACAGAGATGAAGGGAAACTAAGAGTGTATTCACACAGCAAGTCTTTAATTTGACTCCACAATTACGACCCCACAAGAAGAACGCAGGACGTCTCCCAGCGGCGTCCGTGTTTACGTCAGTAACGACGGACGCCAAAGCCGTTAAAGTCATGAGCGATGGGAGCCGACCTCATCGTCACAAGCTCAGAACAAGATGAAGGAGGCTGTTGAAGTCTTCCTTGACTTCCCCAGATTGGTTGATCTCAGGGCAGCATATTCAGGTTCTCGCAATGTTAAATAATAATTCAATGTCCACACTTCTTATGGATCATCTGAGTCCTCCTGCAGGAGAGAGAGCTGAGACCGCCTGTGCAATGGTTCCCTCGGGTCTGAGCTCTATTCATCGCATCAGGCTGTTTTATTAAAAATTAGGGAGTATACAGAGTCAGACAAACATTCACATTTGATTTACTCAAACTGTTTCAGAAACCGTTGTTCCCGTGCCTCGCTGGCCTAGATTAATCTGCAAAAAGAAAAAAGGGAGTGAAGTTTCGCTCCCTGGTATCACATCTTTTAACGGAAAGTTTTAACTGCTGGGAACCGACTGATGGTCTCTTTCCCATGTTAACTTCATCCAGCTTCCAGAGAGAATAAACAGGCCTTATCAGAAAATGTATAGCTCTTGTTATATGCACACACTTCTAGTATTAAAATAAACATTAATACCTGAAAGAAACATTCCACAAGGCTGAGAAGAAAAAGTAAAGCTAAACTCGGCAGCGCTTGCTTCGGACGTCCAGATTTGACTCGTCTGACTTCGTCTGCTGCACAACTATGCCGCACGTCTCACGTTGATGATGCATAAACTATCAGCTGAGTATCTGATTTTGTTCCAAATGTGAAGGACTTGGGTTGTTTGTGCTGCCATGAAAATGCCGTTCTGACACTCCAGGAATATTATGATTTTATATGCAAAGCACATGGGTGTCATGTTTCTGCTTGTTTTCTGGTGTTAAATTGCTTAAGTCAGTCGACAAGACAATAAGGAACAACTGTTGAATAAAAGCATTAACAACTCTAACATGAAGGTGATGTTGATGCAACTCCCCCGGCTGACCTGCAGGTCAACACGTTAACGAGAAAGGAGTCAGATACTACAACGCCTTGATCGACACGCTTCTGGATAATAAGATCACACCCGTGGTCACGCTGTATCACTGGGATCTCCCTCAGGTGAGTTTTTGCAGATCTCAGGTGTGTGTGTGTGTGTGTGTGTGTGTGTGTGTGTGTGAGTGTGTGTGTTGATGCGACGACAATGAGGATCCTCCCCACGTTCCCCGCAGACGCTGCAGGAGAAATACGGCGGCTGGCAGAACGCCAGCATGGTCAGCTACTTCGACGACTTTGCCAACTTGTGCTTTGAGCGGTTTGGAAACAGAGTGAAGCACTGGATCACCTTCAACAACCCCTGGGTGAGTAGCAGCTTGTTTTTAGTCAACAATTCTTAATAATTGATAAGATTTTGTTTGTTTATTAGTTTTCTGTATTTTGAAACTTATTGTAAGTTTCAGGAGAGTCATCAACGCCTATGTGAGGTTAAAATCTACTTACTAGTACATCAGTTTTGTCTTGTTCGGAGTGAATTCAGATGAATGATGGGTAAGATTAATTATATCCTTTATTAAAAATATCCTGCTTGTTGTTTTTTTTCAGTCAATTTCTGTGGAGGGATATGAGACGGGCAAACATGCTCCAGGAATGAGGATGAGGGGCAGTGGTGCCTATAAGGCAGCCCACCACATCATCCAGGTAGGTCCAGGTAAGTCTGGCTGCTGGTCGCTGCGAAGCAGCCTCAACCGGCCCTAAACAGGAAACAACCAACTCTCAAGAGTCTGATGTGTTTCTAAGGTTGAACATCGTAGATTATTTCGTAACGGTAAACCTGTAAGACTCCACTGAGGAAAGTCATCTTAAGTAAAACCAGGGTGAGCCTGAGATCAAATGTGTAGAGAAGAGCTCCTCGGGTCTCATACTAGAGCTTGTAAACTTTCCTCTACATGTTTCATGTTTAAATGTTTTAATGAGAATAAAAGAAGCAAATGTCTGACCTTTGACGTTCAACATGTCTGACAGATAGTTCAACTTTCTCTCTACACAGCTGCTCACAGCCATTAAAGCAACAATAAGTCACTTTTCAACCTTTTGCGTAAATTAAAGCAAAAACAACAGGCGAGGAAATCGTAACGAGTTAAACGTCAGTCCCTCCACGTAGTTTATTGAAAAATCATCATAGTAACACTAAGTAACTTTTCTACCTTCATTAAATATTTTCATGACTTTTGTGATTATTAGTCGAATCATCTGACATTGTTTCACCACGATTGGATTCATCACCTCATCACTATTCATCCTTCACACAGACACTGGAAACAGAAATGAAATTCAATCCAGGATCAGGATTTTACCACGTTAGGCCCTGGTGCTCATGGGAAATGGAGTCTTGCTTCAGGCTAAAAACACTAGGACTTTTTTTGATTACAATTTATTTAACAATGTTATTGAAGCTGAGAAGCAGAAAAGGCTCCAGCTGTTATTCTCTTTCTGCTGATTTTCTTATAACACATGTTTGCATTCATATTTCTGCTTGGGTAAACATTAGGTTTGATTCATTTTCTTGCAGAAATATAAATCAAACTCTTAAATGTTGATAAAAGGTACATTTTTTGGTATTGTTTTAAATGAACTAAGATGTTTGCTATAAATACTAAATGAAGGAATCCAGGTTTTGTAGTGTAAATACTGGTTTTAAAGTTAACGTGAGGACCTGGCCTGGAGGATTTGACCTTTGACTTTCAAACGTTGGCATAAGTAACAAGACAGTCAGGTGGAAATGGCTCTAAAGATGTTGAAGAGAAAAGACACATAGAAGTTTTACGTGAAGAAAATTTGTAGTTTAAATAAATACTGTTGAGTGTTAGAGAGCCTGCAGTGACGCTCGCCTCCGTTTGCTCCGCAGGCCCACGCTAAAGTCTGGCACACGTACGACACGAAGTGGAGAAGCAAACAAAGAGGTGACGGAGGGAACCGCGTCGACAGGTTTGCTGGTTCTTGGTTGCGCTCAGCGGATGACTCGTTTCTGACCCACTTCCAGGTCTGGTTGGCATCTCCCTGACCGCCGACTGGGGAGAACCGGTGGACGTGTCCAACCAGAGGGACGTGGAGGCGGCTGAGAGGTTCATCCATTTCTACCTGGGCTGGTTCGCCGCGCCGCTCTTCCACGGCGATTACCCGCCGATCATGAAGGAATACGTGGGTACGTTCAGGTCGCTGTTATGATCAGAGCAGAGATTCGGTTCTCTACATTCTGACTGCATTTTTTAAGACTTTGCTCTTCATGTTTTACATATTTTAGGTATTCTGTGTTTTGCCTTAAGCCTAATACTTTATTACATTTTTAAGTGTCTGTACTTTACTTGAGTATCTACAGAAAATAATTAGGGACACTGAAAAAAAAAGCTGACTGGAGAAAAACATATAATAACTCTGACTATAATCTCAAAATTCTGACTTTTTCTCAGAATTCTGACGTTTTTCTCAAAAGTCTGAGTTTAATGTTAAAATTCTAAATTTAATTTAGGAATTCTAAATTTTTATCTCAATTTTGACTTTATTCTCAGAATTCTGACTTTTTTCTAAAAAATCTGACTTTAATCTCAGAATTCTAAATTTAATTTAGGAATTCTGAATTTTTCTCGGAATTCTGACTTTAATCTTAGAATTCTAAATTTAATTTAAGGATTCTGATTTTTTTCTCGGAATTCTGACTTTAATCTCAGAATTCTAAATTTAATTTAGGAATTCTGAATTTTTCTCTGAATTTTGACTTTAATCTGAGAATTCTGACTTTTTCTCAGAATTCTGACTTTTTCTCAGAATTCTGAATTTTTTATCAAAGGTCTGACTTTAATCTTAGAATTCTGAAGAGAATTCAAAAAAAATTCTCAGAATTCTGATTTTTTTATCAAAAGTCTGAGTTTAATCTTAGAATTCTAAATTTAATTTAAGAATTCTGAATTTTTCTCAGAATTTTGAGTTTAATCTCAGAATTCTAAATTTAATTTAAGAATTCTAATTTTTTCTCAGAATTCTGACTTTAATCTCAGAATTCTAAATTTTATTTAGGGATTCTGAATTTTTCTCAGAATTTTGACTTTAATCTCAGAATTCTAAATTTAATTTAGGAATTCTGAATTTTTCTCAGAATTTTGACTTTAATCTCAGAATTCTAAATTTAATTTAGGAATTCTGAAATTTCCTCAAAATTCTGATTTTAATCTCACAATTCTAAATTTAATCTAAGGATTCTAAATTTAATTTAGGAATTCTGAATTTTTCTCGGAATTTTGACTTTAATCTTAGAATTCTAAATTTAATCTCAGAATTCTAAATTTAATCTAAGGATTCTAAATTTAATTTAGGAATTCTGAATTTTTCTCGGAATTTTGACTTTAAAGTCAGACTTTTTTCCCAGTGGCCACAAGCGTTTTCCGTAAGCATTAGTTTTTCCTAAACTAGCTTTACTCCACTAGCTTTCCAGGAGGCTGGTTGTTTCCTGCTTCTTTCAGGTTCGGCGTAGTTTGGTTGTCACTGCTTCATTTTATCAGAGCCGTACAGATGGAAGCAGAAGTTTAGACGGGAAACAAACAATGGTGGTATTTAACCTCAGGGTTTGAGTTTTAGGGAACTAGTGTTAAGCTAGTGTTAGCATGCTAACTCTAATCCTTTAGAGCTTGACGAGAGCAGAGCGTTGCATTTGAAAAGTTGAATATTTTACGGTCTTCAGTGTTTTAACAGGACCAGGAGAGACAGTAGACGAAAGCTTGCTTTGGGTCGTTGACTTTACAGCAATCCTTGCTGGGTTTAGTTAGATTAAAACCTCTTAAGAGGAAAACGATAAGAAATTAGTTCTGGGTCAGGAATTTTCTTTTGGTTCATTGAGTTTCTGCTTCCAGCATGATTTATTTTATTTCCTGTTTGTCTAGGCAGGAAAAGCGGCCAGCAGGGTCTGGGAGCTTCGCGGCTGCCCGTTTTCTCGCCTCAGGAGAAGAGTTACATCCGAGGGACCGTCGACTTCCTGGGCCTCGGACATTACACCACCCGCTACGTGACCCAGAAGAATTACCCATCGGGCTTTGGGGACAGCTACTTTGCAGATCGCGACCTGGCTGAGCTGGTGGACCCACGGTGGCCCGACCCCGGTTCTGAGTGGCTCTATTCAGTTCCCTGGGGCTTCCGGCGCTTGTTGAACTTTGTGAAGGTACAGCTTCAAAAATCACCAAACTATCCAGACTTCCGGTAGGTGACGGGGATTCTGTAAATAGTGAGTGGATCAGAAAGAAATGTTTAAACTGTTATATTAAGAAAGAGAATTGCCCTGTTAAACTAGCAGCATTAAAATGAAAGCATTAAAGTTAGCATGCTAACACTAGCTGAAAGCATTAAAGTTAGCATGCTAACACTAGTTTAAAGCATTAAAGTTAGCATGCTAACACTAGCTTAAGCGTTAAAGTTAGCATGCTAACACTAGCTTAAAGTGTTAAAGTTAGCATGCTAACACTAGCTTAAAGTGTAACATTTCACATGCTAACGCTAGCTTAAAGGATTAGAGTTGGCATGCTAACACTAGCTTAAGCGTTAAAGTTAGCATGCTAACACTAGCTTAAAGTGTTAAAGTTGGCATGCTAACACTAGCTTAAAGTGTAACATTTGACATGCTAACACAGCTTAAAGGATTAGAGTTGGGATGCTAACACTAGCTTAAAGGATTAGAGTTAGCATGCTAACACTAGCTTAAGCGTTAAAGTTAGCTTGCTAACACTAGCTTAAAGTGTTAAAGTTGGCATGCTAACACTAGCTTAAAGTGTAACATTTGACATG
>JAVLVB010000374.1:4863141-4875437 GCA_032876305.1 Orestias chungarensis
TTGGTCTCAGATGTTCACTTAAAGAAGACTTTCCTACATTTTCCTGCTCCGCCATCTTGCTCAGGGCAAATGTGTTTATGAGCCATGCGCTAGCAAAACAAGGCTAACGATTGGCTGATTTCTTCTTCTACTGCTCCACTGGTAGATCACAGCGTTAGGTAGCTCATTACTGCCCCCTATTGACCGCAGATATAACAGACTGTGTTGAAAATAGACGCTTACGGTAAAACGTGATTAGAAAGCAACTAATCGACGACTAAATTAGCTGTTGACTATTTTAATAATAGATTTTAATGGATTAAATTGATTAGTTGTTTCAGCGCTTGGTGGTCCTGGTGGCGTTAAGGAGGATCCAGGGATGCCTTCAGGTTCTACACAAACTTCCTTTCTCTCTAAATTCCTGCAGGACGGAGACAGGAGGACGATGGCGTCCGGCATTCCCCGCCTCCCTCTGCTGTTCCTCGGCTTCGTCTCCGCGGTCCGGACGCTCAACCCCGACGACCCCAACGTGTGCAGCCACTGGGAGAGGTCCGTTCTCCTCCGGCGCTCCGAGTGATTTAAAAGGCGGTTCTGAGCTGCTGCAGCCGTCTAATGGACTCCTCGCCACAAATCAGGGGCCGAGGAGTTCTGCCAAAAGTCGGACGCTAAAGGGAAAAGGTTTACGATGTGCGCGGTGGGGGTTGTAAATTCTGAGCGGTGACAGAGAGCTCAGACTGCTGGGGGAAAAAAAACCTGCTGTGATCGATGGGAATTTAGCAAGTGGATATTAGCTCAGAGATGAATTTGGTTTCTCTTCCTGCTCAGATGTGAACTTCGGGTTATGGGACTTTTCCTTCTGGCTGGAGAGTCCCTTCACAAAGCCACAAATAAATATGCAAGGAAACATTCAGGTTTAGAACATTTTTCTTCACTATTCAGTGATTATTACATTTCTTTAGCAAATAAATTCAATTTTAAGTGACATTTAAATAAATTCCATCATAATCTACATTCATATTTTTTTATATATTATAATTTCAGATTTAGAAAAATAATAATAATCATGAATTTAGTTGCATTTTATTTTCCTTTTGGTTTAAATAACATTCAGAAACCTGAATCCACCCAGAGCAGTTTAAGGCTTTTGACCTTTGCTCCTTTTAACTAAACATTAAATTAAACGATTGAATTTGAATTGTGAACGATTGACCTGCTGCGTTCTCACAGCTTCCTGGTCAACGTTGTCCTGAACAAACTACATGAATAAAAGGCTTTACTTTGTGAACAAACAGTAATTTACTTACATTTTTTAAATGCATTCTCCCAAAGTTCTATTTTTGAAATGTTATTTTCTCATTCTAAAATTTGAACCAGTTTCCCTCCATTTAAAGGGAAAGCTAGCGTTCGGCTTTTGAGGGTTAAACTCTTGTTTATGCTGAACGCTCCAGAAAGATGGTGGATTTTAAAGTTTTCGCCGCGTCTCACACGATTGTTCTTCTTCCCCCGCAGCTACGCCGTCACCGTGCAGGAATCCTACGCCCATCCATTTGACCAGGTCTACTACACGCGCTGCACCGACATCCTCAACTGGTTCAAATGCACAAAACACAGGTAGGAAATGCGCCGGCGCTCCGCACATTTCAGCACAAGCATAGGAGAACCCGACAGAACGTTCCAGGAACCGGCCCGATGTTCTGTTTGCTCTGAAACCTCAAACGTTTGCGGCCAGACAAGGAAAAATCACACACAAACAAAAGCGACGCAAAACTTTATATGTTTATTTCAAATCAGCTTTGAATCAAATGTTTTGTTTCAGGACTGACGAACGTGATTAAATTTGATTCCTTTCCTTCTAAAATCTCGGGCTTTAAATCTTAAGTGATTTTTTTCCCCATCAGCTGAACGTCTGCAGACAATAATGTTTCCATTATAATAATTAAACATCAGTTTTCAAAGATTCTAAGCTGCATTCAGATCCGGACTTTGACTAGGCCGTTCTAAGCCATGAACCTGTTTCAACCTTAACGTGGAATCTGCCACCGAAAAGGTTGCAGATTCATTTAAAGCCACAACAGTTTTTAAAGTTTTTTACGATTAACCAATACGATTATTTTATTTAAGGAATTTTTTTTTGGTCTCCAAACAAATGAAATTTCCTCCTTTATCTGTTTTATCTGAGGGAAACGTTGTTCTGGCTGCAGCTTCTGTTTTCCATACAGGCTTTATCTATCCTCTCAGTCGTCGCATAAGTGGGAAAATGTCCATAACAGGGGGAACCGTGTCCCTGTCACAAAGCCGGAACCTTTCCTCAGGATGTGAACCTGCAGGAGGTCAGCGGACGCCAGTGTGGTTCAGGGTTTTCTACTCTGGGGTTTGTGTGAGCAGCAAGAATGAGGAGCCTCGTAAAAAGAAAAGGGTTCATTCTTGTGACATCTCAGTGGATGTTGTGATCAAGCAGAGCCTCAAGGTTTTACCACTAAAGCGAATGGAAATAGAAACGCTGAGACGCTGATGCGACAGATTTGATTGTTTCCTCTCCAAACATTCCCATCATCTACGGTTCTCTGGTGCTACTCAAGGATTTTCTGAGCTATTCTTTGAACTGTGTTAGTTTCAAACAAACAATTTTTCATGTAAAGTATGATTTTACATCAAAACAATATGAGAGAGACTTAGCTGACAGCTTTGTTTAATTGGAAAGTAAAGAAATAGCAACACTCCCAGTATAGATGCTGGATCCTCCAACCGGATGGATGAGGAACCCTCAGCGTCGTGATCTGGTCTGATCTCAGTCACACTGGAAACCTGACCCAGTTAAACCAGTTCTGCGTGCAGGATTGAACTTGGTGGAACGAACCCACAATGTCAGACCCAGTTTATCGGGTTAAAAGTGAAATTCAGGAGTGAGGAGACGTTTTATGAGGCGCTGAGATGAGGAGCAGGTTTGATCTCCTCCACTGTGTGCCGAAGCATCGCCGCTAGCGACGGCGTTACGCTCAGAGAGACGGTTCACTTCCTGCAGCCAAGCGCTGCTGATCCTCAGCTGACTGGTCAGAAAACAGCCACGACCTTTAATAGGGGGGAGAAATCTGAGCTGAAGCTCGAGTTTCAGGAACGTGAGACGACTGTTCAGGCAGAACCTCAATCTGGCACCTCCAGGAGGAGCAGAAGATCATGAAAAAGTAGGCAGAATTTGTGCTAAAACGAACATTAATCGATTAATCAATCTTTATTATTAATTTATTCAGCCTTTACTTTCCCATATAAGCTATTAAGAACAAATTTTCATTAAGAAAAAGGAAAACACAACAGAATTGTCCCGTTCACTGCAACTTATTTAACTTTGTTTAAAGGAACAAATGAGCTCAACGGTGTAAAATATTTGTTCAAATTATACAAAACTTATTGATTGTTCAGCATATTAACAATAATCTCAGCCCTTATTATTCTCTAATATTTAATTAGATGTTTATTGTGAATGTTCTGACTTAGTTGGACATTATTGTTACTAATAATCTTAACTTGTGCTCCACTGGTAGATCAGCGTTAGGTAGCTCATTACTGCCCCCATATTGACCTCAGATATAACAGATTTTTAAAAATAGTGTGATTACACCAGTCTGGCGCCGCAAATGTCTGCCTCAGTGTAATTACACCAAAACAAATTCCTAGTATGTCCTGTATGTACCTGGCGAATAAAAACTGATTTAACTTAACTTAACTTAAAAATAGACGCTTACGGTAAAACGTGATTATCAAGCAACTAATCCATGAATAAATTAGCTGTTAACTATTTTAATAATAGATTAAATCGATTAGTTGTTTGTTGTACGACACCATGAAACCTGAAGTTTTATTGACTCAAAACTTAGATTTAAATAATTTTGGAGCTTAGATTTTAGGAATAAATATTATTAAAAGTTTTAAAGATAGCAGGCGATAGTTTGCAGCAATGCCTCATACTGAGAATGCATGAGGCGACAGTGGAGAGGAAAAACTCCCCTTTAACAGGTAGAAAGATCAAGCAGAACCTGGATCAGTACAAGCAGCCGTCAAAAAGGCTCAGGACGCAGATAAGACTCGGACTCGGGCCGCTGAAAGTGACCCTCGCTGTTTGTGTCTGCAGGATAAGCTACAAGACGGCGTACAGGAGAGGAGTGAGGACCATGTACAGGAGACGCTCGCAGTGCTGCCCCGGGTTCTACGAGACCGGAGACCTCTGCGTCCGTAAGTTTGCCTTCGGCCGATCTTCTAAACATGTTGGTTCACGTGAGTCGACTCTGCAGAGAAACACTGTGGGTCGGTTGACTGAAGCCAAGCAGCCATGTTGGTGGTGTGGACATTTTTTTGGGAAACATGCTGCAAACTCCAAACACGCAACAATAAAAAACAACAAATTCTACAGAAAAACGCTGCATAGGATGAAAATCAACATACAGCCAACAAAAGACGTGGAAAAAAACAGAATCTGCTCTGAAAAACAGCAAAAACAGCAGTTAATGTGAAACGCTGAAAAGTGTCTTCACAATCCGAGGTGCTCCAGACCACTAGGGGGAGACGATCACTAGGTCATATGTGAGCAGCGCGGTTTATAATGCTCATATTTAGTCGTGTTTTAGCCTCATTTCTGTAACGTTTAGTGACTGGGCACACTTAAAATGCCTTAAAAAAGCCTAAAAGCGTTTGTTTGCATCCTGGAGAAGCAAAGATTTGTCGCCAGGTAGCTGGTTGTCACGGACGAAGGCGCCGTTAGGATGTTGATATTAGTGGATGGTTACAGATCCACAGTTTCCCACAGTTTAGCTGGGAAACGTCGCTTCCTGTCGCATTATATCAGACTTTTACATCATCATCATGAGACGTGGGTCATGATTGTGCAGCAGAGAAAGCCTGACGTGGTAAATCTGGACGTAAACGACGTCCGAAGCAAGCAGTGCCGAGTTTAGCTTTCTTTTTTTTCTTAGCTTCCTTCATCTTGTATCATCCTCCGATACGGTGGGCTGCCGTCGCTCAACGGCGCCGACGTCCGTCCACAGTCGGCGGCATCCGTCGTTACTGACGTGAACATGGACGGCGCTGCTGCTGGGGGGGACGTCTACGTTCTTCTTCTGTTGCTTTGGGGTCGTTAACCAGAAGTCTGACCAGAATTGCTTTTATTTAGCAGAATAAATAACTTGTGTCTGTTTTTAACATAACAAAATGAATGAAGGCGGAGCTTAAAAACCGCCTTCCTCATACATTTACATTGAAATGCTGGAAAAGCTCTTTGCTTGTATGAAACTCCTGCTGCTCTGCCCAGGTGTGATTTGCTCCCTTATTTCTTCACCTTCTGCTGTTCTGAGGTCATAATAATTAAGCAAACAAACATTATTGTAAAGTTCGCAGTTTCAGGCATTATTTCTCTATTTCTATGTTGCTTCAGCCTAAATGTTCAAACGTTACACATATTCAAAACTATTAGAAAAGGAAGTTCATAAATCTCGACCACATTTTCTGCCGGAAATAACAATAGTTTCACTTTTCATTCAGCTTTTGAAGATGTTTCTGAATGTTTGAGACACAATCTGCGCTAGATTGGGATCCCCAACAATCACCTGTATGATTATCTTTTTAGTCCTAATCTTTTTATTCAAGGTTGCTTATAAATGTCTAAACCTCTTAGATGTGACTTGGTGAAACCCAGCAGAGACTCTGTTTAACGCCTCCTCCTCCTGTGAAGCATCCCAAGTGGTTAGGCTGGTAGTTTCTGGAAACGTCAGCAGCAAAAAGACAGGAGGACATTCACGCTGACGGTTCTTTAGCTCCTATCGGCCGTTTTCTAGTCAGAGAAAGACGTCGGTGGGCGAACGACATGAAACTCGCCTGCGTGAGTGAAACGCTGTTTTCAGCTGACCGCCTCCGTGACCGGGTTTTTTTCCTCGGAGGCCTCTTCGCCGTCCTGATTGCACTCGTCTATGTTTATTTACGCCAGGCGGTTATCTGAAGGCCGTCGGCTGCAGGAGCCTCAGTTTGAAGCCTGACCTCACAGCTTTTAAATGTACATGCCTGAAACATTATGACAGACGGACAGAACCTGAAACAGGTTGCAGGTGCAGAGATTGTTCCTCTGGGATAAAACCGAACCTGGAAGCGACACAACGTTCCAGGCGGGACCAGAGTCCTGACGTTCTGGGATTATCAGCTGATGTTCAGCTGTAATCCCAGCCGGGCCGGACTGAGCTGTTTCTGAGTCAGATAAGCGCTGACCGTCCTCTCACCTGCGTTTGGTTTGAAGGTGTTCCATCAGCGGGAGCGTCTGAGCGGCGAGACCCTGAGGCTTTGCTCCAAAAATCACAGAGAACAGTTACAAACGTAAACATCTGTTAAAACTAACCCGATGTTTTTAAAAAAAACCACAGAAGAAGACAGCCGGCCATCCAGCAGACTCAGCCCTGATTCGTCTGTTTACCGATGTTTGTTCTGCTACCAGGAGGAAAACGATTGTTATAGCAACTAAAGATGAAATCCCAGGGCTGTACGCTGACTTCTGTTAGCTTATAGCGCTGGTGCTAAAGAGGCTAACGTTTGTTTTTAGCTCAGAAAAAATTGTTGATGCACAAAAATGTCGTAAATTCAAATATTTACACAGGAACATGTTTGTCAGTGAAAATGCAAATTAGTTTATTCATATTACTGTAGACGTGTTTAATAAATAAGTGTGAGTTAAGGAATGTGTGCAACACTGCAGTGTGTTTGCTGTATGAGCTTTAGAGGAATGAATGTGAAATACTTAGAATAAAAGAACACGTTAAACTCCAGGTCCTCTTAGAAGACGACGACCATTTTCTGCTTCCTGACTGAGGTCAAATTCCTCCAATAAGCGTCTTTCTGTGCTAATAATCGTTAGCATTCACAAAATGGGTCTGTTTTTATCACTTTCAACAGTTGAGGACTGAGTTACAGCTGCACAACTAAGCTAGTTCACGGGTCTCCCATCTTAAATGATGCAAACATGAACCACCTCACACTCCTTGTTTGAGTGATCTTAGATCAGCTGACTGTCTTTTCATCTCTCTCTCTGTCGGCTTGCAAAGCTGAAGCAGTTATTCGTCGCACTGAGAGCTTTTTTCATCGCACGTGCGACATCAGACTGAAAAGCCCTGAATCCACAGATGAACAGTCTTCTTATTTCACTCTTAATTAATAAATAATAAACACATAGTAATAATCTATACAGATAAATTAATAACACATCTGTAGACTATTTATTATAAATAAAATAAATAATATCCAGAAGAGAGAAGCCAGTAATCCGATCAGGAAGTGTTCGTCTTCGTTCAGCTGGAAGATGCAGTTATCCACTCTAGATGGTAAACTCTATAGTAGAGCTGCTTCACTGCGGGGGGTCGCCTGGGGGTCAGCAGGGGTCATTGTGTCATTTTATTCCACATCTGCTCATAAACTACTTGGTTAGACTTTCCCTGGAGACTCTTTTGTTCGCTGCGTCGCTCCTCTGACCTCCAGCTCTGATTGGCTGAGATTTCAATCCCGAGTCTTATTTGTTGAGCGTTCGTCTTTGTTCAGCCGACCTGAGGCGACTGAAGGACGGTTATTATGGGATGTTTCACTGAAGCGAAACACGTCGAGGTGATTGGGTGAAAATACTGAAATATATAAAAGAAATAAACATTGATAGTCGGCTATGAACCCAGTGTTAATAATAGATATCGCTCCAAATTCATCAGATGTGCTTATTTTTAGTTTTCTGTTTTTGTAATTTTTTTATTTAGTGTTTTTGTTTGTTTATTTATTATAAGCCATTTTTTCCGTGTTTATTTTGACACAAATATGCTTGAAACAAACAAACAAAATCATTTTCATCTTTATTACCTCCTATATTTTTCACCCTGAAAATTATACTTTTTCAAAGTATTTTATCTGTTTTGAATTCTTAAGTATTTTATTTTTTATGACTAGAATTCTCTTTATTCGTTTATTTTCTGCTATTTTTAATTTACATTTGCCGTGTTTGAGTTTCCCTTTCCTTCCCCATCTGGAAGGGCAAATCATAAAACAGTTCATTTATTTATATTGAAATATAAATAAGATAAATATAAATATATGCATACGTCTACAGAAATAAGTCACAACACTAAAATCTGAAATAGTCACAAACAATTACAACTAATTAATTGATTGGTTACAAACAGATCAATTAAAAAATAAAAGTATGTTGTATTGATATGTTGCATTTAGTTAATTAAACTTGAATAAACCTTTTAATGAAGCTACTTTTGGTCTGGTTATAATTCACACGTCATTTATTTATTCCTGCTTTCAGTCCTAATTTATGGCATGATTGGTCCTCCATACATAAACTGCTAAAATATTAAAGATGGGGAGTTTGCTGCTTTTTGTGTTATATATCGGGAGTTTCCTGGTTCCTAACATGTTTGAGCAACTACTTTAATACATTTAAGAGCCGCTCAGAAAACAGAAAACACTGAAATAACAAATCCTGATGCTGCTGGTCAGAATCAAAAAGGGCGGCAGCCTCCTGCAGGACGCCAGAAGAGACGAAACTGAGGAGGTTTCTTCTTCCAAACACAAAACTTCAGGTGTTTAACATCCCTCACATTCAAGGACGCTGCCGACTGCTTCAGCACGCAGAGACAATAGGCTGGAATTAAGCGGCGATAATTTCATTTGATATCTATTAATGTTGCCGCCGCTGCCGCTGATGTAATCCTGCGTGTAAAAAAAAAACGCTTCCAGGGGATGAAAGGATCGTGGTGCCTCTTTAAAAATTAATCATCTGTCCTTCAGGACGACTACGCCGCGCGTCTTCTTATTAAAATCTGAGCTCATAAAATATGCTGGACAGCAGAAAAACCCTGGAGCTGAAGTTTAGACTTGGCTAAAGTTTCATGTGAGGAAAGCAAAACGGGCAGGAGAAGCTTCACTGTCACATCCATGTTTCACAACTTTAACTGCGTCCATTTATGGGTGTAAACCCAGGTGTTTCAGACCTGGGTTTACACCCGTCAGATTTCAACATCCATGTTTCAATTCGTCCCAAAGACTCTGGCTTTAGGGCCGGATTTGACTAGGCCACACCATGGTATGGTCCTACTGGAAGTGAAGCTCCGCCCAGTCTCAGGTCATCTGCTGCCTTAAACTGCTCCTCGATTTTTGTCTATCCATCCTCCAATCCAATCAACTCTGAACAGCTTTCCACGGCATGATGCTGCCACCACCGTGTTCCTTGTTATAGTGTTTGCTTCCTACTGTTGGACGGATGAACAACACACTGATTCATTACAATTTATCCAACCTTATCAATCGAGTTCAGTCGATTTTTCCTGTTACATGATGTCGTCGCTTCACAGTATCCCGCACGCGGCGACAGTGGAGATAAACAACGCGCTTTAACGTGAAGAAACCTGCAGCAGAACCAGAACCACGGCCATCTGCTGTGAACGACTGGAGGCTGAGAGGAAAGAGGACAGACAAGGGTAGACGCAGAGACACTGAACTGAGCCAGGAGTACTTTCCTTTGACAGCTAACTGAAGACAGAAGACAGAAGGTTAACAGCAACTAAAGCAAATTACAATTCAGTTCAACAGAGATAGGATGGTGACACATCGCGAAATAGTGAAGGTAGAACCCGTTCCGTGGCTCCGGTCGTTGGACACGCTTTGGTAGACACGCACGTCTTTACCCGAGAACGTCTTTACCCGAGAAAGGCTGAACACAAAGGCTGACACTTCGCTGACGCTTCAGTGTATTCCCCTATGCTAGCACAAGCACATGCAGCTGTTCTGTGTGATTGAATGATACGGCTAGGACCACCCCTTGGGAAGCAGATAGAAATCAAGGCCTGAAGGGAGTGGTCAGAAACACTTCCCTAGACAATGTATCCTTAATTAACCTTGTTCTCATTTCCTGAATGGCTTTCAGGTGAGAGTTTAAATCAAAGCAGGATATCCACAGGTACAATTTAGTTGGTAAATAAACACAGAATTAAAAAAGCAGGCACTTACTCTTCTTAGTCAGTAGTCCCATCCATCTAACCATCCATCCATCCATCCATCCATCCATCCATCCATCCATCCATCCATCCATCCATCCATCCATCCATAACTGAGCGCCGTTGAGGACGGCTGCCCGCCAGAGTTGCTCCGTGTCGTCCTGTCTACTTTTATTTTGTTCTACGTTTTTGTTACCTGTGTTAGCTTGTTTTTTAGGGTACTTTGGCCTTTTTTATGGCATTCTTAGTGTCTAATTATTTATTTAAGCCAATTATGCAGCGCTGCGAGTTTTTGGCCGCATTTGTGGTGGCTGGATTACTTTTTTCCAGCGTGGCCCCGGCCCGGGCGAAGCGGCGTCAGGCTCACATTGTTTACACAAGGAACCAGCTGAGAGATCTCCGAAGGAGCGGACCGTACAGGGAGAGACA
Organism: Orestias chungarensis; assembly: GCA_032876305.1. NCBI lineage: Eukaryota > Metazoa > Chordata > Actinopteri > Cyprinodontiformes > Cyprinodontidae > Orestias > Orestias chungarensis. The sequence continues at coordinate 4,873,560 of JAVLVB010000374.1, forward strand.
CAAAATCCCCAAAGAACTGAGGAGAAAGTACCGGGGCTGCAGAGCCGGTAGGAGAAGGGGGCTGAGGAAGAGGAGATACCGGCCGTATCTCCCCTCCATCGTCATGGGAAACGTGAGATCGCTGGTGAATAAAATGGACGAGCTAACGGCGCTAACGAGGAGGGACAGTGTTTTCCGTGTGGGATCGCTCCTGGGCTTCATTGAGACGTGGCTGCACGACAACATTACCGATTCTGTGGTGAGTTTGCCTGGCTATTAGTTGGTGCGAGGGGACAGGAGTAGCGCCGACAGTGGCAAGAAGAAAGAAGGGGGAGTCGCTGTGTACGTGAAATACAAGTGTTGCCACTCTGGACACGTGACTGTGAAGGAGCGCGTGTGTTCACCGGACATCGAACTGTTAGCAGTCAGCCTGCGTCCGTATTATTCGCCGCATGAGTTTTCCCATGCCATCGTCATCATTGTTTACATTCCACCGGCTGCAGACGCGTGCAGGCGTGTGACGTCCTCGCATCTGCGACCGCCAGACTGCAGACCCTGCACCCCAGCAGACCCTGCACCCCAGCGCTTTCATCGCAATTTCTGGGGATTTTAATCATGTTACTCTCACCTCAACCCTACCCACCTCCAAGCAGTTTGTGGACTGTAAAACCAGAGACAAAAACACAATGAACCTGCTGTATGCTAATGTTAAGGATGCATACAGTGCCACAGCTCTACCTCCACTTGGCAGAGCCGACCACAACATTCTTCACCTGAAGCCACTCTACATCCCTGCTGTCCAGAGGCAACCAGTGGTCACCAGAACTGTTCGTCAATGGTCACCAGAGGCTTAGGAGACCCTCCAGGGATGCTTTGAGGTACCAGACTGGGATGTTCTCTGTGACGCACAGGGAGGGGACATCAATGCCCTCACTGACTGCATCACGGATTACGTTAATTTCTGGACCAACAACATCATCCCCACAAAGACTGTGCGCTGTTACCCCAACAACAAACCATGGGTGACCAGGGACATCAAGGCAGTACTGAACAGGAAGAAGACTGCATTCAGGAGCAGGGACAAAGAGGAGCTGAGGAGAGTACAGAGGGAACTGAGGAGGGGAAGGACAGCTACAGGAGGAAGCTGGAGAGCAAGCTCCAGCAGAACAACATGAGGGAGGTGTGGAGTGGGATGAGAGCCATCACTGGTTACAGCAGAAAGGGCGACCAGCTGATGGAAGGAGACCTGCAGGAGGCTGTTTTTCAACAGGTTTGATGAGACAGTCTCTGCCCGCCCTCCCCCCAGCTCCTCCAACGACGCTGTTAGCACCTCATTGAACACGCCCGTCCACCCTGCACCCCCCGCACACCAACTCTCCTCAACTGCTTCAGCATCAACACAGCCTGGCTGCCCATCTTCATCTGAGGGACTCTCCCCGCCATCCCCCATAACCATCACCACAGAAGATGTAAGAAGAGAGTTCAGTCGCCCGCGTCAAGGAAAGGGAGCTGGTCCTGACGGCCTCAGCCCCCGGGTGCTGAGAGGATGTGCCACTCAGCTGTGTGGGATCTTCCATCACATCTTCACCTTGAGCCTGAGCCAGAGGGTCGTTCCCGACCGGTGGAAAACTTCATGTCTGGTTCCTGTGCCCAAGAAGAAGACACCCACCACACACAGTGACTACAGGCAGGTTGCCCTGACATCGCATGTCATGAAGTCACTAGAGCGGCTCGTCCTGAAGCACCTGCGTAACATCGTCGGACCTTCACTTGACCCCCTGCAGTTCGCGTACCAGCCCCAGATGGGAGTGGAAGACGCCATCATCTACCTGCTACACCGAGTCTACTCGCACCTGGAGGAGGCAAGCAGCAAGGTGAGAGTCATGTTCTTCGACTTCT
>JAVLVB010000374.1:4875537-4887727 GCA_032876305.1 Orestias chungarensis
CTAGAGCGGCTCGTCCTGAAGCACCTGCGTAACATCGTCGGACCTTCACTTGACCCCCTGCAGTTCGCGTACCAGCCCCAGATGGGAGTGGAAGACGCCATCATCTACCTGCTACACCGAGTCTACTCGCACCTGGAGGAGGCAAGCAGCAAGGTGAGAGTCATGTTCTTCGACTTCTCTAGTGCGTTCGACACCATCCAACCAGCTCTCCTCAGCAACAAACTCCTGGACATGCGGGTGGACGCTCCACTGGTGGCCTGGATCAACAACTACCTAACAACAGGCCGCCCACAGTATGTATGACTGCAACACACCACATCAGACATCATAAGGAGCAGTACGGGGGTCCCAGAGGGGACAGTACTGTCTCCGTTCCTGTTCACGCTCTACACCTCTGATTTCAGGTTTTGCTCACAGTCCTGCCACCTGCAGAAGTTCTCACCTGCAGAACCATCTGCAGCTTAACGTCGGGAAGACAAAGGAGCTGGTGGTGGACTTCAGGAAACAGAGGAACCGCCCAGACCCCGTCATCATCAACGGCTCAGCTGTGGACATAGTTGATGACTACAAATACCTCGGTGTCCACATAGACAATAAACTGGACTGGTCTAAGAACACACACACTGTCTACAAAAAAGGTCAGAGCAGACTGTACTTCCTCAGGAGGCTCAGATCTTTCAACGTCTGCAGGACCATGCTGCAGATGTTCTACCACTCTGTGGTCGCCAGCGGCATCTTCTACGCTGTCGTGTGCTGGGGCAGCCGGCTGAGGACGGCTGACACCAACAGACTCAACAAGCTCATCAGGAGAGCTGGCTCTGTCCTGGGACTGGAACTGGAGTCTGTGGTGGAGGTGTCAGACAGGAGGATGCTGAGGAAGCTGCTCAGCATCAAGGACAACACCTCCCACCCCCTACATGCCACGCTGACGGCCTCTCAGAGCACCTTCAGCCGGAGACTGAGACCACCGAGAGTCACCACAGAACGCCACAGGAGGTCTTTCTTACCTGTGGCAATCAAACTGTACAATTCCTCTTCCATCTGCAGGAGGGATAAATAGTAGTTTGGTTATTGTTATATGGTGATTGTGTACTGTACTGTGTTGTATGTGAGATGAGTGTGTCGTGTTAATTGTTAATTAATACTCTGTAACCCTGGCAAAACAATTTCCTCCGGGATCAATAAAGTCTATCTTATCTTATCCATCCATCCATCCATCCATCCATTTAACCATCCATCCATCCATTCATCTAATCATCCATTTAACCATCCATCCATCCATCCATCCATCCATCCATCCATCTATTTAACCATCCATCCATTAATTTTATCATCCATCCATCCAGGCACAATGATTTCCGCTCTGTTTAGATTATTAAGTACTTATGATATATGCTGGTTGAGTGACGTTTCTAGACGATCTGCATCTAGAAGAGGAATCTGTGCTCCTTCTTCTTCTCCACCTGTTGGGATTTTTAGCTCCTCTCTTCTTCATCACTTCTCCAGCTGATGTCGTCTGCCTCGTTATGAGATAACAGAGTGAAACGCGGCAGCCTCGCAAAACCATGTCCTTGTTAATAGTGTCGACCGTGGAGTCGCTGCTCTGAAGTGATTGTGTCTGATTGCTCTGAGCTGTCATAATGAAATATGAAACCATGAGTGCTGAGCTTCCTAATCTGCCTGCTGTACATCGCAGATATCCCGTCTTATCAGGACACTGGGGAGATTTTACTGCAAGCAGGTGAATAAATAAATACCAAGAACAGTCAGAATCTAAACTTTTGATAAATGAATCCCTTCCTTCCTAATGTAGTATGTAAAACTGCATAAGCAGGGCAGAAGCGTTTGCTTTGTTTGTCCTCCCTGAAAGGTTACTGACTTTAAGATTGTTTTTTCAGACAAATAATGGGAAAAATAAGCATTTTACTTTTTGTGGGCGCTGATAAACGCTATGTCAGTGAAGTGGGTTAGCATTAGCGCAACTAATATTTAAGATAAGTGCTGTGGATGAAAACTAACGTTTTAGTTAGCAATGTACGTCCGAGCAGGAACCCGTCATGCTAACGGCTAACCCGGATCATTGTGTCTCCGCAGCGTTGTGCACGGACGAGTGCGTCCACGGCCGCTGCGTCTCTCCTGATACCTGCCAGTGCGAGCCCGGCTGGGGGGGGCTGGACTGCTCCAGCGGTAAGTACGCCTCCCGGTGGTCTGACAAACAAACGCACCCTGAAGGCACACAGATGCAACACGTAATCTACAGATGTTGGATCTTTGATGTTAAGAGCAGATTCACTCAAAATAATCTTTGGTTAGAAATGATTGATCTGTTCGGGAGCTTCACTCATACAGACACACCAACATTAAAACTTAAAACTATCCTCCGTCTTTCTTCCTCTTGTCTTCTGCTTTTATTTTCATCTTATAAAACCTGACGCCGTTACTTCATGACGTTTGGAGCATTTCTGAAATTTATCTGTATTATGTGTTGATAAAGACTAAATGTGTCACTACTGGAGGCGGAAACATGACGACGCTGCGATGAGTTATCAAGCTGGGATTCATTGATCGGGGCTTTTTAGGCACGTCTGATAAGAATCAGCTTTTTTATTGAGCTGTTTACTCCTTATTTCTGGAGTAAGTTGTCAGAAATAAAATCTATATTTTAGTTTTGGTTTAAGATGATGATGATATTGTATGTTTGTTCATTTTTATAAATTTAAATAAAAAATATTTTTATAACATGATTAACACATTTTTTAATAATAGTCAGAATTTAAAAACAGAAGCACTTAATTATATTTTAACAGATTTATTAAACCTGACTAAATAAACAGTTGTTTGTTTATCATGTTATTAAACTTATTCAGACATATTCACAAAACATAACATTACATGAACCCGGATTTAAAAAAAAGGGAAACGATGAAAAAATAAAAATATGTGAATTTAAACTATCATTTAAACTCAAGGTAACATTTACGTTACAGTTTTAGCTTCCTGTTGTCATGGCAACACTGAAAGCATTTACACCTGAAAAAACTAATCGATTTAATCAATTAAAAAAGGATGATTAAAATGGTTGACAGCTAATTTAGTCGTGGATTAGTTGCTTTATAATCATGTTTTACCGTAAGTGTCCATTTTTAACACAATCTGTTATATCTGTTGTCAATAGGTGGCAGTAATGAGCTACCTAACGCTGTGATCTACCAGTGGAGCAGTAGAAGAAGAAATCAGCCAATCGTTGGCCTTCTTTTGCTAGCGCATGGCTCAAAAACACATTTGCCCTGAGCAAGATGGCGGAGCAGGAAAATGTAGGAAAGTCTTCTTTAAGTGAACATCTGAGACCAAAACATGTCTGAGTTGAAGCAGGAGAGGAAGAACCAGCGCGGTAAAATAAGCTAGTAAGAAAATAAACGTGCTAAATAGCTCATATATGGTAACAATGCAGATAGCCTCTAAGCCGGTTCTGGTTTCTCAGGTACTAACGTTAAACTTGGGCACATAAAGTGTATTGATTCCTTTACTGTCATCATATATCTTTTGCCTTTCCCGTTTTGTTGACACATTCCTCCTATAATGTAGGTAAGGTCTGAGAAGTTGTTGCCGCTACATCGCGCAGCGCGGCGGCTGAACCGCAAAACCGTCGAGTTTTTGAAGCAGTTTTCCAGCTTTGGGACGCCTTCGCCGTGATTATTTCTATTACAACTATCCACCGACTCTGATAAGGATGAGCAGCAGTGCCCTCTTCTGGAGGGAGGTCAAACTACAACCCAAGGAAGGACCGCCTGAGTGAAAGTTATCAGTTAATTTAATGAAAACTATTTCAATTGGAAGAAGCCATTTATCAATAATGAACTGCAAGTTAAGTAATTGTTTGCAACTTTAGCTGCAACACATCCTAGCTAGTTAATGTATGCTGGGTGCTATGAAGCTTCGTTCTGGCTAGAATCTTTAATCTTTAACGCATTAAATAACTATCAGCCCTTTCATTTTGAGCTGGACGCCTTAAAATAAAAGCCTATAGTTCTGTTTGCATCATAATTCTTTATGTGCATTTTAAAACGTTGCATTAGAAACAGTTGATGGAAACGTCAGAGTTTAAAATAATTTGCTCAATTTTGCAGTAACGTTTCATTCGGGTAAAAAAAAAAGTCCTGGTGCATTAAGTTTAACTTTTTTCTCTTTGGGATGCCTCCTAGTTTTCCTAGTTGTCTGTGAACTTGAGAGAAACCTTTTAGAACGCCTTGATGGAAGAATTAAAAAAAACATCAGCCTGTTTATCCTCTGGACTGGGAAATTCAGAACATGATGCTTAACGCATCCATTATGATTGATGCGCACACGTTAAACACATGCTTTGTAATGTCCCGGAGACGGCGTCCATTAAAACCTTAACGTAGCTACGAGGTGAGCAGGTTTGACCGTCACAGACAAATAGAAGGAGAACCGTTAACGGAGCGAACAAGTTCTTCCTGAAAATGCTGATGTCCTGATTATGATGAGGAAAATTACCAGAGACGAGAGAAATCAGAGGAGAGGGGCAACTCTGACGAGAAGAAACAAAACGATCCCATGGACATTCTGGAAGGAGTCCGTCAACGATTTGTTTTTTAACATCGGAGAACACGTTTGTCTCAGTTCAGTCGAGGCTTTGAAGGATGTTGGAGCCGGAACAGCAGAGCTAAACCTTCCTGCTCTTTCAATGCTTCCTGATTTGCTCCAGCTTTCTATTCCTTGACGGACCAACTGAGCTGCTGCTTTTATATCCTCTAGAATCCATCCAGAAACTTGGAGGAGGTTGAATGTTTTTTTTACTGAAATGTGTTTTTAAAACTTGTTAAAACTACTAATATATATTGCGCTTGGGATTTAATATGCAATATCTTTAAGGTCCTCTTCTCATGTATTTTTCATGAACACTCATTTTAAACAATATCATATTTATATACAGCAATACAAACAAACCTTTACCACTGAAACATAATGTGTAAACATGCACTTCTTTACCACTGTCTTAACAGGACAGTCTATAAGTAAATAAAAAATCTATAGTCAGTAACAAATAAAAAAATCAAATCAAAAATACTTTATTTACCCCAAAAGAAATTAAATGTTGTTGGAGTATCTAATTTTACTGAGCAGTTGTTGTAGATGCTGATGGATGTGGGCAGGAAAGACCTCCTGTAGCGGTCTGTTTTACAACTAAGCTGAACAAGCCTCTGACTGAAGAGACTCTGCTTACCAGTAACAGTCTCATGAAGAGGATGTTCAGGGTTGTTTATGATTTTCTTGATTTTTATCTAAAATCCTTCTTTCCATCATCGTCTCCAGAGATTCAACATTTGTCCCCAGAACAGACCCAGCCTCCTTTATCAGGTTGTTGAGCCTTTTTAGGTCCCTGGTTCTGATGCTGCTGCCCCAACAGATGATGGCAGAGGAGTTGAAACTCTCAACGAGAGACTTATAGAAGATCTGCAACATCTTGCTGCAAACCTTAAAGGATTTAAGCTTCATCTGGAAGGAATCGGCTCTGTCCCTTCTTGTAGACGGCTTCACTGTTTCGTCTCCACACATACTAAACTGCACACAAAAGAAACAAAAAAAAAACGAGTGTATTTTCTTATTAAACCTTGTTATTAAAAAAAAAACTATTTAAACACTAACAGTAATAATTTATTAACTCAGTGAAAGAGTCAAGCACTGTCAGCCAGAAAGTTCTCAGGTGCTCACAGATTTTTCTGATAGGAAACTTAGCACGTCAACTTTTGCTGGTTTTTTCCATTCAGATTTTTATTAAGGAACAACATGAAGAATGTGAGTCTCATCTGGCCACAAAAGGTGGTATAGTCTTATACAATCATCTATTTAGTTTGTGACATTGATCTTATAACATATCCCTTCACTTGATTATCCCATCTCCGGCATTTACTGTTCCCTTGTTCTTTTGTTACTTCGGTTTAACGTTTCCGAACCGTAAAACAAATGACAAACAGAACAGAGTAGCTAAAGAACCATGGGTGTCACCTCACTTTCATTAATATCAGATCTGGTGTTCATGAACGTCCGCCATGGGGACCAACATTTTTCAAATTTGTCTTGTTCCAGTTTCAGTGCAAATGTCAGTTCCTCCATCTTGCAAATGTCTTGGATGATGTTTGTCCGGTCTTCTAGTGTGGGCGTTTTGTCAGTCATCCATTTGCGAGTGATTGCTTTCTTGCTGGCGATTAGCATTATGTTGAATATGTATGTTTTATAGAATCCCTTTATACAGTTTGGTCGTGTCCCCAAGAACAATCTCAATAATCTCAAAATTTAGAGCAGTGTTGGCCCCAATAATAGTCTCCACAGCTTAGGACAGCTCCAAAACAATATGAAAATGGCCAGCATGTTTCGACCCACATATCCTCCAGCATGTGTTATCCGCATTTCTGCCCCACATAGCTCGTGTTTTAAAGAACCGTGTAACAGTTTTCCAAGCAAATTCCCTATATGTTAATAATGATGTACATTTCCGACAGTTATTCAAGATGTCTAACCAGTCTTCAATGTGAATTTGGTGGTTCCCTTCCTTGTCCCATCTCTCCTTTATATATAATGTATCTCCTCCCTCTAGGTTTTGTAGTTCATTGTATATTTTTGATATTAATTTATTAAAAGGGGTAGATTGATATGATTTTAGAAAGATATTCAATATGCCAATAAATGTTCTGTCTGGTTCGTCTTTAGTTGTTTTTTCTAAATAATGTCGGATTTGTAGATAACGAAAAAAATCTGTTATGAAGACCATAATTTTGCTTAATGTCTTGAAAGGTCCTCAAACATCCTTTATTACATAAATCATTGTATTTTACCAAGCCCTTTTTAATCCATTTTTTAAAAGTGTTATCTGTTTTATTTTGGTAAAATCTTGATCATATCTATCCATCTGATTGGTAAACAGTACTCTTTATTTTATTTTACTAATTTTGACCAGGTCTTGTGTGCTGTTTCTGAACATGGATTGAGGTTTTTAAGGTATTTTATTAAGTCTACATTTCCAATTGCTGCTTGTTGGGGGACACCATTGTTTGTAGGTTCCATTTTGCTTTGTAGGAGGAGTCACACATCTCCACCAGTGGATTTATTTGTTCTGCTTTGTAATAGTTACTCATGTTTGGGAGTGAAAGGCCTCCTTTACTTTTACTCATCTGTAGTTTTAAATCTAGTCCTTGGCCGTTTCCCTTGCCAAATAAATCTTGAAATCAGTTTGTCAATTTCTTGGAACATACTGTGGATTTGGCTGGTTCTGCTGGTATTGTCTGAAAAGGTATAGTAGTTTTGGTAGCATCATCATTTTGAGAGCTTCTACTCTTTGCATGAGACCCACAAAGGGCAACAAGCTCCATCTGGATATGTCATTTTTCTATTTTGGTCATTAATGGGTCATAATTTACCGAGACAATATTCCTTGGGTCTTTCGGGATGGTCACTCCCAAGTATACAATTGATTCCATGTCCCAATTTATTTTGAACTTTTCTTTGTCAATATTTTCGAGTGAATAATTAAATGTCAAGACCTGAGATTTGTGGGAATTCAGCTTATAACCTGAAAATTTCCCGTATTCGAATAAGATTTTATATAGTTCTGGAGGGATGCCTGGGGTCTCACCAGGTAAATTAAAATATATGCTATTTTTTGTTCATTATGGCTTATCTTTATGCCATGTATTTTGGGGTTTTGCCTAATCCATTGTGCTAAAGGTTCTATAAATATAGCAAATAGTAATGGGGACATGGAACATCCTTGTCTGCAACCTTGCTCAATTTTTATTTCTTCTGATAGTCCTCCGTTAATCCGAATCTTACCTATAGGTTTGTTGTACAGTTCCTGAATTATCTTTATAAATCTATTGGAAAAATTGAAGACTCTGAATAAGAATGACCAGCCTACGGTATCAAATGCTTTTTGTGCGTCTAGATCCAGTATTATTGCTTGTTTGTCAGTCTTCTTATTGTGGTTGATCACATTTAGGCTTCTTCTAATGTTGTCTCTTGTTCGTCTCTTCTTTATGAACCCTGTCTGGTCTAAATTTATTATATCTGGGAGGAGATGTTCTAATTGTTTGGCTAATATGGATGTACAAATTTTCTAATCTTGATTAAGTAGACTAATTGGGCGGTAATTTGAACAGTTTAATTTGTCCTTAACTTCTTTTGGGATAATCATTGTTTCCCTCCAGGAGGGAGGAATTTGTCTTTCATTTAGAACCCTGTTAAATGTTCTTAAAAGAACAGGAGACAGTTGTTTTAAATAGATCTTATACCATTCAGCATTGAATCCATCTGGTCCTGGTGATTTGTTAAGTTTTAATTTATTTAGAGCTGTCACAATTTCTGGAGGTGTTATATTTTTGGTCAAATCCATTTCGTGGATGATCCTTGTCATTTTTTCCCGACTTGGTCCACATCGCGCTCTTGATCTTGTCAGCCCACGTTGTCGATGGCTGGGTAACGATGATGTGGAAGCCTACATTGAACATGTCTTTTGTTGCTTCAGCTTCAGAGTTTTAAGCACATGTGTTGTTTTTCTAGAATACTCTCAGCCTGGCCGGTAACAGGGTTTGGAATTTAATCTTTTTTTCTCTGAGGACCCGCTTCACTTTAAGGTACTCACGTCTCCGTTTTAACACGTCTGGGGCATAATCGCGATCCACTATGACTCTTTTCCCGTCTAGCATGAAGCCTTTCTTTTGCCAACCTCATTTTACTATTTCGTCTTTAACTGTGGATGTAGCAAACTTGACTATTATTGAACGCGGGAGGGCTGCAGGTGGAGCTCTGGATCCCAAAGAGCGGTGAGCCCTCTCAATGCTCAGGTCGAACGATGTCGGAATGTCCAGTTTTTCTTGGAGTAGTTTCTCTATGAAAGCCAGGATAGACGGTAAGTTATCCTCAGACCCCTCTGTAGTGCCGTGGAGCCTCATGTTTTCCCGTCTTTTTTTAATATTCTGGGGAGCCAACTGGTTAAGCTGTTGCCATCTTGCTTGGTCACCCGGAAGTCAACTTTTGCTGGTTTTAAAGATGAGCGAGCAAGTAAAAGTTACCATATCCCCCCAGCACTGAAAGGACGCTCTGAAGGAGCACCTGTGGCAGGGACACAGAGATACTTGTGCGCCGTTTTGCAGATTTCTGGAAAGTTGATCTTGTGCACCCTCCTTCACCAGGCAAAGGGGTCATGTTATCCATCAGTGGCGTGGGTCATGAGGTAACTGTTTATCTTTTCCTCAGCAGCATCGTCCGGTTGCACGGGTGAAGCAGAAGCTGTGAGTCCTCTTCACCTTTTCGCCAGAGGGCTGTGCACTTTGAGGCCCAGTGGTCGTTTCAGTGCGAGACCTCTTCTCCTACCAGATGAAAACACAATAAGTATAGAAATTGGATTACAAATAAATTAATAAAAAGTGTGATTGTGATATAATGTTTACATAGTTATTACTAACCTGGTTTTATGCACGACTTGCTGCTTCCAGCATTTCAGTCTTAAGTCTGGTCTTTATGGAAGGAATGTTTTCCGCATGGATTTACTGGGTTTTAACCTGGCTCCTGGCTGCTTGGGGTCACTGTACTTTTCATTGAGGTATGCTCTGACCTTGGTTTTGATCCTCTTGTTGTTCAGCCTGGACTGATGTGGCCAGAGGGTGAAGAACTGCTCTTCACCAGAGGGAACATTTGTAAAGTCCAGGAGAGGATTCGGTGCCTTTGTGAACAGACTCCCGCCATGGTGGGCATATCGGTCACCTGACAGTACCTGAGTAATTCCCTTTAGCTGCTCTAGTATGCTGGCAATCATCATTTCTTTGGATCCCCATTGTCAGAAGTGGTAAATATGACTCGAGCAGAGGTGGATTGCAAGAAAGAAATATTGATTTATTGTTAGGATGAATATGGAGCAGAACATGAACAGAGGCTGAATTTCTATGGTAAGGAGGTGGAACAACAAACCAAGGAATAAACACGGGACCGGAAACTATAATGACATAAAAGCAACGAACAAACCAAAGCATAAACGACTGAGAGGGGCGCGAGAAAAACTACTGGCAACGAAGCATCAAACAACGGACGAAATAAACTATGGATGACTACGGATAACACAAAAGGGGAGAGAGACCAGCACAGTGAACCAGGCAAGCAGAATGGGAAACTTACTGGGAAGCGATGAGGACTGGAACGATGGAGAACAGAGCAACAAGGAGAGGTAAGGTAACGTAATAATCCAGCGAGTAGTGAATGAGAGAACCAGGCTTAAATACTGAGGAGAAGGAGGTGAAGCAGTGGAGAAGACCAGATAATTAGAAACAGGTGTAAGTGATAATGAGACTCAGGCTGAGGGAAAACACAGAGAGAGAGAGAAAAAGAGGGACAGAGAGCAGGGGGAACTGGAGAACACAAAAAAGAACAACAAAACAAAGACTCAATCAAATAGAAAATAACCTAAAGAAAACAATAACTTAATAATAACCAAATAAACAAAACAAGTACAGCAAATTAAACAGAACAAAAACACAGACCATGACATTCAGTGATGAGGCTGTGCTCGGAAAGTTTGAGCTTCCTCTGTGCTACAGCCGTCGCTGCCTTCTTCTTCCAACTGTGGGAGAAGTTGCCCAACTATGAGTGCATCCTTAATTTCAAATTAGTATAAACAGTGTTATTTAAACAATCTTACTAATGTGATGCAAGGTTATGAACTTTGGAATAAATACACAAATTCACATTCTATTACACACTCTTTCTCCCTCTCTCACAGTCACAAATACACATTCAGACATTCACTTTATCATAAAAATTTACACGTTGTTTCTGCAATGATTGCCAATGGCCAATATGTAATAACTTTAAAAATTATTTAGATTTTACTTTTATTTGTTTTTTTATTATACATCATATTATATTGCAGCTGTTAAATTATAACATAATGAGCTTATTTTATTACTTATATTGTTTTTATCATAAAACTTTACGTACCAATGGCAAAATGTAACCGGTGTCCAAAACCCTGCAGCCTGGTCCATTCCTTTAGTTGTGCTGTCATAACCATAATCGCATGATCTGCAGTCTTTCCCATAAGAAAATCTTGTTTTATCACAATGCGACACTGTTGCAAATGCTATTAATCGTTCATCGAACATCACTTCTTCAGACACATATTCTGTCTGGTTGTGGATGCTGTGAGCTAAAAATAGATTTTTTTCTCTGATTGTTTTTAGTTTTGGACTTTTTTTTTTAATGAGGCGTAACCTTAGAAACAAGGTGGTTTACGACTGATTGGCATCACAAAAGCTAAAAACTAAAATAGCAAAGTGGAGAGAGAGAAGGAGGAGGTTTAATCCATCTCTTCCGCTTATCATCAACATTAGCTCGCTAGCTAACAGGATGGACGCTGTGGATCCTTCATAAGATAAAGAATATTATGGACAACCCAGAGCATCCTCTTCATCAATCAAGGAATCAAGGAATCTTTATTTGTCATCACATCACATGTGGTAAATGAGGTGGGACGAAATTCTAATCCCCCGGCCCAGTTTACACCCTGATAGCAATTTTAAATAATGTAATAAAATATAAGAATATAATAACTTTGCGAGAATAGGATTTGAGCTACAAAAAATCTACAATATGGACACAGAATAACACAATATGGGAGTTCGGACATAGCAGCATTGAGGATCGGAATATATACAAATATATAATACATTATAAATTCTAAAGAACTATACGAGAAATGTGATTTGACTCCACAGAATATACAGAATATACAATATTGATCCAGAATCTACAATATAGTACTTCGGACATAGCAGCAATCAAAATTCGGAGTGCAAGTGACATATTAATTGACATTTTAAAGTTAACATTAAAGTGAACCATTTCAGCGACATTTTAAAGTTACATTTTGAGGTATGATATTAAAGTGAACAGTGCCGGTTAAATTAGAAAGTGTTTTTCATTTGTAATGAAGCTGTTTCTCAGTCTGGTGGTTTTACACTTGATGCTCCGCAGCCTCCTGCCTGAGGGGAGCGGGACAAAAAGTGAGTGTGCTGGGTGTGTGGGGTCCTTCATGATGCCGGAGGCCCTCTTCCTGCATCTGGAGGTGTAAATGTCTGTGGTGCTGGGGAGGCTGACTCCAACAGTCCTCTGTGCAGCCTTCACC
>JAVLVB010000374.1:4921909-4940457 GCA_032876305.1 Orestias chungarensis
CTGTAGTTTCTTTGTTGTTCTGTAGTGTCTTTGTTGTTCTGTATTGTCTTTGTTGTTCTGTAGTGTCTTTGTTGTTCTGAATTGTCTTTGTTGTTGTGTAGTGTCTTCGTTGTTCTCTACTGTCTTTTATTGTTGTAATTGTACTTTTCGGTCACCGTATCCATTAAAGTGACTTATAGGGCTATAAATGAATGAATAAATGAATGAACAAATGAATGAAAGTATGCACTGTGCAGCAACTAGGTCTTGGGTTTGAATCACAGTCTTCCATTGTTCTGCTAACATGCAGTTGGATGCTAACAAAATATTCTCCCTGTAGATGTGTTGGTTCTCTCTGGGTATTCCACCTCCCTGTATGTTCTAAAAAAAAATTTAATAACGAATTTTGCAGACGTTTGTGAGCTAAACTAAAAGTTTCTGTTTCTTTTGCACCGGTCGTTTCTGTCTCAGGCTGCAAGAGCGACTTCTGGGGCCCCCACTGCACCAACCGCTGCCAGTGTCGAAATGGGGCCAAATGCAACCCGATAACCGGAGCCTGCGTCTGCACTGACGGCTACCAGGGCTGGCGCTGCGAGGAACACTGCGACCAGAACCTCTACGGAAAAGACTGCATGCAGGAGTGCCAGTGCCTCAACGGCGCCACCTGCCATCATCAGACCGGAGAGTGCCTCTGCGGGCCTGGATACACCGGCGTCTTGTGAGTGGTTAGCAAAGGATGCGGGGCAGGACATGCTAATCTGCTCATAATACCAGGATTTATTTGTCTTTTCACATCCTTGTGTTATTACTTATCAATTACTCTTACCTGCGGCGACAGGCTGTTGAAAAATAGCCCAGCCCAGATAAGCAGATCACTTTTAATGGCAAATAGGATAGAAGATAGGGAGTTCCCCGCTCTGTGCAACACAAACAGAAAGACATTTCCTCAGACAAACACAAGAAAGAGTTTCTGTTTTTATGAAACTATCTAACGTCTAGACTCTAGAGGGCCACAAGAATACACTCTTATTTATTAGTTTATGTATTAACTAAATAAAGAAGTTTTATCTGAAAAGATATAATTATTAATATTTTAACTGTCATATGGCTCAAAATGAAGAAAAGTTTTGACACCCCTGTCCCAAACTGTTGAAAGTGGACGCCAGGGTGATGGCTGGGCTTTTTGATGGGGGGTCTTCAAGTGCATTTTTCTTGATTTTTTTATGTTTGATATCATTCGAAAGCTAAAAATCCACATTTTCAGAACTTGTAAGTAACTCAAAATGTGACTTGTTCCTCGTTTTGTTGTGACCAGTCACATTTATGATTAAATGAATCAATATACCATTACAGGTCTCATCAATAATATAATGTGATTGTTAAAGGATGATATTAAATAAATTAATGTAGTTTTTATTAAATATATTTATTTAAAATGCATATTGTTTCATTTTGAAGTTATATTTAGATAAACAGAATAATATAAATATATTATATTAAGGAAAGGAATCCTTTAACGTTTACTGTAGATCTGCAGATCAGAGAAGATGTGGGAAAAAACTAACCAAGATGTTTAAGTTCAGTCCATCTCTCCATGGTTCTAGTTCAGATAGATGTCTGTGTTGACATTTTACTACACTCAACATTTTTATGTTTTAGCCGCATCCAGACATCCGTTAATGTCTTCATATAGAAATATACTGTATGTTGCTAGCAGAGACGCTTTTCTGCTGTCAAACATCAGATCGATTTCTTTAGTCTTTGTTTGAAATATCGTAGTCTTATTTTTCTCTTCCATTGTGGATTCAACATTTTTCCAGCGTTGGTTCGTTTGCCGCTGGCTTACGCAGCCGTGCAGCTGAAGTCTCCGTCCTTATTTGCTGAGCAGAACTTTCATGCTGCTGCGTTCCTGCAGGTGAACTTGTCTCTGTTTTGCCTCCTGCAGCTGCGAGGAGCCATGTCCTCCGGGGAAACACGGCTCCTCGTGTGAGCAGCGCTGCCCGTGTCAGAACGGAGGAACGTGCCATCATGTCACCGGAGAGTGCTCCTGCCCCCCCGGCTGGATGGTACGACCCAACCCACCTTCACCTGCATGCATTTTTGGCAGCAACTTACCGCAGAATTGTTTCATATTCGGGGACACTCCATACTATAGACCTCACTTAGCAGGTCAAAGGTAAAGGCTCGTCTTTCTAGAAACAAGATGGCATGAGGAATTTTGCTTGTAGAACTGATCTGGAGGAAGAACAAGACTCCTGGGACAGAAGAGACCAGAACCAGCAGCTCAGCACCATCAAGCACGGTAGTGAAGGAATGATGGTGTGGGCTCCTTAAGGACTCCGAGTAGTCCGTGAGCCCTATGGAGGGGGAAGGGTGGCAAAATTAAATAAATGTATATGGAAATATTTCAATAAATATAAGATTAAATAAATACACATATGAAATACATACCTGCAGATCTACCCTTGATTAAGTAAATGTGTCATTAAATCATGAAATCCTTAAATAATCTATTTTGAACAGTAAAATAATGATATTTTTTTGAATGCAGAACAAAAGAGTAGATTCCACAGGTTCAATATTAGCCCCGCCCACCCATTGTAGCATATCTAAGAATTTCAGGATGTATTTAATTATTTTTCAATGAATTTCATGGTTTAATGACACATTTACTAAGGGTAGTGTAATGGTGTGGGGGACATTATCTTGGCTCTCTTCGGGCCCCTTAGTTCCAATTGAGCATCATTGGAACGCCACAGCCTACCTGAGTATTGATGATTATGTAGATTATGTTTACAAATGTTTGTTCTGAATAGAAAATGGAAACTTTCATAAAACCGTAATTTTCGTGTCGTCACCCATAATTAACGCATAATAAACACATAATTATTGATTAATGACATGTTTACTGATGGCTCTATAACATATCCAGCTATTTATTAGCCATCTATAAGCTGGCTTATTGCTGAGCGGTACCATGTGTCTGACCCGACCAATCCCTCCCAGGGTCCGGTGTGCGCCCAGCCTTGTCCGTTTGGCTGGTTCGGCGTCAACTGCTCGGAGGGGTGCACGTGTCGCAACGGAGGCCTGTGCGACCACATCAGCGGTCAGTGCCAGTGCACAGCCGGCTACATCGGAGACAGGTGAGCTTCTCGTCCAGGAAAGGCCTGAAACTGAAAATGTTCATTTTTAGCACTTGCTAACCTTCCTTTGGCGCTTCCATCCATCCTCTGCTTTTCTACTAGCATATGCTAACTTTCCTTTATCCAAATTCATTTAAAAATACTTTATCAATCGCAAAGGGAAACTAAATGTTGAAACTATTCAATGTTTCTTCAGTTAATTTTTGTAGATGTTTAATGTGGAAGGTGAGGATGATCTCCTGTAGCAGTCTGTACTACTACAGATATCAATAAGCCTCTGTTGATCAATATCATGAGGAGGATATTGAAGGTTTTCTGCAATGATCTTCATTTTATAAATAATCCGTCTTCGGATGCCAATCTCAAGAGCGTCTGGTTTGTTAGCTAGCATGCTAACGTTGGCGATTGATGGAAGAGGCGGTTTATGCTGCATTCAGACCAAACGCGTATAAGCTTGAAGTTGGACGAGTTTCAAACGTGCATCAAGCGCCCCTACTTCTCGTCTTCTCCGGTCGGACTTCCTGTCTCTTCAACTGTCTTTTTGTACAATGGTGGATGAAACTGAGAGAGCGGCTCGAGAGCATTGGACGCTCACGACGTCCAAAACGCTCTGGTCTTGACACGTGTATTGCCGGCGGGAGATTTTTCGTCGCTCTAAAACGCATGTTTACAACGACTTTCCGTGTAAACTGGACGCTCCAGACTCGTGAACGCAGCATAAAACTTCCGCCGCCTCTCTCTGCCCCTCTTTTTGCTCCTTCAGCTGCTGCAGTTGTAAACCTACCTGTTGCCATGGTTACGCCTCGTAAAATCAAATATCAGCAGAATTTCTTTGAGCTACAAAACCGGAGGTCATATTTGCGTCAATTACATTAAAAAAAAGACAAAATAATGAGATAACAGAAGTAAGACAGCTCCTTCAACAGGCTCCTGACTTGTAGTTAACCCTTTTCATCCTGTGGTCACCTGTTAGCATATGCTAACCTTCTTTAACCCTTTGGTACTGATTAGCCCCCCCGTCCTCATCCAGCCAAATTACCTCCATCTATCCCGGCTCCAGACAGGTGAATTAGTCTTTGTGGAATAATTTCCAGATTGACTTCCCTTCCTCTGGCTCCACGTTCTAATGGAATTAGTGGAGATAAGAGTTCTGAGGAAGTCTGTGTTATTTAAGCGTGACGCCGAGCAGAAGTCCGCTCTGAGCCACTGTAATCGAGTGATTTGTCTATTCCTTCATGGTTTCGGCTGCCAGACGTGTGAAAAATGCGGCAGAGCGGACGCCTCCCTCTTCTCCTCGACTCGTTCTCATTACGGCCCCTCGGACACTCTGTGACCTTTGATCCCGGGGTCTGGGTTCAACGCCGAGCCTCTTGACCTGCTGGGATGTAGCAGCTCAAAGTCGTTCAGAGAAAAATGTGGAAAACGAAGTGAGGGAGAATCACTCTGGTTTTATTGTTGAACAGGAGCCTCAATAATCTGTCCTGAATTATAAACGAATGTTTGAAGGACAATTTACATTTATATTATATCACATTTATATCGTATTATATCTATATCATATTACATTTATATCATGTTACATTTAAATCATGTTACATTTATATCACGTTACATTTATATCATGTTACATTTACATCATGTTACATTTACATCATGTTACACTTATATGTTACATTTATATCATGTTACATTTATATCATGTTACATTTACATCATGTTACATTTACATCATGTTACATTTATATAATATTATATTTATATCATGTTATATTAATATTATATTACATTTATATCATGTTACATTTATATAATATTACATTTGTATCATGTTATATTTATATTATATTACATTTTTATCATGTTACATTTAAAACATGTTACATTTATATAATATTACATTCATATGATGTTACATTTATATTACGTTACATTTATGTCATGTTTCATTTATATCTGATTACATCTATATCATGTTACATTTATGTCATTTTACATTTAAATCATGTTACATTTATATAATATTACATTTATATCATATTACATCCATATCATGTTACATTTATGTCATTTTACATTTATATAATATTACATTTATATCATGTTACATTTAAATCATGTTACATTTAAATCATGTTACATTTATATGTTATTACATTTATATGTTACATTTATATCATGTTACTTTTAAATCATTTTACATTTATATCATGTAACATTTATATCATTTTATATTATATCACATTTATATCTTGTTACATTTATATCATGTTACATTTATATCATGTTACATTTATATCATTTTATATTATATCACATTTATATCTTGTTACAATTATATCATGTTACATTTATATCATGTTACATTTAAATCATTTTACAGTTATGTCATGTTACATTTATATCTTATTACATTTATATGTTACATTTATATCATGTTACATTTATATCATGTTACATTTATATCATGTTACAATTATATCATGTTACATTTATATCATGTTACATTTAAATCATTTTACAGTTATGTCATGTTACATTTATATCTTATTACATTTATATGTTACATTTATATCATGTTACATTTATATCATGTTACATTTATATCGGCGATCTGTGAGGCTACTCGACGTCCAGATGTCAGAAAACAGCTGCAGTCTGACAGCAAGGTGAACGGAAAAGGTCACAACTAAGAGAGAAAATGCTGGAAAGCTGCTAAGAACGAGGCAATCTGGCTCTGACACTTGACTGAAGTTCATACGGGGAAGGAGGCGGCGAAGACCCAGAGTATCACAGGCGGATTCTATGAGGGACGATTGGTGAGACGGCATGGATGCCGTGTCCTGTCCATCAGAGCATTTCTGCAAATGTCAAAATGTCTTGACTGGTTCTGGAAGAATGAAAGGAGTGAAAGTACAGAACCCTGTGGAGCTCCTATTTGCTGCTGACCGCCTGGTTGGACGCACAGATGTTTGTCAGCCTCCGTCTGCATCTCCGTGAGGTTCAGGAAAGATCAGAGAACATGTCAGACCTGCAGGAAAACACAGAGGTTTGTTCAGTTTGTGTTGAACTGCTGGTGATCTCCCATCATGGTCCGCTCCAGGTGTTTCCATTACTTCCAGACCTGGTTAATATCGCTGAGTGCGGCTAAAAAATAACAGCAAAGGTTTGTTGTTTGTTGTTTTTTTTCCAAGCATCCTCTGCAGTGATCCTGGATTTACGCGGCTCCACGACTCTCCCAATAAAAGCTCCATAGAACAAGATTTACTGCACGAGCCGCCTCGTCGACTGCATTCATTTAATAACGCCGTGTCTAATAAAACTCCCTACGAGCGCATCTGCAAGTCAAATGCGTTTCCCGTCAGACCGGCGCTCCGATCGGCTGCGTGAGGCCGGAATCATCCGGACTTCTTCGTTTTTCAGAAACAACAGATTAATAAATCCACGATGATCCATCAGACAGAAACGAGCCTCCTCTAAAGTCGCCTCATTTTTATTCATGTTTGTTCATTTTTACTCTAAAATGCTTGGAGCAAAGATTTACTTTTGTTAATATTTACTCGTTCTTTTTTTCAAGTAATTTTTCTTATTTGTTGTTTTATTTATTTTACCTAATATGATTTTTTATCGTTGACAAATAATTGTGGTTGTAGCCAATATTTTGTTTTATTTTAGTAAAGCAAATTTTATTTTATCCAATGTCTTTTTTATGTTTTCTTTTTTTTTTATTCAGTTTATTTTTGTTTCCTTATGAATTTTTTCAGAAGTCATTTTTTTTAATCTTATTTCAATCATTATTTTTATTTTATTTTTTTATGCATTTTTTATGTTTATATTTTTTATGTTTATATTTTTACTTCAGCATTGTATGGATTTTTTACTTCCTTTTAATATTTGGCATTTTATTGATATTGATGTATTTTTTAATATTAAACCTTATCTATTTTTTCAGGTTAAGTTTTATTTATTTTTTTGCTCACACATTTTAATTATCTTTGTATTTCAGAATTTATTCATTTCTCTTATTTTATTTTGTTTCTTTTCAAAATCAAACGGTTTTGTTTTATTTTTTTATTTGGTATTTGTTCTAGTTTGTGTAGTTTAATTTCATTACATAATGCAAATAAATAGTTGAGGTTGGAAATGATTTTGATCTGAATTACTAATGGAAACCTTTTGTGATGAGAGTTCAATATCAACATCATACTTTTTGACCAGAGTCTAGGATGATTGAATCCTTGGAGGTCTTGGTATCCTCTGACTTTCATACGAGGCTCCAGATGGTTTCCTGGATCGTAAACGTTGATTAAAATCAAAAACTTCCTGCTTCTGTCCTCAGGTGCCAGGAGGAATGTCCAGTCGGCACCTACGGCCCCCAGTGTGCTCACAAGTGCGACTGCCTGAACCGGGCCAAGTGCTACCACATCAACGGGGCCTGTCTGTGCACCGACGGCTTTAAGGGCCCCAGCTGCCAGGACCGCTTCTGCCCCGCCGGCCTCTACGGGCTCTTCTGTGACAGAGACTGTCCCTGTAAGGCCGACAGCACGCTCAGGTAGGCCAGACACACAGGAGTAACGCTGGGTTCACGCCAAACAGGTCAAGAGCGTCCGGTTTACATGCAAAGGCGTTGTAGATGTCTAGGAGGTGGAAAAGTCTTGCGGTGCGTGACGCGTGTTAGACCGGAGCGTCGGACACCCAAAACTATTGAGTTGGGACGCGTGAGCGTGGACCAATCAGAGAGCTCCTTCTATGTGACGTAGTGATGGAAGATCCTGAAGTGATGATGGAGGATAGATTTATTGTGGCTGTTTTCTCTAACTCCAGTCAAACTAGAGCTGAAATCGACCCTCGTCAGCGTTAAGCTCCTGGAGGAGAAAATCACCAAACTCTGAACGCTGCTGGATTTTTCCCCTAGTAACAGATATGGAGCCGAGGCAGCAGACAACCACGCTCTCTTGGTTTATTACAGAAAGACGAGCCGCTCTCTCAGGTTCATCCTCCATTGGACAAAAAGACAGTTGAAGACACAGGAAGTCTGATCGAAGAAGACAGGAAGTGGAGACGCTAGTTTGAAGCGTCTAATCCTAAAAAGTGAACAAAATGTAAAAACTCATCCAACTTTAATAGTTAGACGCGTTTTCGACGCTCCAGACGCAGAATGGGATTCCAAATTTCGAGTGCATTTCAACTATTTTGCTTAAATTAAGGATAAATATTGATTTAAAGATTCTGTTACTGAGCAGAATCATTATTTTGTTTAGCTTTATTTACATAATTTCTTTCTTTTACATCCCGCGTTGGTTATTCTTATATTTTCATTATTTTATATATATATATTATTTTTTTAAGTTTCAGCTTCTGCTCTTGTCTCCCAGCTGCCACCCGCTGTCGGGAGAGTGCACCTGCGTCGCCGGATGGGCGGGGCTTTACTGCAATGAGACCTGCCCGGCTGGTTACTACGGCGACAGCTGCGGAGAGCCGTGCGGCTGCGCCAACGGGGCCGACTGCGACGGCGTCACCGGCGCCTGCATGTGTGCTCCCGGGTACATCGTAAGTCTGCGAACACGAGTTCCTTACTGGGAAAAATGTTGGTCCCAAAATTGTAGATAAGGAAATAATTCACCTGTAAACACTTTATAAGTCATTATGCATTAATTAAAGGTGGGAAACAGACAAAACTGATGGGTTTCTTGCCAAATAATGAGCCAATCTCTTCAGCTAAATATTGAGTTCACTTCTTTTTTGTCACTTTCACTTTTATAATTCATTTTTTGGGAAATTCTCCCTTGTTTGTGTCTTTGAGAAGCCCAGAACAATCAGACACAGATGGACAGATTTGTGTTTGCATCAGTAAAGCTTTAACGGCTCACTCAGCAGGTCTTGATGCCCAGGTCTGAATTTTGTTTTTGTGTGGTCGTCCATTCTCATAATTAATCCTCAAACTTCTATTCTCTGTTAATCTGACGTGAGTTTTGCTTCGGGTTCTTTTCTGTGGTTTGCTGGAGTTTCTGGATTTCCTTAACCTTTTAAACTGACTTTTAAAGCAAAACTGAAGCTGTAGTGTTAAAAGCTGTAGTGTTTAAATCCTGAAGGAAGACTTCATTTCCCATGAGCACTTGCCCATAGCGTGGTAAAACCCTGATCCTGGATTGAAGTTCGTATCTGTTTCCAGTGTCTGTGTGAAGGATGAATAGTGATGAGGTGATGAATCTAATTGTGGTGAAACAATGTCAGATGATGATGTTGGAGATAAGAAACGGGGGAAGTGACGTATGCCGTAAAGCAGTCAGCACATTTGTAGTTGTTTAGTGTGGATGGCAGGGTTCCTGCCACCCTCCTCAAAGTTGCTTAGTGCCGGTTAAAGCGATACTACCCCCTCGGGCCATGACAGAGACGTCATTAACGAGCTGTAAGTCGACGTATGATCACAAACGTTATGAGGATATTTTAAGAAGCTTCAAAAAGTGACTTAGTGTTGATTTAAATTAAAAACTACGTTTGTTTAGCTGTAAATTAGATTTTGTTCTTGTCATTTTTCCACAATTTGCCACATTAGTGCTGATTTTTAAATCTTGCCTTTAAATCTCGACTTAATTTTCCTACCAGAACCTTTAACAAATAAACGTATTATCTCTGAAATGCATTAAATTAATTTTCAGCAGATCTCTTCAGTCGAGGCCTCGTTACAATCTGCTTGTTTTTTATTCTTTCCTGGTGTTTTATGCGTTTCTAGCTGTTTTAAAACTGCTGCATAAATTCCCTCACCCATAATGCAACTGAACAAGTTCTAACCTTGCCGCATGGTTTTCTGGATCCTGGTCTTATATTTAGACGTTGTTAGTTGACGATTGGACGATAATAACGAGGGGCAGGAAAACCTCTCTCTTCTCTGCAGAAGCAGGACGTCTTTGATCCCAAAGACGCTGCTGTTGACTCGAAGCGGCCTAATGAGCGTCCTCGCTGTCTGCCGGGCGGCTTCGGTCTCACCGCGTTGCATCAGCCGTCGGTCCGTTCAGGGCAAACGGCGCCGATGGCTGCAAGAAATCAAAGGGATTTCCTCAGGACCAGAACGGCCCAGAGCTGGTGGGGCGGCGTCTGAATGATCCACGCTGGTCTCTGACCAGCACGTGCACGTGCAGGTGCGGAGCCGTGCACGAGGTTGACGCATGAGCCGCTGCTGACCCAGCAGGTTCCCGTTTCTGGGGCCGTGCAGGTGCGGAGTGGTGATGTGGGTCACAGAGACGCTTCCAACGCAGCTGAATTCAGTTTGAGGTGAGAAGACTCGGATTTTCAGACGTAAATTTAAATCTAAATCTTCTCAACATAAAACACCAACAGAGATTATTAAAAAGCAAGAATCTGACGAGAGCTCCGCTCCGAAAATACAACCTTAAATGTGATAATCTGAATGATTAGATTTATTGGAGTAGCTCTGGTGTGATTATAAGAGAAACACGCCAGAGATTCATCTAAAGGTGTAAAAAAAACTATTATGTTACTGAGTTAATGTGGCACACACTAGAAAAATGGACAAAAGTGATTATTTCTGCCTTAAAAAAATCACTTTGTGACGTAAAAATGAACCTGAAAGTTTCAGATCGAATTTCAATTCAGTAACAAATGAAAGTATAGAAGGTTTTAGTTGATAGACGTTGAGTGGAAACATGCACGTGTGCCGTGAGACGCTCCAGTTTCTCATCGTAGTCAAATCAATTATTAGTTTTTGAATGAATTGAGAGTAAATGTGCAGTGAAAAATAAAACTCATCCCATCGTTCAGTTACCTGGTCAGAAACCTGAGGCTCTTTAAACTTTTGAGTCTCAAAGCCTTTTCCTAAAATTCATCTATGTGAGCAGAAACGTTTCTCATCAGAACCAAAATTTGAACAGTTTAGATTAAATCTGTGTTAATTTTAAAATTTGGTTATATTTCTCATTTTACAAAATCAAAACTGAATTTATTTGTTTGAAACTGAAATAATTAGCTTTAGAACTATTTCTGTTATTAAAAACGCACTTTCTCTTCTTTCATTTTCAGTTTTATCAATGAATTTTATTGTCACACTCAAGAAAGCCTGGATAATCTAACCCAGATTACCAGATAGACGTTTTGACTCAGTTAAACTTCCAAACGTTAATTATATAAGTAAGTTAAGTATATAAAATATTCAATATAATATTGATATAATACTAATTTCTCCCATTTTATTGAAATTTAAAGTGTTTATCTCCTCAACTTGTTGAATTTGATCGATTTTAACAAGCAGAGTTTCAACTTCATGATTTTAACCATAAAAATGTTGAAATCTAATTAAAAAACAAATTTACTAAGCAGCCAAGTGAGCAAATTCATTTTCTCGTCATTATTAAGATCCTGACTGGATAATCTGACTTTTCTTGAAAGTTTTACTCTTGAAATGAGAAAGTTATGATTATCATTCTGTTTCATTTCTTTTTATTCTGTTGAGAAGCTCCGCCCACTTTCAGGAGATTATTTCTTTGGTTTAGTTTGTCCCGATTGAGCCCTAGCCCACAGCACGATGCTGCCACCGCCATGCTTTACTGTGGTTTATTCAGGGTTTTTGTAGAGTTTTTGTTTTTCACATCATTTGTTTTTAGGGTAAAATGTTAATTAGTTTTTGCTCCTCTGGTCAGAACTGCTTCTTCCTTCATGTTTCTCTCTGCTTGTTATGATTTTGAAACCTTTACAGTCCAAAGAGCCACAAAAGAAATATCTACTAAATGTGTCTTTTCTCTTATAACTTTATTTGCTTTATTCTCGTAAAATTACGGCTTTATTGAGCTTTCATGTACATTTATCAGTCTTTTTATTCTCGTAATATAGCACAAATAGATGAAAACCTTTTTATGCTTGCATTACGACTTTGGTCGGCTTAAAATGTGAAACGCGTTGAGGGGTGTGAATACTTTCACGCTCCAACGCTGTAAATGAATCCTGCTACACTTGGCCTGTGAACTTTTGCCTTTTTCCTCTGATTGAAGTGAAAATTTTAAATGGAACGTTAATTTTACTTCACATTTCCGGGCCAGACGTTCAGTTAAGGAGCTGTGAAGGGATTTCAGGGTTAGCGCTGTTTAAACACTGGGGGGCCCCAGTGGGGAGAGGGGTGGGCGGCAGCTTCTCTAATTGGGCCGAGAACATCAGAGATTTGAGCAGATGAAAGCGGGAATGCTCTGCAGATGGATGTGTGTTTGGGTCATGGCGCCTGAATTCAGAGTTATCGATTCAGAGGGAAGCCACGAGGATGAGGAACCGGCTTTAAAGGGAATTTATTTGGAGGGTTGTCACCGGTTGGGACGGTCGGGTCGATATCTGTAAACATGTACATCCCTGACCTGAGGTCTTCACTCTGCTCCTCCATCAGAAGCCGGCTCAGCTCCTTACGCTTGATTTAGAGCCTCTGAAGTGAAGGAGCGCTTTGTTTAAATGTTCCCGTCTTTAATGATTCACTAAAACTTCAGGACACTCAACTTCTGTCTACACTTTGTTTCTTGTCCAACACATTTTTTAGGTCACTCAATGTTTTCAGCATTTATCTGCAAACAAAACCGGAATGAAGAAAAACTGTTTGATAAAAAAAAAATTTGGGAAAAATATTAAATTGCCTTAAAATTGATTTGATTTACCTTTTTTTTTTTTTTACTTTTGTAATTGATTCAAATAAATAAATAATGTTTAAAAAAATGCTATTATTTCCTGACCAACATTTTTAGTCCTGGTACTGATCCAGCTCATCCAAGATAGGGTAGTTAGCTAAAATAACCATGTTTTGTTGTTACATAGTCAAGCAGAGATGCTAGGCTAACTTTAGCATGTTTCCTGTCTGTTTTGATATGACTTATTGATAATTCAACTAATGTTTTATCTTCATACATGTTTCATACAGTGGATTTAATGAAAATGTAACAAAAAATAAAAATATTGGTAGGATAAAGTCTAATCAATCCTCTCTGCTTCTGTTTCCATCACAGTGAGTTTTGTACTTAGTCGGATTCTTTTTGAACTTATCAATATTCGTTTAAGATACTGACATCGAGGCTGTGTTATTCTAAGAAAGCGAGTGTAATTATTGGAAAACTAAGAGTTTAAGAAGAGAAAATGGACAGCCTGTTGTCTAAGGTCGTTTAAATCTCCAGGGTAAACATTCTGCATGCAGGCGTGGAATATTGGCGCTCCATGTTTACCTAGAGGAAGTTTGGTCCAGTAATATTGCAGACAAAGAACACATTTCTACGGAGCTCTGGTGACACGGGTGAGAAAATGTATAATACGTCACCAGGAAGTAATAACACGTAGGAACGAGATCCTATTCCGTGGTCACAGCTTGTTTACCTAAAGTTAGCAGAGCTACGTAGAGTTGGCCGTGTCTTCCTCCTGATTGCAGCTTCGGTTCTTCGGTGTCTCTCTCCTAGCAACACGGTTGTTGGTTTAGGGACCGTCAATAAAGTTCAGAACCCAGAAACAAGAATCAATGTCTTTCTTGTGATGGCACACAATGACAAAAAAACATTGTGAGATTATTCTACAGGATGAAAAAGATGAGACAACCTTTTTTTTGTCTAATTTTCACTAATTCTATATATTTTTATTAATTTTACTGTAAAAATGTGGCATATTTCTTCAATAGCTCCCAGGTCCTGGGTTAAATTTTGATAAAAACAAGTGTGCGTCATCTGTTCCTTCTAATAAAACAATATAAGACTGATTTAGAGTGAGTAAGTCACATGACCTGCCAGCTATTAAAGAAAAATTCGAGACTCATAATATAATTTTTTTTCCACCCATGTCACCAGAGGGGCTGCGTACATTTCAAAAACACAAATTTGAAATGTTTTTAATCCAACAAAATCCTTTGAGCGTATTTACATGTTATTTTTGTGTATGCTGTAGTTAAACATTAATTAATGCGGTTAGCTAATATTTCAATTTCATTTCTTTTGTTTTATTTTGAGACCAAGTTTTAAGAATTGCGTTCCTTTCAAATCTCGTTTCACAGATATTCCTCCACATTCCTGATTCCACTCTTGTTCTCGAACTGTCGACTGACTCACCGTCGTTTTTTTTTCCTCGAAACTCTGGCGCCCCTAAAACATTGAGCTTGTCCTCATCGACGTCTCTGACTTTCACCTGTTGTCCGTCGTCAGACGTGATCAGGTGAGGATGAGCCGTTTCAGGATCCAGGGTCACGTCCACCGCAAACCTCGGCCTTCTTCATCTTCTCCATCTCAGCCACAGCTTTCACCACCTGTCATATGACGGTGGATGAACTCTGACCTCTGTCCAGGTCTTTATGGGAGGAGAGGCTGTGGAGGACGTGATGGTCTTCAGACAGTGAGAGCTTCTTCATCACCTCAAAGATTTCCTGCTCCAGATCTCTGATAAAGTCTTCAGCCTGTTTCTCTGTAGTTTTCGCCTCGTCTTCGATCTCCTCGGTTAGATCCTCTAGGCCTCTCTCGGCAGAATCCTTCAGAGCTTGAAGACATTAAAACCTTCTGCTTTCTCTCTGTCTGCAGCATCTTTACTGATCCTCACCGAATCTTTGATCTCCTAGATCTTCAGCCGTCTGTTCTGGATCATATCCTGAACTTCAGGCTCAGTCTTCCTCAGCTCTGCCTTCTTTCCTTCATACTCTTGTATTAGGGGAACAATCTCATGGTTCCTGTGGTCTAAACCAGAACAGACCGAGCAGACGCATGTCTGACAGTAGGAAGCCTGACACACCAGGCAGGACTTAAGTCTGGTTCCAGTGCAGACGTCACAGGGAACCTCTCCTGGTTTGGGAGATCGTTGCTCTGATCTCCTGCTGAGCTTCACGTTGGCATTGAACCTCAGCTAAGGTCTAGAGTTGAAACACTCGTAGCACAGCGGACACCGGTAGGAAACAGTTCCGTCCCAGTGCTGATTGATGCAAGTTTGGCGGTAGTTAAAGAATCAGTTTATTTCTATAGCGCCAATTTACAACAGGTGTCATCTCAAGGCACTTTACAAGATAATCAATTAAAATCAAAGATACATCATAAACAAATCAGTTTGAAAAAGTTTCCAATCTAAGGAACCCCAGCAGATTCATGGAGTCATTGACTTGCAGCATTCACTCCTCTGGAATCAGCATGCAGAAACAATGGCTTGTGTTGTCGTTGACTTTACTGCAATCCCTCATACTGAGCATGCATGTAGCGACAGTGGAGAGGAAAAACTCCCCTTTAACAGGAAGAAACCTCCAGCAGAACCAGGCTCAGTACAAGCAGCCATCTGCCGTCTGTCTAGAGTTCTTCCCCAACCGGATTATTCTTTCTTCTCTACTAGTTCTGGCTTCAACACCCAGTTGTGTTCACATGGTGTAGAGACTGTACCAGTGATCAGGTCCAGACAGACGGAGCTCAGAAACTGATCCTCAGGCCTCGGGTTTCTGCCAGAGGACAGAAACTCTGAAGGAGACAGAGATCAAGGATTAGGAAGATTTCTGATCCGAAGGTCTGAGATGACGTTCTGATCAGGGTGTGTGAAGTAAGTCCAGCCAGCTGAACATCGGATCAGCAGGAACCAGATTCACCAAGGAGCCGCTGTCTCTCAGAGAAGCAGGGCGTCCACGTCCTGGAACGCCTTCAGTTTGAAGCCGGATCGCGGATCCTGACGTCAGAGTAACACTGCTGACTGGCTTCAACAGCTTCGACCAAACCAAGGCAGAGACATCATTGACATGATCCTCACTAAAACCCTGAGAGGATCTCAATTCAAACTGGTCCACAGAAATGACTGAGGCAGGGATGATTCTCCTCATCCAAATAAACACGTCAGAGTTTACGGTTTACTCGATGTCCCTCCTGAAAGACTCGGAGGAGCTTCCAATAAATGGAGCCAACGTTGTCTCTGGACTATCTCTGTCTGAAACTGGAGGAATCAGTTAAACTTCTGCTTTTCTTTTTTGGTTTTTGAAACTCTTCCTGGAACAACTTTAGCCAAACTCTCATTTTTCTCAGCAGCATTGGGAAGACCAGGACCAATCAGGATCTGGGCAGCAGGGACCCGGCAGAGTCTCACTGGACTTTTCTCTGACGCTTCATTAAACAGAGACTTTTATTTTAGTCTGATGGTCTGGGAGGAGTCCTTGGGTTTAAGACTGAAGTTAAATAAATGTGAACTACTTACCGGACAATCTTTGATTTAAACAAAGTAGCTAAATCCACTTCTACAAGGTTTTCATGTTAGCTGAAAAAATGTCAAAGATAAATGATTCAAGTGAAATCTCTATTTCTGAAAGCTTTCATGATTTTATTTTCCCAGTTTGCTTTTGATCTAAATCTTTTAGATGGAGTTTGAGGCTTCTGGCGCCGTTGTTGGAGAAGAAAAATGAACTCAAACATAAACAGAAATCCGTCTCTGCTCCAGCTCTGCTGTTCTTTCACTTTGCTTTCATTGCTGAGAAAGTTTTAATTTGCCTCTAAATGCTCCTGTTTTCTCCGTTTCCGCCTTCACATTCAGAGGAGGAGTCTCTTATGTTGGGAGATCCTTTAGATCACATTTTTCTCCCAGTTAAAATTTGTTTCCTGCAGGTTAAAAACATCAAACTGTTCAGATTTCTGCACTTTTGCTCTTTTTCTGGAATTTATTGCTAAGAAAATCTAGAAACCATGGAAGCCTCCAAACCAGTTTTAGTCTATATTTGTATTTTTGTTTCTTACCTTTGTGTTAGCCATGTTCCGGCTTGGGTTCATCCGGGTTCGTGGCAGCCAGGCAGTCTGGAAATCAGAAATGTTTTAAAGCAACACAACTAACTTTTCAACCTTAATTGAATATCTTCATAACTTTTGTGATCATACGTCGACTTATAGCCCGTTTAATGACGCCTCTGTCATGGCCTGAGGGGGTCTGTATCGCTTTGAGAAGGGTGGCAGGAACCCTTCCACACTAAACAACTACAAATGACTGTTTTACTGCATAAGTCACTTCCCCCGTTTGTTATCTCCAACATCATCATCTGACATTGTTTCACCACAATTAGATTCATCACCTCATCACTATTCATCCTTCACACAGACACTGGAAACAGAAATGTACTTCAATCCAACTGATCAGGATTTTACTACGATATGCACTGGTGCTCATGGGAAATGGAGTCTTCCTTCAGGATAAAAACACTACCGCTTATGTCCACACTGGGCCGACCAAATGAACCAAAACGTCTTTAGTGTTGCTTTAAATCCTGATGCGCAGCCAAACAGTTTTTATTTCACCAGTGGAGCATTACGGCTTTTACTGCAAGGCTCCAATTGATACATAAAGCTTTTGTTTTGTAGATTGCTTTGGGTTTAAGTCCATTGTTATGGATACGAAGACGGAGGGGAGTGAGAATGACTTAAAATACAAGATCCTAATAATAACAATACAACAAAATAAGTTCAGTAACCAGAAGATAGTGACATTTATGTTTATGTAACATTTATAAATATATAAATATTTTTAACCAGAGGCAGAACCTGTTTTATCCACAATACCAGATTAAACTGTTGCCGTTGTTCTCTAATTAAAACACAAACATTATCAAAATATGAACTTATTTCTAACACACCAATTCGACTTTGGTTTATTTACTGTTTAAAGAGTAAAAAGTCCTGATTGGATGATAAATATCAGGGTCTATTGATCCGTCTTTAATTATGGTTGCAGAGGTCACCTGTCGTCCCTGGATGACTTTAATAATTGAGAACCAAAAGTTTAACCAAAGCCACTAATTCACCAACTTTTTAATAAGTCCTCTCCTGTGCGTACGTGCGCATTGGGCCGGGCCTTGTGAATATTAGATTAATGGTAATTTAAAGGCAGCAGGTTAGAAGTGGGCAGCTTTAATTAACAGAGTTTATCTGCAGAAGGTTCTGATCAATACGGCTCAGCGGGCCGCGATGCGCTGGACTGCCAGATGAAGCTGCAGCCGCTTCCTGCTTTGATTGGACAAGCAGAGCCATCATGTCGCTCTGCAGGGAGGCCATCAGCGCTGATCAGCTCCTCCTTGCTGCGTTATTGCATCAGTGCTGACAAATTAAATGCACTCGTGGGCTTGTAATGAGTTTTAAGAGAGTCTGAGTAAGACCTCAACGCCTGCAGGGAACCGCAGGAAAACTCCTCATCAGTCAACCTGGAAACCTTCAGGCTTCAACTAAGCAGCAGGATCTCTCGTCCGTATGGGGGGAAAAAAGCACAACATTCCACACGTGTTCCTTTATTGTTGCTCCTGCAACTCTAAATGAATATGAACTGAATTCATTAACAGTATTTAGCACCTTTATTTTCTTATTAGCTTATTTTACCGCGCTGGTTCTTCCTCTCCTGCTTCAACTCAGACATGTTTTGGTCTCAGATGTTCACTTAAAGAAGACTTTCCTACATTTTCCTGCTCCGCCATCTTGCTCA
>JAVLVB010000374.1:4967376-4980470 GCA_032876305.1 Orestias chungarensis
TGTAATGCTTTAAGCTAGTGCTAGCATGCTAACTGTAACGCTTTAAGCTAGTGTTAGCATGCTAACTGTAACGCTTTAAGCTAGTGTTAGCATGCTAACTCTAGTGCTTTAAGCTAGTGTAAGCATTCTTACTCTAATGCTTTAAGCTAGTTTTAGCATGCTAATTGTAACACTTTAAGCTAGTGTTACCATGCTAACTGTAACCGTTTAAACTAGTGTTAGCATGCTAACTGTAATGCTTTAAGCCGCTGCTGGGACAAAAACGTGTGTTTCTTATGGTGGCGCACGGAAGTTTTGACGTCACGCTGGACCGTTCACTTTTGGCTGGGGGGGGGTTAGTGTCAGTCAAAGTAAGAAAATCGTCAATTATTTCAAATTTCAGAGAAGAAATGCAGGACCAGTAAAATCAGACAAATTATCCTAATTCTTTGATTTCTGAGCTTAGATCCTATTTATTGCTGCTTTTTAAGAATTATGCGCATCCTGCATGTTGTGCGCCCTTTCCTTGATTATTCGCGATTTTCTGGAGGGACTGATTAGAGCCTGACAAAGATAAATATGTTCTTAAATTACAAGAATCAATAATGCAAAAAAAAGGACAATTATCTCTTAAAAATTATAAAATAAAGTAAAAATATTTTAAGAAAAAAGCCATAATATTACTAGATCAATGTCATAATACTATAAGGATAACATGTAAATATTATGTGAATAAAATCGTAATACTAGAGATTTTCTAATCTTCACCTGTTAAAATAACTCTATATCCCTACCTTACCTAAGAGATTGTATTAATGTTCACATGTCGTTCTCCGCTGCCCCTTTTAATTTTCTTTCTGTTTCTGGTTTTAAAAAATCGTAAGAAAACTTAGCAGATCTTCAGCGTAAACACACTTCCACTTCCACAAAATAAAAGCATGCTTATTAGCGGGTGATTACTTGAAGCATTCTCCACAGACGACAACCAAAACGTCAACAGAGGAGTCAAATTTTGCTTGACTGAAAATTGACAAAACAGCAAGCAAATTAGCGCTGTAGCATTAATTTAGCCGAAGCTACATACGCTTTGCAAAAAATTAGCGAAAGTGCTTAGCAACAGAAGGGAGACCTTCACTGCCTCCTACCAAACCGTTGAGCACGGTGGTGGAAGAATCATGCTTTGGGCTTGTTTCTAACCAGCCGCTGGTTGGACACCTGTGCTCAGCCTGCGCATCATAAATCAGTAAATGAACTGAAACCAAATGAGGGTCCAACAAGAAATGTTCCTTCAGAATAAAAGCCTGTGGTTTGCCGTTTCCTCAGCCGCTCTGATGATGGACGAGTTGAACCCCTACACCAAGATCAGCGCCGCGCCGGCGTCCGAGCGCCAGTCAGCCGGCGCCGTCCTCGTGATCGTCTTCCTGCTGCTGCTCATCATGGCCATGCTCGCCCTGGCGGTCTGGTTCCGGTACCGGCAGAGAGAAAAAGGCCAGCAGGCACCAAACGTCACGTACACGCCCGCCATGCACATCAGCCCCACCGACTACTCTCTGTCAGGTACGAGCTGCCACTCGCCGCCGTTCATTCACCTTTTCCCCTCAGCAGATCAGGTGGGTCGGACCGAAGCCCAGAATCTGAACACCAGAACTAACTCACATGTTTTATGGTTTTATTGTTTGTGAGCCAACCTCCTGATCCAGTCCTCATTTTTTACTCTTTTCCTTCCTGTAAACCTTCCAAAACGGTCTTGATCTTAAAAATTTCAGAGGTTATCGTTGATCTGGGCCTTTTTGTTCCAGCACCCGAGAGAGATGTATTTAATAAACTCTGTGGATCCTGCAATGTCAGCTTCTGCATCACATTGGAAGGACTCTAATCCATCACAGAGCAACAGAGGCCACTTTAAATCTGGAGTACCCAGAGAAAACCCAGGGAGAACATCGGGGCTGGGATTCAAACCCAGAACCTTCTGACTACGACAGCTGCCACCAGCTTGGCCATTTAAAACATTTGGTTGTTTGGAAGTAAAACATACAAAAAGTGAGGCGTGATCGGGAGGTTCTGTGGGTTATTGGTGGTTGTGTGGGTGGTTCTGTGGGCGGTTCTGTGGGCGGTTCTGTGAATGCTGTGGTCCTGGATGTTTACGCCGGTAGCAGCAGGGCTGCAGTGTGCAGGCCTGCTCTCCTCTGCAGACTCCTCTCCCAGTGGCGGCTCGGCCGCCGGCTGCTTCTCCAACCCCAGCTACCACACCCTGGGGCCGTGTGCGTACGCCACAGCACGCTACGCCAAGACGGACAAGACGAGCGCCGCCAAGGTGGGTGTTCAGGCTAGATGAGATCTGCTCGCTTACTTTCTTCGGGTTCTCCATGTTTCTAAACGTTGCAACCACTGGCTCCACTTTGCTGCGTCTGATAACTTCGTCTACATGTGAAATAAAAAGCTTAACTGCAAGGCTAACGTCAGATAAAACACATGAAAACGTGATTTATTTTTCTGTCGTTAGGCATAATTATTGATTACATCGATGTAAAAGGGATCTAAAACCAGAAATTTACTCTGATACCCCCAAATAAAATCCAGTACAGCCGTCAGCTGGGTCTAATTTAATGTTCTGGTTCTGTGTTCTGGTTCTACAGCAATATCCCAAAATCTGATCAGTCCATCTTCTGAACAACGAGAGAGGATGGAGAACCTGCAGAAACACGCTAGGACCTCACAGCTGGCTAACTTTTCAGATTTTTCTGTTTTTAAGTTTGAAAACAAAGAAAACATTTTACAAAAACACAAAACGAAACATGGATTAGTGTTTTGTGGGAAGTTTTCTACGTTAAAAACATCTAAAATAATATCACTGGTGTTTTTGTGTCATTTGGTTGTTGAAAAACCAATTTATTAACAAAGAACAACTTAAATCTGCATTTTAAAGCTCAGACAGTTTTCAGGAACCACTGTGGGAAAGTAGCAACCTCCAAGTTCATGGCTTAGAAACTAAAATGACCTAGTCAAAGTCCCGTAATAAAGTGCTGTAAGACTTGGAAACAGATGTTCTTCTTCAGTCTGACTGAGCTGAAATTTTAGAAGCTCATGTCTCTTCCAGAAGTTTCTTCTCATGTTGTCGTATTTTATTATCTTCATTCTAGGATTTTAGTCCAAATGGAAATAAACAAATCAAAACCTAAAGAGAAGAAAATGTTGAAACACACAAAAAATATTTTAGAATACAGCTTGACTTTTTTGTTGTCAGGGTTAATTTTAGCCCGTCAGGTTATTATATCCATTTATAGTATCAACATATTTAGTTGAATAAAAAGCTGAGCAGAGAATCCAGATGGAACCATCAAGGAGATAAATGGAGGTGGATTTTCCTGCACAGGTTACCAATGACGTGAAACGGTCGATTATGAACAATTCCACTGGAGCGTCTAGTTCACAGGTAAACTCGATGTAGACGCGCGTCTAGGAGTGTAGAAAAGTCTTGTCCAGACCAGAGAGTTTGGAACGTCTGATGCTAAAAACGCTCCAAACACTGGAGTTGGGAAAAGTGAACTTTGGCTGCTGGACTCTTGAGCGTGGACCAATCAGAGAGCTCCCTAAAAAAGTGTAAAGGTGTCCAACTTGAAGCGTTAGGCGTGATCGGTACGCTCCAGACGTTTAGTGCAAACGGCAGCATCAGCCTGAACTTCAGCCGGCTGTAAATTATTCAGCGTCTCAGAGTCTCAGCGTCGTTCCTGAGACTGAATCCAAACAGGAAACGCAGCTTCAACCACAGTTTGAAACCAGAAACATTTCTCCAGAGTTCAGTGTGCGAGGAAAATAAATATT
Organism: Orestias chungarensis; assembly: GCA_032876305.1. NCBI lineage: Eukaryota > Metazoa > Chordata > Actinopteri > Cyprinodontiformes > Cyprinodontidae > Orestias > Orestias chungarensis. The sequence goes on from JAVLVB010000374.1 coordinate 4,971,178, forward strand.
AGTCAAATTAACAGATCTACATTTAAGTTTGATAAACGTTCATAAAAACCTGCTAATGCTAATGCTGCTAACGTTTCTTTGCCAGATGAAGCCGAAGAAGAGGTTCAGGAACAGCGCTCCGGAGTGGGGAGCGTACTGCAACCTCAGCGATCTGGGTCAGTTTTCTCTCAGTCCGGAAGGAAACCCCAACCTGGAGTCTAGCGAAGTTCGGATGTGATGTCGGACAGTTCATCCGAAATGCGTCTCCCTCGGTTAACGGTTATTAGCTTCTTATTAGCGTCTGGTCCAGACTGAACGCCATCATTTCTATTGATTCCTTGGGAACAGACCGCTGGACGGTCAGTAGAAGCTTCCAGAGGAACCCTTGTTTGTTCCTGCTGAATATTTGCTAAGTTCCCCCAGCAGCGCCGTGTTTACGTCAGTAACGACGGACGCCGCCGTCTGTGGATGGACGTTAAAGTCGTTGAGCGACGCGAGCCGACCGTATCGTCACAAGATCTGAAAGAAGCTGAGGGAGAAAGCTAAACTCGGCAGTGCTTGCTTCGGACGTCGTTTACGTCCAGATTTACCACGTCTGCCTTCTTCTGCTGCACGATGATGACGGAAAAATCGGATGAAAAGTGACGTGAACGCTCCCGATGCTTTGAAAACTATCAGAAATAAATACGATTTAGTAGCAAAAGCAGAAGTGGGTGAAGTCGGATTCTTTTTTCCGGTTGAAAAGATCGGATTAATTCCGTTTAGATGGATTCTGGTCATATTTCCCTGCTGTGAGAACACACCCCAGATTTCAGTTTCCCAACAATCCAACAAGGATTTGTGGTCCAACACAAAGTTTGTAAGGATGAATCTCCCATTCCAAGCTAGAGCGGATTATCAGTGATGTTTGCTGAAGTCGCTGCTCGTTTCTGGTCAGAACATCATTCACCCTACGTCAGGAGACCATAGCTTCGGTCCACAGCGGGACGCCAAAGTCTACCAAACCTGAAGCTTCTTCGGTTGTTGCTTCATTCGTGCTGGGAGTTCATGGCTCTTTCGTGGTTCCTCCCTCACAGGAGGTGCAGACAGGGATGCTAACATGCTGCCCTGGTTGTTATCTAACCCAAAACTCCACATCTGGACCTTCCCCCGTGTTTCTGTGTGTGAGAACACAGATTTTCATCAATCGCTGTCGTCACGTTTAGTTGAATTGAAACTTAAACTCCCGTCAGCTGGTGCCTTTATTCATCAAACCGAATCTCAAACTGACATCCAGCTCCTTGTTGCTGTTAATATTCTTAAAGTCTCACCAGAACGTTCTCTAGCACCTCTGACCAATCCCCCCCCCACCCCACACACACACACACACATACTTTCTCTCATCTTTGTGTGTTGAAGCCAGCTGACAGGCAGCTTCAGCTCGCGTCTGACTGACTCTCTCTGCTGCTGCCTCTCTGCAGGCGTGTACTGCATCGACCGGCGCCTGAGCTACCGCCTGGAGCCGCCCTGCAGAGGTACGGCGTGGTGACCTCCTGACCTCCTGCTCCCAGCCAATCCCGGCTCCGGCCTCGCTGCTCTCCTGCATGCTAGCCCAGCTTGGCGAGGCGCCGCCGACGGACGCGTGATTTCCTCAGGACAGATCCCGCCTGTTTTTTCCACCTTCATCTCTCCTCCTGCTGATGACTCTGTGAAACAAACGCCTGCCGCTGAGCAGGGATGGACGTCTATGGCATCGATTATCGTTCATGTTGTCACATGATAAACGATTGATGTTCTGAAACGTTAAAGTCCGTTAAAACATTGATACATTATGAAAATGTGTTCGTTTGGTTACTTTTTGTAAAGAATCTGGTGTAAAGATCCATATAGTCCATCCCTGCTGCAGGATCTAAACTAATTAAACTTTCTTGCAGCTTTGGAGGAATTCCATATGTGAAGTCACTACGGTAACCAGCAAGTATCGCTCTGAAAACAAGAAAATGTAAAAATAGAAAAGTTCAATATTTTTCTGTCCCTGGTTTCCAAAAAGAAAAATCCCTATACTATATAGATCTGTAAAATATTTGAATGTCTTTATTTCTGGCAGCTCGGATGCTTCTAGCTCTGAATCATGAAAACCCAAAATTCTGCATCTCAAAACAGGAAAGAAATCCAAAGTTTTTATTTAATTTCTGTTCTCAGTTCTCAGTCTGGGATCTTTTTGTTTTGATTTTAATTCAGTTTATTTCAGAAAGCTCCAATACCAAATAACAAAAGGTTAGAACATCAAATAAATCTGTTTTATCCGTATTATCAAGTTCAGATCAGTTTAAAACGTTTTCAACCTAAAGAACCCAACGGTTTATATGACATCACTGAGTTAAAGCGTGCAGCGACAGTGGAGAGGAACAACTCAAAATCCAGTCTAAGGAACCCCAGCAGATTCATGGAGTCATTACCTTGCAGCAATCCCTCATACTGAGCATGCATGTAGCGACAGTGGAGAGGAAAAACTCCCCTTTAACAGGAAGAAACCTTCAGCAGATAGAAAATATCCTTAGAACTCCAAACCAGATGTCTCACTGTCATTGAACATTAAACCTGCTTGTTTTGTTTCACTTAAGTTACCCACAGTGGGAGTACCCAGAAAGTTACTCTACTAATGCTGCGTTCACACCAAAAGCATCTGGAGCGTCAAGAGCGTCCAGGTTACAGGCAAAGTAGATTTAGATGCGCGTCTAGAAGCGTCTAAAGGTCTTGCAGCGCGTTACTCGCATCCAGTTTGGAAAATTGAACATTCACCGCTGGACGCTTGAGCGTGGACCAATCAGAGAGCTCCTTCTATGTGATGTAGTGATGGAAGATCCTGAAGTGATGATGGAGGATAGATTTATTGTCTCTAACTCCAGTGAAACTAGAGCTGAAATCGACCCTCGTCAGCATTAAGCTCCTGGAGGAGAAAATCACCAAACTCTGAACGCTGCTGGATTTTTCCCCTAGTTACAGATATGGAGGCGACGCAGCCGACAACCAGGCTCTCTTGGTTCATTACAGAAAGACAAGCCGCTCTCTCAGTTTCATCCTCCATTGGACAAAAAGACAGGAGAAGAGACAGGAAGTGGGGACGCTAGTTTGAATTGTCTGACCCTGAAAAAGTGAACAAATGTAAAATCGCGTCCAACTTTTAAGCGTCAGACGTGTTTTGGAAGCTCCAGACGTGTTTGGTGTGAATGCAGCGTTAGCGTAGCGATACGTCATTGAATGTTACTCCTGTAAAAGTAAAACAGTTACTTCCTCCTGAGATTCTGGATGGGGTTCTGGTCGGGTTCTGGCTGCTGCCCAGTATCACCATAATTACTGGTTCTGGGACCAGAGTGGGTCCATGCAGCCGTTCAGCTGAGGAAACCCCAGGATGTTCTGGTAGAAGCAGTGAACCAGAACCAGCAGAGGAATGAGGACCCAGATCACTCCCACTGACTCTGGGTTCAGGCTCCGCCCACTCTGGGTTCAGGCCCCGCCCACTCTGGGTTCAGGCTCCGCTCCCTCTAGACCCAGACAGGTTCTGACTCCTGAAATCTTGAAATCCTGAACAGATTTTAGTTTCAGGATCTCCAGGGCTGTGTTTGCCCCGATGCTGGTGAACTCCGTTCTCAGCAAACGTCTTCCTTCCACTCAATCTTCTGTGAATATGCAGTAACTCTCTGAGACTCTCAATTTTGGGTCTTCATCCTCTAGAATCCAGGATCAGAATGTTTCTCTGTGCGAGTGAAACTTCCTGAAATGAGTCGGATTATTGAACTTTTACACGATTCTCTGATTTTCAGGTGAATGATGTTGTTGTTTTTTGATTGGCTGACACGGACTACAGGACGCGGTTTTTCCATCTGACCAGCAGACCTCGGCGTCCTCATCAACTCTCTGCGTCTTGTGTTTCCAGACTACATGAAGGGCTCTCTGTCCAGCACCTGCTCCCTGAACAGCGAGAATCCGTACGCCACCATCAACGAGCAGCCGGCTCTGTGCAAACACTCGGAGAGCAGCTACGTGGAGATGAAGTCGCCCGTGCATCACGAGCACGCGACGCACCGCTGCTGCGCCGCCGCCGCCATCATCAGCACCACCAGCGGGGAAGCCGTTCCCACCAGGAACGTCTACGACATAGGTCCGTTCAGAAGATTTGTCATAAACAAAACAGTAAAATTAGTATAAAAGTTAATTTATCCAAATAAAACATCTATTTAGTACCACAGTAAGTTTTTTATTATAAAGCTAAAACATTATAAGAATGAATTCGTTATACTACGAGACCAAAGAGAATCAAGCTGTAAACGAATGAAGCAATAAAAACAGAATAAAGTCATAATAACACCAAACAGATTAAACGTGTTACAGAGTAATTTGCAACAATAAAGTCATTATTGTGACAAAATCACACGAGAATAAAGCAGTAAAAACAGAATAAAGTCATGTAAGAACAACGTAATACTAGAATGAAATTAAGATAATTAAATCATATTATGAGGACTAAAGTCATAATAATATGAGAATCAAACTCTACAAGAGTAAAGTTGTAATATTACATTAAAGCAACAACAATTAACTTTTCTACCTTCCTAAAATATTCTCATAACTTTTGTGGTCTAACATCGACTTACAGCTCGTTAAATGACGTCTGTGTCATGATCTGAGGGGTCTGTATCTCTTTATCAGGCAACTAGGAACTCTGAGGAGGGTGGCAGGAACCCTGCCTTCCACTCTAAACAACTACAAATGTGCTGACTGCTTTACTGCATACGTCACTTCCCCCGTTTCTTATCTCCAACATCATCATCTGACATTGTTTCACCACAATTAAATCATCACCTCATCACTATTCTTCCTTCACACAGACACTGGAAACAGAAATGAACTTTAATCCAGGATCAGGATTTTATCACGCTATGCTCATGGGAAACGGAGTCTTCCTTCAGGCAAAAACATACTGCTTTTGTTCACAGTGGGGCGCCAAAATCAACTAAAACTGAAACTCCTTTTGTGTTGTTTAATAATTATAATAGTATTATTTGACAACAATGTCATGTTACAAGAATAAAGTTACATGAGAAAGAATACCTTTTTGTGAGAATAAAGTTACCAGAATAAACTTGTTCAAGAATAATGAAGCCCTAAACCACTGATTTAGGCTCAAGGAACTTTGACCTCTCTCTATTCTCTGCAGGCTAACGTCAGCATGTTTTTCGTTTTGATTAAATTTTCTTCATTGCATGATTCACCTGCTTAGTTTAGCCTGCTTAAGTTAGCCTGTTTAGCTTAGCTTTGCTTAGTTTAGCCTGTTTAGCTTAGCCAGCTTGGCTTCGCCTGCTTAGTTAGCCTGCTTAGCTTAGCTTGGTTTAGTTTAGTTTAGCCAGCTTAGCTTAGCCTGCTTAGCGTAGCTTTTCTTAAATCTCGCCGGCATGTTGAGCCCACAGCTACGCGGGTCTTGCTGAGAAAAGATACTTTTAAGTGTGTTTGTATGAATCTCTCATGACGAACTCGTACAAACCGAACGTAGCATTTACTAGGCCAGCTATGGTTGGATAAAAAGGTCTGTGATTGGCCTAAGGCCTTCCTCGTTTACATTTAGCTCAGGTTACTAGCGCAGACACAGCTAGCTAGTTAGTTAGCCACGCCACATAATCATTACTGTACACAACTTTGCGCCGTTATGCTAATTCTACTGAACTTATAATATTTATCTCCAGTGGCGCCACAACAAAAACACTTAATTGTTGTTAAACGTGGTAAAATATAAAGTGAAAAGATAAATATTTCATTACTTTTGCCAAATATTTTCCTTCATTTTATAAAAATTGGGGAAATGGAGGCTAACACAGGCTTAGATTGGAAACTTTTTCAGACTGATTTGTTTATGATGAATCTTTGATTTTAATTGATTTTCTTGTAAAGTGCTTTGAGACGACATCTGTTGTAAATTGGCGCTATATAAATAAACTGATTCTTGATTCTGTAGCTAAGCTAGCAGGTTGACGACTGCTAACTGCCTCGTTTTCCCTCTCCCTCCATCAGAGCCGACCGTCAGCGTGATTCTGGGCGCCGGCGCCACGCTGCTTCCCGGGTACCCCCAGGATCCGTACGACTTCCCCAGAAATAGCCACATCCCGAGCCACTACGACCTGCTGCCGGTCCGGCCCAGCCCGGCCCACAGCCCGCCGCTGCCCGGCAGCCCCATCGGCTCGCTGCTCTGAGCCGCCGCCAGTTCTCCCACAGCTGGGAAGCTTTATTGGGTCCAGGCGGACAGTCGGGATCAAAACCTTTATAGTTTCGTCATCCGTGGGTTCGATTGTGTGCAGCGATTGGACTCGTCGGCTATTTGATATTTTCTCACCGCTAAACATCCAAACGACCGGTTTTTGTACGTAAGTCTCCACCGAGGGGGAAAGAACAGACGCACGGAGGTGGATCGTTGCGGATCGCTGGGAGCTGAGTCTTCCCCCTGCTCTGGACCTGAAGATGAACCGCGTGAACGTTCCTGCTATTTTTACGGTTTCTTATTTTCTGTTAACATTTTCTCTGTTTTTGGTTTTTTTCCGTAGACTGAGTGGCGTAAAAGTTCTGAATATTGTTGTAATTTTCCTTTGCTGTGTCAAGCTCAACTCTCCTGCATGCCAAAGAGATAGATGGAAAAAATAGTGAGAAAAAAGCCCCATAGTTTGTTTTTTAGGTTAATTATCGTTATGTGACTCAGTGTAGGAACACCTCCGACCTGAAGGGGGAGCTGTAGATGAAAATGCCTCCAGGTTGTTTCTATTGGAGCCATTTTTTATTTTATTTTTTTAAACTTCTACATCTGGAATCATTAAACGCCGCAGACGTTTAGTGATCAGAGGGAAATACATGCTTTTCTTTTTGGTATAATAGTCTGGACTTGGGCGTCTGATTGGCTACATGCTAACACTGTGGGCGGGGCTTGTCTCTGCGCGCCTGTGAGTGTCGATCTAGTGGTAACAGATCTGCTGAGATGGATCTACATCCGTTTCTCAGCTCTAAGAAGTGATGAGGCTGGTTTGTTAAAACTCTTTAACGTAAACATCTGATCTGCAGTTTGGGTCTAAAAACCAAAACCAAACACTTGTTGGATTATAAATATGTGTAATGGAGCAGAGTGCTTGTTCTTCCTCTCTGGTGTTCATGATGGGAACAGCAGCAAACACCAAACCTGAAGAGAAGGAACTCGAAGCCTTGAGGGACTCCACAACTAATTATCAGTTCACTTCCTGCTGGAAGACTAAAAAAAGGAAAATCTCTCATCTCAGTTTTAGTGTGTGGCAATAATAGAACATGACAATCAGATGTAAAGCCTAGCTTTCCTGTTTTTTTATTTATTTTCACTCTTGTTGCTTCATTCATCGATAATTGATGTTACTGTCTGCTTTGACTGCTCCGGTTCCTTACCTGAATAAATCCAACCCTGACTCAGGTGGGAGGTGTCGCTCTGAAGTCGGCTTCATGCATGAAAACTAGATTAGATTACAGGAGGAAGATTTAACAACCGCATCGAAGTGATGAGACCTGAAACGAGCAGCAGAGCTTCATCCAACTCAGACGACAATAAAAACAAACGCTCTGTGATGGTGGGAGGTTGTTTCATGGTTGGGGAAGAAGGCATTATTGGCAGAGGAAGGTACGTATGCTGACCTCAACAGAAGCTACTACGGCTGCAACTAACGACTATTTTCATAATTGATTAATCTGTCCATAATTTTCACGATTAATCACCTTTTATTATTAATTTATTTAGCATTTACTTCACCATGTAAGCTATTAAGAACTCATTTTCATTAGGAAAAAACGGTCACTCCACGGAAACGGCACTCTTTACTTCACTGGGCCCAATCATCCATTCGCATGGCTTCTCCTATCACTGCTATGCAGATGATACCCAGCTCTATCTGTCCTTTCCTCCAGACGACCTCTCAGTACCAACATGAATCACAGCCTGTCTTTCTGACATATCTGCATGGATGAAAGATCACCACCTCCTACTGAACCTCTCCAAAACTGAACTGCTTGTCATCCCAGCCAAGGAAAGTATTCACCACAACATCAGCATCAGGTTAGACTCCCTATCTGTGGCACCACTAAGGTTGTAAGAAACCTGGGCGTGATGATCGATGATCAGCTGACCTTTGTGGATCAGGTTACCTCTGTTGCTCGATCGTGTCGCTTCTCTCTATTCAACATCAGGAAGATTAGGCCATATCCAACTCAACATGCAGCACAGCTCCTAGTTCAGACCTTGGTCATTTCCCGCCTTGACTACAGCAACGCCGTCCTAACAGGTCTACCAGTCTGTGCTGTGAGACGCTACAGATGATCCAGAATGCTGCAGCTCTCCTGGTTTTCAACCTGCCAAAGCGATCGCATGTCACACCCCTTTATACTGAACTCCATTATCTTCCCTTAGCTGCACGCATCAAATTCTAATCACTAATGCTGGCATACAGAGTGTTTGATGGATCAGCGCCCATCTAACCTCAACACCCTCTTAAAGCCTTACGTCACTGCCCCCCCGCTCCGTTCCTCCAAGGAGCTCCAACTAACGCGACCAAAGCCCCGTGCAGGTCAATCTAAACTCTCTCATCTGTGGTTCCTCGCTGGTGGAACCACCTTACGTGCATCAGAGCATCAGATTCTCTTTCCACCTTCTAGAAATCCTTGAAGACCCAGCTCTCCCCAGAGGATCTATTGCCCTGAAAGATCTAAAAAGCACTTATTACCCCCCTGATATTAGTTAGCACTCAGTTTATGGTACTTGGGCCTCCTGTGTTACCTAAATGCTGTAAATGAGTCTCATCATTGATGTTAAATCCTCTCCTAGCATATTGCAGGTAAATTATGTCGTAGTTTAATGTTAAATCCTCTTTTTGTAAATTTGGATAAAAGTTTCTGCTAAATCCAGAAATGGAAATGTAAAAAGGAAAACACAACAGAATTGTGCCGTTCACTGCAATTTATTTAGCTTTGTTTAAAGGAACAAATGAGCTCAACATTGTAAAATATTTGATCATTTTTAGGCATAAAATATAAAAATGAGGTAAAATTAAATAAAACCTGTTCAGATTATTGAGTGTTCAGTATATTATCAATAATCTCAGCCCTTATTATTCTCTAATATTTAATTAGATGTTTATTGTGAATGTTCTGACTTAGTTGGACATTATTGTTCCTAATAATCTGAACTTGTGTCTCTACCAGCATGTTTAGAACAGAGTTAGTAAGTGGTAGACATTGCTGGGGGTGAGCGTCTTGTTCCACATGTGTTCCTTTATTGTTGC
>JAVLVB010000374.1:4990582-5001918 GCA_032876305.1 Orestias chungarensis
TATATATATATATATATATATATTATGTATATATATATATATACATACCTTTTGTGATCATACGTCAACTTACAGCTCGTTGAATGACGCCTCTGTCATGACCTGAGGGGGTCAGTATCACTTTGAGGAGGGTGGCAGGAACCCTGCCTTTCACACAAAACAACTAGAAATGTGCTGACTGCTTTACTGCATACGTCACTTCCCCCGTTTTTTATCTCCAACATCATCATCTGACATTGTTTCACCACAATTAGATTCATCACCTCATCGCTTTTCATCCTTAACACAGACACTGGACACAGAAATGTACTTCAACCCAACTGCTCATGGGTAATGTAGTCTTAGTCTAGTGCTCAAGCCTCTGCACTGGCTTTCTGTCACTCAAAGAATAGACTTTAAAACAGCCTTAATGTGAACAAATCTCTTCATGGTTTAGCCCCAAAGTACATATCTGACATGTTAGAGCCATATGAACCAGCCAGGACTCTGAGAACCTCAGGTAGTGGCCTCCTGCTGATGCCCAGAGTCAGGACCAAACAAGGGGAGGCTTCATTCCAGTTTAATGCTTCTAAAATCTGGAACAGTCTTCCTGAAGAGGTGAGACAGGTTTCAACTCTGGTGATGTTTAAATCCACGCTGAAAACAGCCTTATTTAACTGTGCATATAGCAACTGAGAATATTATCACTATTATTATTATTATTATTTGTTTTAAATTCAAAGTTGATTTTATTGTTTCATTTTCTGCTCTTTTTTCCTATGTAAAGCACTTTGAATTGTCTTGTACACGAAAATGTGCTACACAAATAAACTTGCCTTGTCTCCCTTCACGATTAAAACACTACCGCTTTTGTCCATAGATAGACGTTCCAGTAACGCTCATTTACTTCTTGTAATCAGTTTTCCTTCAGCTGCTTTGCTTCCAAACTCGTTTAACCTTCAGTTTCAGTTTGAAAACAGCTTCTTTCTCTACTGCTGAGGTTTTAATCTAGACTGGGCCACAGAATCAGATTCATGCTCGTCCTTTCCTGTGGTCGATTTTACTCTAAAGCTTTAATCTCTTAATTAAAAGGCATCAGTTTAGTTTATTTCCATTTTATTGTCAAGTTGAAGGAAACAACAGAACATCAAGAAATATCAGGACTTGGAAACCTTGATGATTAAACTCCCACACGATAAAAAATTAAAAATGCTGGGACAATTACAGACAATAATTTTAATAATACACAAACCAAGAGAAAGAAATTCTACAACTTTAAGTGCTTTTAGTGCAAAGACAACAATTAAACCACGATAAAGACCTCCAGTTAGTTGTGTGTTCAATGTTCACAATCTGTTCTGGAAAACTGAACGTCTGGCTTCTTCTGCTGCACAATTATGACGCACGTCTAACGATGATAATGACGAAAAAGTCGGATAAAACCCGACGTGACTGTTCAGACTGGAGACGCTTTGACAACCATAGACACGCATCCAAATTTGTAGAATATAAGGAAGTGGCATAAATCCTGTATTTTTGGGGTTGAAAGGTCAGAAAAAGTAAGATATGATTCTTGTTAGCCTGCCGTGTGAACGTAGCCTTAATCAAGAGTCCTGGTTTACATTAAATTCAAGAGATTTTTCTCTTTAGTTTCCATCTAAAATGAAGTTCCTATAATCCAGATTATCAACTAACATTCTCTTATCCTGTTTTCTTTTTTCCATGCTGCTGCCCCCAAACAGGAAAACCTCCTCCAGAAACGCTCATTTACTTCTTCTTGTAATCAGGGAGGAATTTCTTCCAGTTTATGTTCTGAAAAGACAAAATTAGGAAAGATTTTCATATTTTCACCTTCTAAGAATCTCAACAACTCATCTGGTTCTCATCAGCCCTACATTTTTGCCCCAGGTGCTTTTGGGCTTGCTGTTCTTCAGGTCTTCCAGAGACTCGTACGTGTTTCCTTGGACAGCGCCGTCTCCCTGGATCTGCTCGTAGGTGTCGTCTATTTTCTCCGTCTGGCCGTGGGGAACCTCGGCGTACGTGGCGTCCCCCTGCCCACCGTCGGTCGTCTGGTACAGAGGGTTGGATCTCTGCTCCTCCGGGCCGCCGGCCTCCAGTTCTGACCTGGAGCTCCTCTGGCCTTGATCAGGAGCGTGGAGCGAGTATGTTTGGACGGTGAGCTTGTTTGGTGGAGTTGACACTGGAGGTGGGCACATGGATTTACAATGTTGTCACCGTATGTTGCTGTACTATCAGGATAAAAGCAAAAATAATGATTACAAACACAAATACATCTGAAAAATCTGCTTCTTTAGGACACCAACAAATGTTAGTGATCTCTATTAGGAGCCTTCTTCCTTTGCTATGCTATGGCATTAGCATAGCTTAGGAGGCAGCTTTTATTCACCTGAGAATATTTTTTATATCAGACTTAATGTGGCCCGAACTGTATAGGTAACCCCCACAAACTAAACATCATAATGTGGAGCCCGGGAGGTTTGCTTTTCAGTGATGACATTATCAGCTAGAGAAGGAGAGATCCTTTTCCTTTACACACTCATTTGTGTTGAACTTGCCTCACTACTATATGTTTTGTTCTATTGGCCTGATTTTTGGGTATTTTATACAATCATACCTTTGCTTCAGTAAAATGTCTTCAGGATAAACTATCGTGTGCATATTAGATTAAGTACGTTAGTGTTAGTGAACCTTCATTCAAACGTTTATAGCTTCATAGCTAAATTTAGCATTTAAACTAATGTTAGCATTTTAGCTAATATTTACCTATACACTTCTGTGTGCATACTACAGGGAGTATATTACTGAAAGTTAACATGCTAATGACAACCTACATGCTAACGTTAGCATTTAAGCACATTTTCATGTTTAAGGGAAACTTAGCGTACTAAATGCTAAAAGTAGGTGTAAGTCATCATTCTACTAGGTGCCCACATAGAAATGATAGCATTTAAGCTAATCTTTGCATTTTAGCTTATATTTGCTGATACACTTCCGTGTGCACACTAGTTCCCCCTCATGAAGCATATTAGTGTAAGTGAACATGTTGATAACAACATACATGCTAACTTTAGTGTCATAGCTATTATTAGCATTTCGGGTAATGTTAGCAATTTAGCTAATATTTCCTCATACACTACTGTCTGCATATACATGAAGTATATTTGTGTAAGTATACATGCTAATGACAACCTAGCATTAGCATTATACTTAACATTAGCATTTGAGCTAATTTTGATGTATCAGCTAAATTTATTACACTGAATGCAAACATAAGTGCTCCTTCAACATGCTAGCAGTTTCCCCCATCATAATGATACCATTTAAGCTAATATTAGCATTTTAAGCTAAAATGGGCTTATACACTACCGTGTGCGTACTAGATAAAGTGCATTCGTGGAAGTACACATGCTGACGACAATCTACACGCTAACATTAGCTTCATAGATAAAGAGAGCATTTAAGCAAATTTTGGTGTACCTACATAGTTTTGGTAACATTTAAGGTAATGGTAGCATTTTAGCTGCTGTTGGTTTATAATCTACCATATGCGTACTATATGAAGTAAATTAGTTTAAGTGAACAAGGCGTTAATTTATTTATATAATTTATTGTAATTATTTTTTTATAACATCCCTAAAACACTTCTTAAGCGTGAATATATTTATTTTATAAAGCTGATTATTTATTATTTTAGTCAAAGGTATTTAGAGCCACTGTGGAAGAGTTAAAGCCTGCTGACCCTAGGTTTAGTGGGAGAAAGTAATTGGAAGTTTTACACACAAATTTATCTTTGAGATGATAAATCAAAATTGTGTTCACGACAATAATTTATCATGTAATGATAAACTGCATGCACACCGCTATCGGACGGTGTGAAAGAGAAGCTGTTGCAGTTGTTGGAATTCTTCTCCTCCTCTTCCTCCTCGTTATGTTGCTCGTTGCTGTTGCCCAGGTAAGGCAACGATTGGCTCCTGGTCTCCACCTGATTCAGCTCCGCATGCAACGTGGTGTCTTTGTAGAAATGACCCGAGCCGTTTGATTCTGTTGGGTGGAAAGAGCTTCTGTTAGGAGCCGACGCCGGGTTCCTCCTCCTTCGTTCCTGCTCTCTGTCCGGGTCGGTCTGGGCTTCGTTCGGACGGGACGTTGTGTCTGGGAGAGAGCTCAGAGAAAAACCTAGAGGCAATCCTCGTTTTGGTACTGGAGGAATGGCCTGAAGATTAGGAAGGAAAAACATTCACACAAAACTTCAACAGAGGTTGTAAGATAACCAGGACGAACAAAACGGGTATCAGTAAAAACCGAACAGTAACAGGAAACGGTGGAAAAGAGCCGAGTGATGTATCAGCTTATACTAACAAAGCTGCTCGACAACAGTAGCTTAGCTAGCTTAGCTAGCTTAGCTGCTATCTGGAAAAAAAACAGCGTTGTCACGTTTCGTGCAAAACTTGCTCTAAGCTTCTCTATAGTGATCTAAGACTTTCTAGCATCTTTTATTTCCAGTATCCTAAAAACATTAAATCCAGCGATGCTGAGTGGCCAAATGTTTATTTTCCATAGAAACCACAAATCTGCACATCAGAGCAAAGAGAAATGACAGGAGTCTGTCTGAAAATGTTGAACGAGTCAGCTGGTGGAAATGTGAAAATTATTCAGATTTCACTCTATTACGGCGAATGGGATTCATAACAATATTGTTTAATCATGTTTATAGCTCACTATTAGAATTGATCACTATTAGAATTGATCACTATTAGAATTGATCACTATTAGAATTGATCACATTTAGAAGTGATCACATTTAGAATTGATCACTTTTAGAAGTGATCACCATTAGAATTGATCACCATTAGAAGTGATCACTATTAGAATTGATCACTATTAGAAGTGATCACATTTAGAAGTGATCACATTTAGAAGTGATCACTTTTAGAAGTGATCACTATTAGAAGTGATCACTTTTAGAAGTGATCACCATTAGAATTGATCACCATTAGAAGTGATCACTATTAGAATTGATCACCATTAGAAGTGATCACTATTAGAATTGATCACTATTAGAAGTGATCACATTTAGAAGTGATCACATTTAGAAGTGATCACTTTTAGAAGTGATCACCATTAGAATTGATCACCATTAGAAGTGATCACTATTAGAATTGATCACTATTAGAAGTGATCACTATTAGAAGTGATCACTATTAGAAGTGATCACTTTTAGAAGTGATCACTTCTAATAGTGATCACTTCTAAAAGTGATCACTATTAGAAGTGATCACTGTACCAGATTAAGCTTAAAGGTTCAAGAGGTTCAAAGCTTTGCATCGTCCGGCTGTTTCTTTTAGAGATCCGTCATGAAACCATGACCAACGTTTCCTTCAATTGAGTTCAGTTTTATGTATGTTATGTGTTATTGTTTTCATTTTCAAGTAAATTTTCTAATGATGGTGGACTGTAGTTCTCTGTAATATATTGTTATTTCCTGTTAATACAACATTAAATGAATGTATTGCTTAATCCTACTTTAGTAAACAACAACCTACTTTAAATTACTGTACTCTGCACTTAACTACCATCACCAGTGGCTGCTGGTGGAGTTTTCTCTAGGTGGCGCTATAACTGTATACTAAAGTATCACACCAGTGTATTTATATAAATGAAAACAAAACCAACATTATAAAAACACTTTATATATACAGGTTTACTTTTTGATCAATTAATCAATCAAAAAAACTTTTTTTATCTCAAAACGGAAATAAAAATACTTTTATTTATTTAAAATAAACAAAAACTTAAAAAAAAAAAAGTAAAAAATGAAAATAGATTAAAGTTATAGGAGAGGATCTTTTCAGTAGAAAAATGTCAATAGAAAATGACCGCCAATCAAAAACGACCAGTGGTGAAAAATAACTGGCTGTCAAAGCGGAAATAAAAGGTACGCGATGACGTTTATCTCTAATGTCCTCCATGTCTGAATTCGCGCATGCGCAGATTGTTGTTTAGGAAGTAAAACGGGACGGACAAGACGCATCATTCACCATTGAAGAGGTTCTCTCCGTACGGCAGCGAGAATAGAAGCTAGCAAGAGAAAAACCGTGTTTGAAGTCGCTGAGAATAAAGAAAGACGCCTGCAGAGATGAATAAACACGAGTTTGTCTCGGAGATTCCTGCTTGGTGCGGTGGTGCATGCGCAGTGTTAAGAAAATTATTATTATACTATAAGTTCTGCGCTCTAAAGCTGTTTCTTTAAGGGACTGAATAAAAATTTTATTGCTCCATTTCTTTGCAATCGTCTCCATCTCCCGCCACTCCACCCGTCAATCAGCCACACCTTATATGGGACAGCTGTGACGTCAGCGCGATAGTGGGAGGAGCTCCAGGACTGCGCATGTTCAAGTTTACGCTTTTGGCCACCAAAAGCGGAAATACGTCACCAATCTGACGACGAAGAACCTTTACTCATTATTTCAGATTGAATATTTATCTTGCACATCTAAAATAGTGTATTAATGTATTAGAAATATATTTCTTTTATTTTTTAAGTTTTATTTGTTCTTTTTTTAAGTTAATCGAAGACAATGGGTTTGTGGGGCGGCGCCCTCTATTGGTGGCAACTTATTTACACAATACCAAATAATTAACACAAAATGGCTAAACTAGATGGTCCCTAAAGCTAATATCATGACCTACAGCTATCCCACCTAATGCTAATGCTAGCGGCTGGATAGCTCAAGTGGTATGTTGCCTGACTTCAAATTGGAAGGTCATGGGTTCAAATCCACTGCAGCATCCAGTGTGGGTCCTTAGGCAAGACGTTTTTGCGCTACTGCCTACTTGGCGCCGCAAACGGCTGCCTCTGTGTAATTACACCAAAACAAATTACTAGCATGTCCTGTGTGTACCTGGCAAATAAAGCTGATTTAATCTTAAATCTTAATCTATCATGAAAAAGGCTACTAGTCAAATTCTTCGACCCTTGACTCTTTAGCGGGTGCCGCTGAGAGAGATACTTTTATTTGTGGGAACGTACCAAAGAGGATTTACCTTCTCCTGTTTCGATACAGCCGCCCTAAAATGGCAGAACTTTTATATGCTTTTCCTTCTAGATTAATCCAGATTATGTTAGACTGGCAGGATAATTATCTCTTAGCTTTGAGCTTTTTTGATTTGTTCAGCAGAACTTTGTAGCTTCTCACCTGTGAAAGAGAAGTTGCATCCACCGATACGGTCCCTTTCAGCTTCCTGTTTCTGGACTTGGGAGGAAGCGAAGGCACCAAGGCCGGAGGAGGTTTATATTGCTGCGGCTGAGTCTTTTCTATCTTCCCATCATCACCCTGGTCCCACATGGAGCGCAGAGCCTGAACGCTGACCCCTGAGGTCATCTTGGCGTTCACCACATCATACAGATCATCAGCATCGTCCTGCAAAACGACAGCCAGAGTCACTTTCTCCTCCTCATCCAGCAGGGAAAACACGAAAGATAACCAGGACACACAGCAAACACCAGGGTTTAGTTAATCATTTACTTTTCCCACGTTTGCAGCAAACAGCTCTTATGAATCCAGCTTCTGTCTTTAGAGTTGCCTGTGATACATAGACAAGAAGCTGGTTCAGCCAGTAAATTAGGAAGGAACGATTCATGAAGAGGAAGTGGGTTAAAATTTGAATGAAAACTATCAGGCAC
Organism: Orestias chungarensis; assembly: GCA_032876305.1. NCBI lineage: Eukaryota > Metazoa > Chordata > Actinopteri > Cyprinodontiformes > Cyprinodontidae > Orestias > Orestias chungarensis. The sequence continues at coordinate 4,998,264 of JAVLVB010000374.1, forward strand.
AAAAACCAGCCTGAACATTTGTCAAAATGCTGCAGAAGATTTGAAAGAAGAAATGATTAATAAACCTCAGCTGTTTATGGGATGGCAAGAAATCTGCTGAGAAATGAAATAAAAAGAAACACTTAAAGATTCAGGAGCTTTTCATCAAGTTAGTTTTGTTGTTTAGAGATAAAATGTTTAAAGACTTTTGAGTTTATCTGACTTTAAATCATGCTAATATTAATGTCCTCCAGTATTGTGACCATACTTCTCACATTAATATGTTTCTACTTTAAAGACCAGCAGGGACATTTAATTTCCCTTTGGGATAAATAAAGTATTTTTGATTGATTGATTGACAAACGTGTATTTATATTCTGATGATCTGTGTTAAAACAGGTGATTGTTTTTGTTTTTTATCATCTTATTTTCTATCACGGAGTTTTTCAACAGGTGGTCCGCGAACCCTAGGTGGTCCGCAGAGGTACTGCATGGGGGTCTCAAAAGTTATGGTTGATTAGACTTTTTTTTATATTCCCCCTACAATTTTTTTCACTAATTGAAATGTCTTTAAATAAACATTAACATGAATTCCACACACTGTAGTAAACAGACAAATGGAGGCAGAAGATGTCTTTCAGTCATCAATGCACACATTCAGCGACACACAGGAGCTCTTTAGAGCTGGGCACCGTTTCATTCACAACAGCTGTCCCATCAACCAGGAATCAGAATCAGAAATACTTTAATAATCCCAGGGCGAAATTACTTTCGTTACATTACTCCATATGTAATAGACATTACATCAGACCTTGCAAAGTTGCGACAAGCAACATTGCTGAATAAAACAGGCTGAATCTATAAATGATGTCGAATCTTGTTACTACTTTTCACCAGGGGTCAGGGGACAAATGTGCCTGTAATCTGAGCAGCATTTGTGGACGTGGTTCTATTCAAAGTTTTTGAGTAAAAAGAGTTTGTAGCAGCGGCGCGTAACGAGAGCCGAGCGAAAGAGTGTTTTTCCTTTTACTCGAGATGTGTGATGCATGGAAGCATCCTGCAAACACCAAGCAGGGGACGTGGTCCGGGCGGCAGAGGGGCTCATAACACCGCAAATACGGGTGAATACAGTGGGGATGAAAACAACCGCGGTTTTTGTAGCAGACGTGGGAAAAGCCGCGGAGAAACACAGACCGCTAATGGTGGCGTTCACTGCAGCACCGTTAATCACGGTGGTGATGATGATGATGGCTGGCAGTCCTTGAGAGAAGAAGAAGAGTATCAAAAGTGGATCCGAAATTTTATTGAGCCTGTTGGTTATTGTGGAGACGATCTGACAAATTCTGAGCCCATTGAGCCAATGTGGCCGCCACCTGTTGATGTCATAATCTAATTACATGACAAATTTACTTCTATCCCAAATTTAGGTTCATACTGAAGATATTTCTTATTGACAGTAAACCTTTATCTCAAACCACTTCAAAGTTATAGCCTTTTGAAATCTTGATATCAAAACTGTATATTTACTAGAAAAAAACGTCGGCACACACACACACACACACACACACATATATGTATATATATAAAGGGGGTCCCGGCTCCATCTCCCCATCAGTTTGGGGTTCCTTGGCCTGGAAAATATTGAAGACCCCTGTACTATCATAACCTGTTCAGAATTAGCAACAACTCTTCATATTAAAGTAACACTAACGAAGTTTCAGTTTTGGTTGATTTTGGCGGCCAACTGTGGACAAAAGCTCTAGTGTTTTTATCCTGAAGGAAGACTCCATTTCCCATGAGCACCAGTGCATGGAGGTGATGAATCTAATTGTGGTGAAACAATGTCGGATGATGATGTTGGAGATAAGAAACGGTGGAAGTGACGTATGCAGTAAAGCAGTCAGCACACTTGTAGTTGTTTTGTGTGGAAGGGTTCCTGCCACCCTTCAACCAGCTGTAAGTCCTTGTAAGATCACAAAAGTTATGAAGATATTTCATAAAGCTTCAAAAAGTTAGTGTTGCTTTAACATGAAAAGACATTAAATCTCTTATAAATATGTGAGCATTTGCCAATTACCAACAAACAAAGCTAAACTAACGAAGCCTGTTTAGCAGGCTTGAAAAGGATTGGGACTCAATATTCCATCGAATTAAAGGCAAAGTTGCCTACAAATCTTTGCTTTTATATAAAGAACAGAGTAAAACATGCATTTAGTTTTATAAAAGCACAACTACAACATCCAACAAAGTTTGATGTCTCACCTCAGAGCCGCCGGAGACGAGGAACTCGCCAAACGGCTGGATGGGGCTGACCTTGTAATGCTCTATCAGCTCAGTCAGACTCTTAAACAGCTGACAGTCCCCAGCGATCACAAACTGTCCGTACGGATTCTGGGAAATCACAAAGTGGCGACACCTGTCGTGGCCTCTGAGGGGCGGCGACAGGTGTCTCGTGAATTAGAGAGGTGGGAGGAGAAGCATTCAGTCAAAGCCTGCCGGGACGTATTTGCCTCACTTGTAGGACAGGATGTAGCCGATTGCTTTGTCGCTGAGGCGGATGAGAAAGTTTCCCGGAGCTTTATCTCTCAGCACCTCCTCTGCTTCCCTGCAGTGGGAGAGAAGCAATTAAACAGTCGTAGGCAAATCAGGCTCAAAATAACCCGGTGAGAGAATCTGCTTGGTAGAGAGACTGCAGGCCAATAAAGAAACAAACGCTTTCTTTTTTTATACCCGTTTCCATTTAAACCTTTTTAAATCCAACATGAAACATGAAAAGGTGAACTAGTTTGGAGGTCAAAGGTCAACGTTCATGTCAGGGAGATTTAGAAAACGCTGGACGATTGTTGCTCGTTTGCGACATTTAAAGAGGAGTTCTGATTTTTAATAATCATCTGCGTTGAGAAGTGTGTTGTCATTTTTATTTATTTATTTATTTACAAAACGACCGTTTAGAAGTTTAGAGGTTCAGGAAAAATGGATCTACAGCACACGACGGCGTACGTTTAGTGTCAATGTGTTTCTTACTTTCAATGCAATTATAAAACCTGCATTTGTAAATCATCTCTCATTTCAAATATATTAGCAGCTTCTTTATTATTTTTACCCATGTTAGTAAGAACCAGAGGTGGGACCAAGTCATTATTTTGGAAGTCACAAGTAAGTCTCAAGTCTTTGCTCTCAAGTCTCAAGTCAAGTCCCAAATCCTTATGTTTGAGTTTCAAGTCCTTTCGAGTCCTTTCAAAAACACATTATATTTATACTGATATTTGTTTTTAAGATCAACATTTACTTTTTGTAAGAACATCCTTCAAACAATAGGAAACAAATGCAAATGTAATCAATTACATAAAAGTGCTGATATTGTATATGTATTGCGTTGCATTTTGTGTTACTATAACTACTTCAATGGCAGTTTCTGTGCGGGAGGTACAAGAAATACATAAACTCAACAATGAACAGGGTTGTGCTTTTTCCGTCAGGGCTCTAAGCTGTATTGTATATGCAAAAGATCAAATTAGCCAAAACTCTGTCAGTCATTTGTGCACGATGGGGACGTAATATGATGCGACCATGCCTGAAAACTCGCTCCACTGGACATACATACATATATATATATATATATATATATATATATATATATATATATATATATATATATATATATATATATATATAT
>JAVLVB010000375.1:0-13760 GCA_032876305.1 Orestias chungarensis
GTCTGCCTCATCTTGACGCCTCTACGGCTGACAAAAACCCAGTGCTCTGTCCAAGAAATATGCGAAGGGACCATTTTGTCGCCATCTGGAAGTTTTAACAACTTAAGAGAAACAAACTACTGGCTTTGGCCCCTTTATGAGCCAACTTTTCTAGTCATATCTTCAACTACGACTTACTTCATTCAGATACAGCATAGATCATAAACAGGAACATTGCTGTTTCTGTACAGAAATAAAAAAAAATAAAAAAAATGCTCCTGCCTTGTTTTGTCCTCCTCACATACAAGGAGACTTGTAGATTGTTGGGTCAAATGTGACATTTCCGCCACAAGAGGGCAATGAAACCTTTCTGCTAAGTCATAGTGTCACATTGTGGACTTGTCAGCTGGTGGCAGTCAGAAACTCCTGCTGTTTGGAGTTAATGAAGAATCTTTGTTTTCAATGGATCTTCCTAGGAAAGTACTCTTAGAGGACGGCAAATATCCAAAATGCTTAAGAGAGTTGATTTAAGTCGATTCTATAACTGTTAAATATGGATGTGTGATGCATTTCAATATCATATTTTCCTCTTTTGTACAGCACTATATGACGTATCTTAGAAAGGGTTGTATAAATACAATTATTGCCATCCTAAACTCAGACATCATCAAAAAAAAAGTTTGCTGAATTTAAAGGAAACTATTTTTGTTTTTATTTTTGAGTTGAAGTTATGGAAATTTAACAAGCAAAAGAAACAAACCAACTAGCAAAATGCAAATTTATGAGATCATGTATCTTGTGGGGTTTGTTCTCCCGTGATACATTTAAGTCAAACTAAAAATGCCTGGTTGTGAGAAACGCACATTACTAGTCAAACTTAAATTATTGCTCCAAAACAGAAGCTTCCATGATCCAAAAGCCTTTTGGCAGTTCATGCTTTTAATTATAAAACCCTTATAACATTTTCAGCATTCCTGTTCTCTCGCCACAAGTGATTAACTAAAATTTGATTGAACCAACATCTGTTTAATTCTTACAAAAATAAGAGGATTCTTCTCTAACATAAAGCAAATTTAACAAATGTGTAACGTTTCCCCCATAAACTACTGCGTTTGACTCTTTTCTTTGAATTGCTATGATCAATTAGAAATTATGAATACCCAACTTATGAATACCCAACTAGAGAGAAATGAAAAAAGAGTTATTGGGTATGGATTAAGATTAGGCACACCAATTCATTGAATTATTATATGTGCAACATATATTAATTAGCATGAAGCTTTGATCAATTAGAAAAAATGAGATTCAAATTCATGTATCTACTCTGATTTCACATTTAATCTGCCGACATTAAACTAAATATTTGTATCTATACCGTGTCCTCTAAAAACCATCCAATTGTAATCCATAAGTGACATACTTTGAGATTAAATTGCTGTAATTCATATGTGAGTACGGGTTGACATTGAAACATTTATTCCCTGATTTGTCACCTTCATCAGCAATCACTACAAAAAGGTGATGAGATTTGCTTAAACAAACCAAGCTGCCTATTGTTCTCTTTATTGTGTTTTGTGAATGCGCAGTATGTTTCATTAAATGATTTATGCCAGACGGGACACGCTGATATCCCCCCATAGGGAGCAGCCTGATAGCATGGCCTAGTTAAAGGGTTCCTGTTGTTTGCATCCCAAGTTGGTCCACATTTTCACATGATATGGCTTATAAGAGTGTGTATGTTGTAGCTAAGGAACTGTTCCTCCTGCGTTCCCCAGTAGGGGCTTTTCTTTATGAATATCATTACATATCCCCTATTCAGTCGAGGCGAGACATCTTTATCCCTGGCAAAACATGTATATCAGTATTTTCCCTCCTAGTTTACGGGGGAGTCTGGGCTCAATGTTCAGATGTTCACTGATAAATTCAGCTACATGCAGAAGTAAAAGCTCAGAGAGATGCATTAAAGTTTGATTCATCCAAGTGATGTTTCCACCTCTAAATCAGAAGCTGTGCTGTCACAGTAAATTCTCAATCTGTCGTTATTACCACTGATAATTCATGGAAGACATTAGGACTCCATCCAGAGGTGCATCCACAGGAGAGATCCTCCTGCATATGGGCTTAAATCTCAGTCTGTTTTAGTTTCTGTGTAAAGTTTGCATGCTCTCCCTACGCATACACTGCCTCTCTCTTGGTACTCCGCTTCCTCATCTATGGTGTATTTTAGTTTTCTGTCTCTCAAGCCTCCAGTCGTTCGTGACAGACGGCTGCTTGTACTGAGCCAGGTTCTGCTGGAGGAGTCTTCCCGCTGATTCCAGTGGAGTGAATGCTGCAAGTCAATGACTCGATGCAATCTGCTAGGGTTCCTTAGATTTTCAAACTGATTTGTAAAGATGTATCCAGGATTTTAATAGATTTTCTTGTAAAGTGCCTTGAGACGACATCTGTTGTGAATTGGCGCTATATAAATAAACTGATTCTTGATTCATACAGTCCAATCCCATGCATAATAATTAGTTCCTCTAAATTCTACTTAGGGGTCAATGAATGCATGCATACTGTTGCTTTTGTCCAGTGACAGCTGACCGCAAACCCTCTGCATGGGTGAGCAGGTGTAGACATCAGATGAACGGGTAGATTATGCAGCGTTGCTCTTGTGCCTTCAAATCCAAGGACTTTTTTTTGTGTGGTCACACTCAAGGCATCACAGGAATAAACAATTGAAGACAGACGGCGAGAAGAACAATGTCGATTTTAAGGTTTCAGAATTACGTTCTTCCCAGAAGAACGTGGCGTATATGAATACATTTATAACGGAGTAAAGACACAACGCTAAAGCTGACCACAAGAGGAGACAGACTAGCCTTTGGTTCTTGGAAGATGCTCAGGTCCTTCAGTGTTTGGAGCGGGATCTTGTACAAACATGTAGTGGAGAAGGTAAACTCTTGTGCTTGAAAGGTTTCTGTGGAAAATCTGGAGGTGGTGGTGTTAAGGATTCTTCATAAAATAACATACCAGACAACTCTTAGCATCCTTTTCATGAGTCGGCCATGTCACAACAGCGCCTTCTGTTAGAGGTCTAGGTAGGTCGCTGTAATACAGACTACAGGAGATCCTTTTAGCTAAAACTCTCAGCCTCTAACACTGAGTCATATTTTATTTCATTTTGCTGTTATGTATTTTTTTATTTAACAGTTGGCTGGATTTTGATGTTAACCTTTATAGCAAACAGCCTAAGGCCAGGTGTTAAAAAGAAATTGCCATTAGTGTCATGTCAATGGGTTTTCTATACTTTTTAATGCAATGATACTTTTAAAAGCAATAAACTACATAAGGGTTTTTGTTTTTAGAACACACCCAACAGCACAGACAAAATGTAAAAATAAAAACTTTTAATAGTCACAGCTGTTTGCAACATGAATCTGGTATTTTTTTAAATTAAATTACAGAACCAAAACACACACGTAATTGTTTGACAAGCTGCAACAGCGTCAGCCACGGCCTTTTCTTATCGGGGTTTTTCTCCCGAGCTGAGAAATCGAATGAAAGAAAAAAAAGAAAATTCCTAGAATGGCAAAAGATTTAAATGATATCAAGCAGAAAACAACAAACGAAGCTGGAACATGTCTTTGCAATGCAATTAAAGATGCATGTTTGACACACATTAGGAGGAGGAAATCTGGGGTGCTGCTTTTTCTCATTACATTCTCACTAAAAGGACTCTTAGGGGAACAGTAAGTAGCTTTCTACACATCTCAAAATCTTTCAAAATCCTAACCAGAAATGTTCTCCTGGTTTGTCTTGTCAAGTCTATTTCCAACCCTGTCAGCTGATCCTCTGTACCAGTTTCAGTTCTATAAGTTTGTGACATGAAAACCTCTGGCTTTCGTTCAACAGCTACAGGTTTTGTAGAATCATCTCATCCACCCGCCGCGGTTGAGGGGCATCCCAGGCGGGGGAGGCAACGGCACTTGGGACTGTCCTGGAGGCACGGGGGGCGGAGGAGGGTACCCCGCGGGTGGGAGCGTGATACCCGGAGGCGGTACGTGGCCCGGCGGCATACGTGGAGGTGGCGGCGGAGGGTAGCTGTTGTAGCCTGGTGGAGGGTAAGCTGGGGCCAGACTTGGTGGCGGGTAGGTGGATGGCGGAGGCGGTGGACCTGGTGGCGGCGCTGCGGCCGGCTGATACACATGTGGATGATACGGAGGGATTGGAGGCGGGTAGCTGGGCGGCATGGCGGTGTAGGGCGGAGCTTCCGTCTTCATCATGGATTGCAGGCTTTGGAAGCCCTCCCCTGACATGTAGGAGCTGGTGGTGGACATAAGGTAGTTGGAGGGAGGAGGCGGAGGGGGACGATGGGGCAGGGGAGGGGGCTGGTGCGGCGGTGGTGCATGTGGTGGCGGAGGAGCCACTTCACTTCCTGGTTCTGCCTCTGCAGGAGGAGCTTGTATGGGAAAAAAAAAAAGCAGAGACACATAATTTATTTAAAGCACGCACCATCTGGAGGGTTTTTCTGAAAGGACCCCAAATAACCTTTCTGTTCCCAGACAAGAACGCACAGCCAGACTGAGATCAGCCAACTTCACCAGGCAGGAGGTCTCATTACTCGGCTTAAGCTCTAATCAGCGTGCTCTGGGTGAGCGTAGGGGCATGTGGTTCGTGTTTTGTGAAGGCGAAAGGTGATTGCATAAGCAGATTAACAATTTCCGGCTGCTCGGTAAGCCCACGTTAACCACAAGGGAACTGGCGGCTCATGAAAGGTCAGTTTAGTGGCGCACGTACACAAACTGTAGGGTTCTGAGTTCAGCTCCCCAAGTTTAACTCCGCATCTAAAACTGCACGATAACACCTGACACGGATGGTGGAGAGCAGATGTAGAAGTAGTCATGGTTACCTGGGGGAGGCTGGGATGTAGGCAGGGGAGGCATCGGGCTCTCCAGTCGGGGGATCTTTGACCCGGCTTGTTCTGCACGCGATCAAAGAGCGACATCAGAGTTCAGTTACTGTTAATCATTTACATTTTTATTGGTATCATTACCCCAAACTTTAATATGATGTGATAAACTGATGTACTTATGTGTTTGTAGGTGTAACTTCACATAATCTAACAGAAAAGTCTGAAAGTATAGTAAATACTTTAATGAGGCCGTGTAACATCTGAAAAAAAGAAATACCTGGAGGTTTGGGCTCATCCTTTGGAGATGTCTAAAACGAAAACAGATACAAGGGTTAGAAGATTATTTTAAAACAAAGTATTGGAAGTTTCTGAGCGACCGTGTGTGATGGCTTGCTTACAAGAGAGCGTTTGAGTTGGCGTGCTGGACTGCCCACCTGAGGGGAGGTCTTCTTCGGGGGCGGGGGTGGTGGGTTGGAGACTGAGGGCGGCGCCTGTGGTACTGGAGGAATGGACGTGGGAGCAGCGGAAGCCCGCTCTTTCTCCTGGATCTGCTGAGGGATGGGCTTGTTGCCCTGGGAGTACAGATCCAGGATCTGGTGGCAAATATCTAGAGGACAGAGAAATTTTTATCATTTTTTAGATCAGAAGCATCTTCTCGGTCAGGGGAGAAAATGTAAAGGAGGGGACGAGTACCTTCCAGAAGCTCAACAGGAACGTCCTGGACAAACTGTTCCCACCAACGGCGGGACGACTGCTTGGCCGTCCACTCCTGGATGTCGAATTTACACAGGCGGCCTGCCAGGTACATCACAGCCACTGCGATGATTTCTGGCTCCCACTGAAGAGACAGCATGGTGCAGAGGCTGCCGGGGACACAGACAATGACGTTGCGATCTTACGCTGATGTAAATTAATATTTTCAAGTGGTTATACACCAAAAACTGGAAACAAGACAGCCAAGCATGCTCACCTGTCATTGACAAAGGTCCAAGCCATCTGTAATACCTTGCACACTTTGTTCTTCTCGCCTAAAAAGTGGCAGCGGGTTAGGGTGGTCTTTACAGACTCCACGTGCCGCAGTTTGCTTTTTATTACAGACTGAAAAGTTAATGTACCTTTAAGCTGCTTGACGTAGCGTAGCAGAAACATGTAGGGATGCTCCACCTGCAGGTCAAACTTGATAGTCTGGAGCAAAATCCTCTCCAGAACCATCACTTCCTCCTGTTACAGTTTCACAAACACGGTAGAGAAGAATAATTGAGTCAGGGGCGGGAAGCAGACATTAAGCGACAATTAAGAATTCAGCTTCCTAAACAAGCAAGTTGTGAATGGGGATGTATTTTGATTTATAGATTTTTTAAAGGTTATCTCAATAGTCCTAGAAAGTATTATGATAGCACCGTTTTTTCTGCTTTTACTGTTACTAGGATAGGATAGTAGATCATTAAAAGTGTAGAAAAAAGTCAAAGGGACTAATGAACAAAAGGAAGCGTACCTTTGGATCATCGCCGAACTGGGCGAACTGCACGTCATTCAGTAAGCTCCTGGCCGTCTTAATGATGTCTTTGCATTTCTTTGGCGTCTCTTCAACTTTCCCAGCCAGAAAAAGGCAACAAGCTCCAGTCACCTATGGAGGCAAGTGGCCCAACATTCATTTCCTTAAATTTACTTTGCTTTGAGAAACCAGGGGAAAAAATCAACAAGAAAAATAATAACTCACGTATCTGGGGAACTGCTTGAAGGAGTGAAACATGTAGAAACGATGGAAATATATGATGCCGGTGGCAAGCGTGTCATAGTGTCTGCTCACAATCAAGGATTTAACACGCGAGGATTGTTTAACTCAACACTACACGATGAAAAACACTTACATTTATGCAATGCTTGTATACTTTCCGTAAAAAAAATGAAGAGCCAGGTCAACTTATAATTAATTCTGTTTTGTTTTTTTACTGGACTTCCTATGAAATATATAAATCCACTGTCACTGAGACACAAGCTAAAGGATACAGGCCAAGGCGGGTTCCTACGTCGAATATGAAACGGGCCCCCTCCCTCCTGTACCGAGCCTCCGTGCCGGGGTCGAGGCCCTCTGACTGTGAGGGGGTGTGGGCCAAGTCCTTCTTGTCCCAGTACCAGCATGGCTTGATGTGGTCCAGAGTTGTTTGGCTGCTCAGGTTTTCCTTGCATTCTTTCATCGTTTGCGGGGAAGAAGTGGATGGACCCGCTGCGCTGGACTGTCAGGATAAAAGACGAGAAAAATAAAATAAAAATAAAGAATCATTACGGTAAAACTACGACTACAACCATAAAAAAAGAGAAAATCCAACAACTAAAAATCTCTTCTAATAGAACTTGAGCTAAAAGTTGCCTTTTGTGGGTTATTTTTCCTTAGTACTGAATATACACAAAGTGAAACTACTAAAAGAGCAAGTCAATCACTTCCCTTTAGATAAACCGTAGAAACAGCATGAGATAAAATTTTAAGGAATAAAGCATAATATATAGAATTTAAAAATTAGGTTATGATTAAAATTATAACCGATAACTGGACCTCATATTTAATAGATATGTGCAAATGCAAAACCCATTAAATCTTTGAGAAGGATGATGATTCTCCACCACGAGTCAATAAACAAAACGTGTCGTTTGCCATTTCTTTCTTAAAAGATAATTAACAGATAAAAAGTTAGATTGACTTCTTAAATTATTTAAGCAGACTTCATATCTCTAATGACCAAAACTAAAAAGGCTAAAATACTTTCCTCATCTAAATAAAGATCAACACCATTTTTGCTGCAGACCATCTGAAAAAAGCTAATTGCTCACACTAAAGATACAAACTTTTGATTTAAAGTACAGTTTATAACTGTAGTTATTGATGATTTACTATTATTATGAATATAAGGATAGGGTAATACCAAATATTCACTAAAGCCCTGCTTAAACTGTTTAAAACCTCGTAATGTTTGATAAACAGGTTCAGAGCAAAACAAAAAAAAACACTTGGTAAAATAAAAAGCTAAAAAACAAACAAGTGTGTGCCTGGCTGCCTCATTTGGCTGCTGGTATTAGCTTAGCATGCTAGCCTTAGCTTAGCATGCTAGCCTGAGTTAAAGCTAGAAGCACATCCGCCCGTTAGAGCGTCCGAAACTGTGGCTGTTCGTCGCTTACTTTACCCCTTAACGTACCGCGAGTCTCACCTTTATCATGTAGCCGTCGGGATGAACCGCATAAATCAGACGACGGTCAGAATGATCCGTAGTTGTTCACACTAAACCGGCTAACAAGAGTGAGCATCCATTGTAGCAAGGGCGCCACCATTTTCCCGCATCGTCACCGGCTTCCTGCTGACGTCATTACGCAGAATTTAGCACACGCGCTCAAAAACGTCACATTTTCGGCTGAAATCACTTTTTGCTAAGTGACATGACTATTTTAACCAAATAAGTAACGTTGTAAAACTCGGTTTGTTAAGACTTCTCACGTTTAGATGACAACAGGGTGTTATTTTGATAAATATCCACTAGATGGAGACAAATAGTCACTAAATTGTTAATTCTTTCTTTCTTTCTTTCTTTCTTTCTTTCTTTCTTTCTTTCTTTCTTTCTTTCTTTCTTTCTTTCTTTCTTTCTTTCTTTCTTTCTTTCTTTCTTTCTTTCTTTCTTTCTTTCTTTCTAAAACAAGAACAGTTATCTAAAAGACTTATTTGAACTTTATTTAACGTCTCTGGGTAAATAGGAATTATGCCAGTTTGCAATACTAAAATGTTTTTTCCCCAACTGGGTTTTAATTGTTAATTATTTAGCTGTGTCAGTTAAAAATCATGTTTTTTCCCCAATTTAATTCAAAGCTAATGTTAACTTTCTGCAAGAAATCCTTATTAAAGTTTGGTGCAATCTTGTGTGAGCGACTAAACCTCCTAATTAAGGGGCTGAAAGAAGCATGCATCATTGTGTTATTAAAAATGTTTGGAGACAATGTTGATAACCTTGTGCCCTTTTTACTCCACATAACAATTATGTATCAATTTATTTTGCTCTAAGATGAGATAAGATAGACTTTATTGATCCCGAAGGAAATTGTTTTGCCAGGGTTACAGAGTATCAAATAACAATTAACACGACACACTCATCTCACATACAACACAGTACAGCACACAATCAACATTCAACAATAACTACACTACTATTTATCCCTCCTGCAGATGGAAGAGGAATTGTACAGTTTGATTGCCACAGGTAAGAAAGACCTCCTGTGGCGTTCTGTGGTGACTCTCGGTGGTCACAGTCTCCGGCTGAAGGTGCTCTGACAGGCCGTCAGCGTGGCATGTAGGGGGTGGGAGGTGTTGTCCTTGATGCTGAGCAGCTTCCTCAGCATCCTCCTCTCTGACACCTCCACCACAGACTCCAGTTCCAGTCCCAAGACAGAGCCAGCTCTCCTGATGAGCTTGTTGAGTCTGTTGGTGTCAGCCGTCCTCAGCCGGCTGCCCCAGCACACGACAGCGTAGAAGATGGCGCTGGCGACCACAGAGTGGTAGAACATCTACAGCATGGTCCTGCAGACGTTGAAAGATCTGAGCCTCCTGAGGAAGTACGACATGAAATCTATGACATGAAATCCCACTGAAATCTGTTTGAATCTTTTGTTGTAGTCTAATACATGTGAAAAATGTTACTAAGCTGAACACTGGAATCATTTTTTTAATGCAAGACAAAAGAATACTCATTAATTTTTCCTTCGGATGCTTACAGTTGCTGAAAATTGCCTGAGAACCACCAGCATCTGGGACTGCTCGGGCTGTGACGGCATGTGTCACAAGAGCAAGCCGCGGGTAACATTACGTGCCCTCTTTACTCTCCTCCCGGCCCCTCTCTTCCGAGAAAAGCCAGCATTGAATCATTTACTCGGCCTGCATTAAAATTTGGAATCTGCATGCATTATATATTCACCCCTGCTCGGACAAATCCTCTTGACTGTGGGAGAAATTGTCAGGAAGGGTCCTGTGGAAAAGTAAGAGCCTTGTCTGGTTGTATTGCCTGTAGCAAGGGAGCATCTCAATCTGTCACTCACACACACACACACACACACACACGCACGCACGCACACGCACACACACACACACACACACACACACACACACACACACACACACACACACACACACACACACACACACACACCAACCAACCTTATAAATAATATATCCTTATACTTTCTTTATTAATATTAAACATTTCATAATGAGGCAGCGACTATAAGCAAATCCCACAGCAATATTCATATTACTACAAGCTGTCCTGCAGTGGACCTTTCATTGTTTATGTCAGCCCTGTCACATTGCGCTTAATCACATCAAAATGGCTTGAATGTTTTATTTTTCTCCTCTGCAACACAAACAAAATCCCCATTTTTAATTTCCAAACTTGCATTTTTGTTTCGGATCATTGAGTATATTTAATAATAGTTAGAGATAAAATGTATGAAAAGAAAATGCAAATTTTTAATGCTGGTTTCATTTATATATCGTGAACTTTTTATAACCTTTTTCTGCACGTTTCCCCCGTTTTTTAGATTCGTAATAACGGTTTATTCACTTATTTTTCTTAAAAAAATAAAAACAAAAAAAAACTAGTTCAGTTGCTCTCACCTCACTCACAGCCTCATAAAAACAAAAGTGTATTTATAATAAGAAATGACTGAAAACACAAGGTAAGCTAAAAGATCTGAAGAGGCACATCCAGAGGATCATAAAACAACTTTTAAGTAAAACTGACACCGCATGTCCGAAATGCCATGCATGAATAATGAGCTTGTGGCCTTGAGCTCAACGTTCACCGTCCTACGCTTGGCTTAATGCAGCAGGATGATTTTGTGAAGCAAACCAGAAAGTCCACTTCTGAGTTGTTCAAAAAATAAACCAAACTTGAACTTTTGTAGTTCCCAAAGCCTTGACATGAATCAAATGGTCATGCTGTGGTGTGACCTTAAAAAAAGCAGGGATGGATGTAAAATAAACCAAATCCTTCTCTAAAAACAGCTTCTTTTTATGTTAACTGAGGTCATCTTGGTCATATATAAAATGCAAATATACTTTTATACAGATTTGTAGATGTTAAGTCTAATTTTAGAAACCCTATTAATGTCCCATCCTATTATTTTGAGATAAAGCGATTTAAAAAAGAAAAAAAGAAAAAAGAAGAGCATGTGACCCGAGACCGAGTGTACATTTGTCCCCCTTGTGTGCCGGATCCAGTTCCTGAACTTGTTTTATCCACCTCAACATGAATAATTAGGGCTGGAAATCGTCTTATGTTCCCAAGATTCTGCTGGAGAAACTGAAGATAAGCATAATGCCTCCCGGTTGGACAGGGCCTCCATTTCGGCGTGTGCGGCGTGGATGTCGCCCCGCGGTGTGTTCAGGTTAACTCGTGCTGAGCGGTGACACTTGTCCCCGCCGATGCTTGTCTCCTCGGAGGCGACGCTTTGGACTTAAAACCTTTCCTGTGTCCACAACCGGGGCAAGTTGGCCCACTGCAATCCAGCTTTTGCCCACAAGCCCGCAGATACAAGCTATAATGGAGACGTTGATGTATTATTGAGAAACCCATGGGTGAGGATCAAGGAGATGCTCGCAGCCTGTAGACATGGCAAGGGAGAGCGTGTGAACTTTAATGTTTCCCATCCTGTCCGCGGTTACTCTGCTCTGCAGCCCCTTTCGCTTATATGTAATATCACAAAACTGTATTTGTGCACGCTGGTCAAACACACTCTAGCTGCTCTGGGAGGCCTAACTATTGTTGCCCCTGTGTTTCCCACGTGGCATCGGCCGGGGCTGCGTCTCCTTGAGCCAAAGCTGAGATGACATTTCATTTATATAAATAATTACTGTCCTGAAAGTCCCACAGGCCTGCCCCGAAGCAATCAAACTTCTAATGCTCTTACATTTGCCCACCATGTTTTATTAATGGCCAGACTATGAAAATGTATGGCCATGGCTGCCCGCTTCTCTCCGCTGATCCGGGAATGTATATATTGCCAAGTTTAAACGGCCATTAGAGGCTTTTTTAAAAAAAATTTTTTTTTTTGTTCGTCGCAGTATTTCAACCAAATTACAGCTTTAGCACAAGTTTGGAATTGCATGGTAAGATTGAGAGAAACCTTGAAAAAAAAAAGCTGGGCTATAGTGTGCGAGAGGCACTTACATGCTGACTACAATACTGCACACGCTGAATGAATGTCCATTACAGTCATTAATTAGATGTAAGTGGACCCAGTCTCCGCTAAGGATACATTCGGATTCTGGAATCTACACAGTGGCAAAAAAAAAAAGAGTTTGTGATTTTGTGCGATAGACCAACACACTGAGGATTATGGGAGGGAAGATAATCATTTTCAGCATTTGTTGCGTAAACATAAATCTGTAACGTGCGGTGTGCTTTTGTTTTAGAGCCTATTTGAGTCAAGGTTATGTCGAATCTCCTTGGCTTGTCTCTGACAACTTTACACATTTCTTCTCCTCAGACTAGCTTTAGTCCGATAAGAAGGAATTTGCAATGTCTCTTTAAGTCAACACATCCTCAGCCAGACAGTTCCACCAAACCTCTATTATACCTAATATAGTTTTTTGTTTTCTCTTTTTCTTTTACTTATCCATGGTTACCTCTTGTTTGTGGAGCACTTTATGCTTTACAGTTACGATGCAATCAGGTGATTTCCGGGGATAGTTTTTTTAATGCTTTTAGGCCAAGAGGTGATGTTTTTGTGTCATGCAATTAAAGCACTTTCTACATCTTTGCTTAGGGGTCTCAAACTCAGTTTTAGAGGCAGTTCACTTAGAAGATTAAGGGAGATAATATTCAACTGATTCAGGTACGTTAAACCAGGGACACATTGATAAGTTGCTGCATTCAGGTACGAAAATACTGCAGTCTAAGCCCCTCGATATAGGTGCTGTATTCTGTCTGTTATAGGATATTACAGCAAACATAACTTAGTTTCATACTTAGGGTTTTTAAAAGTACCTGGAAATACAAGTATTGTTCGATGTGAAACAATGCATTCCACAATTCTGTGCAACTTTTTGATGATCTTTATCCTAAAATGGCAAATAAAAATGTTTTCTTTTAGTTTTTTTTATGGCTGTTAGGTAACAAAAACGTGGAGCACGCTTTTGCATGGCACAATTAACTAAGAACGCTGTTCTAACCTCCTGAGCAGATCAGCTCTGATTTGGCTCCTGACTGTGCCAACAGAGGGTACTGTTGCCTTAAATTACCCTGACAACATACCCGCAGCATGCTGAGTACCCCCCCCCCCTCTAGCTGACCCAATGTGTGGAAATATGCTTCACGTTTATACCGATCATGCACTCCAGCCTTATTTAATATTCATAACTCTTAAAGGAGGGCATGCAATAAAAGTGCGATAAGATCAAATAAACGCTGCTTGACCCGAGAGATCAGAGAGGCAGGAGGTCCAATCATTGTGTTTATGGTGAATCTCTAATGACATTTCACGAGATGGTTAAAAGCTGAAAGACAAGGAGAGCAGCTAATGCGGAAAGAATTGCGCGCATTTTTGATTTTATTTAGGGGAATTAAATGAACACATATGCAAAATGTGAGCAGGTCAGTTTCTTTTTTTTCTGTTTTCTTGGTTGGTGAGTTGACACTGCTTCAAAAGCCAGACTGTGAAGTAAGTAACCGCTGACGACTGGTGATTACTCTCCCGGAGCTGATGAAGTAGCCGCCGGTGTCCTGCCCGACGAGCACCGCACACGGGGAGCTCGAATCTCGAACACACACACACACACACACACACACACACACACACACACACACACACACACACACACACACACACACACACACACACACACACA